>JACVBY030000357.1:92213-367213 GCA_017589505.3 Metroxylon sagu | reverse complement strand
GAATTAAGGCAATAAATAGTGGGATTTATAATAATTGAGTTGTTAAATCCATCATTATTGCGCTTAAAGAACTTCTTATGTGCACGTAGGCTCAAAGTTTATATATATATATATATATATATATAAATTACACTTAATTTTATTTTTTTTCTCTAATTTTGGCAGCTACTTCTGTTTAAGCTTCCGACTCAAAATCATAAACTTGAGGGCATGACAACTGTTGCTCTCATAAAAATTTGAACTTATAAATACCCAAGATTTTCAACATGCGGATGAATTCAACATAATCTTATAACCATATAAGTTATACACAAGCAGCAATAATTCTCAGAGCAAACAACTAAAGTCTAATTAAACACTAAATTAAAAAACATTATGTATATACAGATAGGTTATCAACAATTATAAAAAAAAAAAGTATAACTTTAAAATTTTAGTATTTAATATATTTATAATCCTCAAATATAGACTAAATAAAACTAAATCCAATCTAATTGTAGAGCTATCTTCACCTCTATTTGCTCACCCTAAGTTTCTTATCAAGCTAATTTTTAATTTCTAAAATAAAAAGTAGATAAATTAAAATAATGAGCATGATGGCTTGGTAACAATCTACTTTTATTATGTGTATATGTATATATGTGGATCGAGAAAGTATAAAATATATTTAATTCAATAATTTTAAATAATAGAATAATGCATTTTTATGAATATAACAAAGCATCGAAATGAAAATCAAAATATATATCCACATAACAAAATAATGCATTTTTATCAAAAAAACTTTTTCAATATAAATTTCATAATAAAAATTATAGTTATAATATTCAAATATTTCATTCAATATCGCATCTCAAATTCATTTTAATTCTACAGCTTTTAAGGCTACTGTTGCATTTATACTTTATGATAAGCCTGAAATATTGCATTTATAAGTTGCGGTGAAGACAAAATATATCTAGATCCTTTGATGGATCAAAATAATCATAGGTGCCAATATATAATCCTATTAATAAATTACAAAATATAACTGAGTTGAGAGTGCATAATATATAAATATATATTTAAGTTAAAATAAGGTCTTATGTCCATCCTTTTTTTTGAAGAATCAAATCATTACAGCTATCCAAACCAATTGTATGATGTCACACGCTAAGAGATAGCAACCAAGTAATAGATTTTCTAGCCAACATAGTTCTCACTTCATCTAATATGTTATTCTCGGATTATGGCTTCCCAATAGAGTTAGTTCGTATTCTTCAAACTGATGCAAGAGGTAGCCTTCTTTAGACTTTGACTTATCTATTGTTACTTTTCTTAGATTTTGACTTGTCTATTGTTACCCAAAAAAAGTTAAATTAATAATTTTAATTATTTATATTTTTTAGATAATTCAAACCTTTTCAAATAGCATTCTCCTAATGATTTAGTGATTCCAAAATATGCATGATTCACAATAATATTTCGAGCATACCATTTGATTTACAAAAATAAAATTTAATAATGAAACTCTTTTTGCTTAATCTAATTTACACAAATATAATGTAGATTTGTACAACAATTTACAAGAGTAAGTTAAGTGAAGAATTATAGTGGAATAGGTGCTATTTGTGAATTCAAATCAATTGCGATATAAATTCAATAATAGTGCAACTAAAATTTAGGTTCACATAACTAAAAATATACTCCAATATAATCAATTTCAAGTCATAGGAATTTACACACTATTTAATATAAGAAAACTTTCACTTAGTTTTAGTTAAAAAATTAAAGTGTAGAGTGCTATTTATCTCTCAACATCTAGTAGATTGACTATGTTATTGGGATTCTTCAAAATTTAATAATTTAAAATCATAATTTTATCAAATTATTATCACATCGATAATAAGAGAATTTCTAACAATTGTATCAAGCATCAATTTTTAAATATCAACCATCATATCTAAAATTTTATTTATTTTCTAAACACAAGTTATTAATTTTTTTTTTATTTTCTTTTAGAACAAGTATGCAATGATTCAAGGGAGGAGAGCAAGCGTATGATAGATGGATAGCACGAGAGTGATTGAGAAAGAGTGTGGGAGAGGTTGGGAGGATGTGACAGATGAGAGAGAAAGAGGGCTACAGAAAGGTTAAAAGAGAGTGAGAGATAGGGAGTGTTAAAGAGTGTTAGAGAGAGCCAAAACAGAAAGAGTGGAGAGGCACAAAGAGTGCGTTCTTTAGAAAAAAGATATCACCTCAAAGGTGATTCCCATGCGGGAAATAATTGTCTCAAACATAGTTCATCATTGGGTAAGTTGAGGGCCAACTATTATATCAAGGGATGACGTTGATTAATTAGCAAGGCTACCACTACTTGTCGATGAGAACCTCTAACCATTAGGTTTTTTTGGATGCTACTAGAGTTTCTTAAACCCTTAAAGAATTGAACTTCTCGATTATAGATAAAGTCAAAACCATAGGTACGTAGGAACCTTTACATAGAAGATTGTTGAAAAAAAATGGTTATAAAATCATTATAAATGCCATGAATGAGAAATTGACTGATGATACTTAATTCTTTAAATTTTGAAAGGTGCATTAGTGATACTTAACTCTTGAAAGTTTCGAATGGAATTTTGAACGTTTCATAGCTTATTGATTTGAATTAATACCCATTAATTTCAAGCCTATTAACCTCCCTTAATGCCTATATAAGGAGGCTTTCTCTTCTTTATTAAACACCGTAAAGAAAAAGAAATTCACATAAGAGCACAATCACAAGTTTCGAGTTTTTTCGAAAAAGAAATTCACATAAGAGCACAATCACAAGTTTCGAGTTTTTTCGAATTTTTTTTGTTGTTGTCTATTTTTTTGAGTATTTTTTGGTGATAGAGTAAAGGCATCGTTCGAATTCACCGGAGTCGACATGGTGGTGCTCTTATTTGACTCGATAGTCGTTGTATCCTGAGAAGTGTTGCTCACGTTTCCTCAAGCATCGTTGATATAAAGAGAGCAAATCTACTTTAAGGAAAGCATGGTTTCCCGTGCTTCGGCTTTCGATTTCTGCTTTATACTATTCTCATTCTTGAGGTTGTAATCATATTTGTTGTTTTCTTTTATTCTTCAATAATAATATTTGTTCTTCTTCTTAATATATCTAACATTCTTAAAGCAGATTTGCTTTAGAAGATGAACAAGTTAGAGAAAGAAAATAGTTTAAAATATTTGTTTTGCAGGACTCGTTTAACACTGTCTGTATAACATTTACGTTCATTTCTATTCTTGCATTTATTTTGATGCAATTGTTTACTATATTATCGGTTCTGTTTGATATACTTTATATATATGTCTTATGTTTAGCTTCGAGTCTACTACCACAAGTATCTATTTTGAAGTATAAAACTTAGCTAAGGCTTATAGTCTTGTTTTATTTTAAACTTGGTTCTAATTTGTGGACCTTTGAGTTTTTCAGATATGGCTGAAAACATGAACGTTATCCCAACTGTGAGCACTAGCGAGACGTCATTGTCGTTCCTCCAAGTGTATGCTCCGATCCCAACCCAATCGCTGTTTATGATGGTCCCTGTGCACCACAATGACAAGCCCGAAAATTTTAATGGGCTGAATTTCAAAACATGGCAGCAAAAGATGTTTTTCTATTTGACAACTCTGAATCTTTCAAGATTCTTGAAAGATGATCCTTCTATTGCTAGAGAGGATGAAGTTGATGCTTAAGCCTTCAACGCGATTGAGGCTTGGAAGTACTCTGACTTTTTGTGCCGCAACTATATTCTGAACGGCTTGTCTGATGCACTATATAATGTTCATAGTGTGAAGAAAACCGCTAAAGAATTATGAGAGTCTTTGGACTACAAATACAAATCCGAAGATGTGGGGGCTAAAAAATTTTTAGTCGGACAATTCTTGAACTTCAACATGATGGACAATAAAACCATTACAAGTCAAGTGCAAGAGTTTCAATTGATCATTCATGAAATTCATGCTGAGAGAATGGTCTTGAGTGAGTCTTTCCAAGTGGCTGCTATTATTGAGAAGCTACCCCTTACGTGGAAAGACTTCAAAAACTATTTGAAGCACAAGTGAAAGGAGATGAGTGTTGAAGATCTCATTCTCAGGCTTCGCATTGAGGGGGACAACAAAGGTACGGATAAGCGGTCCTCGAATTCACATGCTGTTAAAGCCAATGTAATGGAGCACGAGAAAGGCTTCAAGAACAAGAAGCTTAAGCCGAGACCTAAGCCAGGGTCTAAATTGGGACCTAAAAGAGGAGTGTCCAAGAAGCCAAAATTCCAAGGGAAATGCTTCAATTGCAACGAGATAGGACACAAGTCGGCAGATTACAAAGCGCTAAAAAGGGACAAGGGAAAAGAGATAAGAAAGGCCAATGCTGTGGATGCCATTTCCCAGGAAGTGTCTGACATGAGTCTCTCTGCTGTAGTCTCTGAAGTTAACTTGGTGAACTTAAATCTGAATGAATGGTGGCTTGACATAGGAGCCACATGACGTCTGTGCGAACAAGTTCGCTTTCTCTAATTTGGTTTCATTAGAATCTGGGGAGAAATTATACATGAGCAATTCGACCACCTCTGAAATCAAGGGCCAAGGAATGGTGTATCTGAAGATGACCTCTGGGAAAGAGATTAAGCTGAAGAATGTGATGTGCGTGCCTGACATTCGAAAGAATCTGATTTTTGGAACACTGTTGAGTGTTAATGGATTCAAAATGATTTTTGAGTCTCAGAAAATTGTTCTGTCCAAACAAGGTGTTCCAATTGGGAAAGGGTATGTAAAAGAGGGAATGTGGAAAATGAATGTAATGGTTGTAAAGCCAAAGAATGCTATCAAGAATGCTAGTACCTCTTCTGTTTATTTGCTTGAGTCCTCTACTTTATGGCATAATAGATTAGTATATGTTAATTATGATACATTACATAAATTAATTAACTTGAATCACATACCTACATTTAATACAGATTTCAAACATAAGTGTGAAACTTATGTGGAGGCAAAATTGACTAGATCATCGTTCAAAATAGTTAAAGAAATACTGAACCCCTTGATTTAATTCACAGTAATGTTTGTGATTTAAAACTTATTCAAACTAGAGGTGGAAATAAATATTTTGTTACTTTCATCAATGATAGTGCAAAATATTGTTATGTATATTTACTTAAAAGCAAAGACGAGGCTATAGAGAAATTTGTTCTCTATAAGCACGAGGTGGAAAACCAACTTAATAAAAAAATTGAGAGGGTAAGAAGTGACCATGGTGGTGAATATGTAGAACTATTTGGTGAATTTTGTGCACAACATGAAATTATTCATGAGGTCACACCACCTTATTCTCCTCAATCAAATGGAGTAGTAGAACGAAAAAATTGCACTCTAAAAGATATGATAAATGCCATGTTGATAAGTTCTGTTTTGCCATAAAACATGTGAGGTAAAGTTATTTTGTCGACTAACTACCTTTTGAATAAGGTCCTCAAGAAGAAATAAGAAAGGACACCCTATGAGTTGTGGAAAGGTAGAAACCCTTCCTACAAACACTTGAAAGTGCGAAGGTATCTAGCCAAGGTAGCGGTGCCTTTGCCAAAAAAAATAAAAATAGGTCCAGAAATGGTTGATTGTACTTTCATTGGCTATGCACAAAATAGCAATGCATATCATTTCCTTGTGTATGAATCCAAAAACCCTGAAATTCACAAGAATACGATAATGGAATCTAGGAATGCATCATTCCTTGAACATGTGTTTCCTTGCAAATCCAATAGGGATGAACCAAGTTCATCGAAACGAACTTTTGAGACTATTGATGAGAACAGTCAGAACCAAGAACAAGATGATGAAGATGAAGAGGTTCAAGTGGAACCTAGACGAAGCAAAAGAGCAAAAGTAAAGAAATCTTTTTGACCAGATTTTCTAACCTACATGTTTAAGACTGAACCTCAAACTTATAGAGAAGCTATAAGTTCTACAGAGGGTCTTCTCTGGAAAGAGGCAATAAAGAGTGAAATCGATTCCATCATGCAAAATCACACTTGGGAACTGGTAGATCTCCCTCCTGGATGCAAACTATTAGGTTCAAAGTGGATTTTCAAACAAAAAATGAAAACAGATGGAACGATTGATAAGTACAAGGCCAGACTTGTAATTAAAGGTTACAAATAAGTAGAAGGCCATGGCTACTTTGATACATATTCTCCTGTGACGAGAATAAATTCTATAAGAATGATTTTGGCAATTACTGCATTGCGAAACCTGGAGGTCCATCAAATGGACGTGAAAACAACCTTTCTTAATGGAGATCTTGAAGAAGAAATCTATATGGAACAACTTGAGGGTTGTGTAGTTACAGGACAAGAAAAGAAAGTCTATAAATTGGTAAAGTCCTTGTATGGACTGAAGCTAGCGCCAAAACAGTGGCATAAAAATTTTGATAATGTCATGATAACAAATGGTTTTAAAATTAATAAGTGTGACAAGTGTGTTTATGTTAAAACTATATAAGAGGGTTACATAATTCTCTGTCTGTATGTGGACGATATTCTCATTATAGGCAGCAACGAACGAATGGTAAAAGCTACCAAAGACATGTTGAACTTAAGGTTTGACATGAAGGATATGGGACTGGCTAATGTAATTTTGGGAATGAAGATTATAAAAACTTCCGATGGTCTCATACTAAGTCAATCACACTATGTGGACAAGATTCTTGACAAATTTAACAAAGATGATTCTAACGTTTCTAAAACTCCAATTGATTTAAGTCAACATCTGTCCAAGAATAGAGGTAGAGTTTGCATGAGCAATAGGCAGTCTAATGTATTTAATAAGTTATACAAGACTAGATATAGCCTACACTTTGAGTTACTTGAGTCGTTTTACGAATAATCCAAGCCATGAACATTGGAAAGCAATTGTTAGAGTACTTAGGTACTTTAGGTATACTCGTGATTATGGGCTGCACTACACCAGAGATCCAACTATTCTTGAAGGTTATACTAATGCAAGTTGGATATCTGATATACAAGACTCAAAAGCTACTAGTGGATATATATTCACATTAGCTGGTGCAACTATTTCATAGAAATCTTCCAAGCAAACTGTAATAACCAGATCCACGATGGAATCTAAGTTTGTAGCTTTGGATAAATGTGGCGAAGAAGCTGAATGACTACATAATTTCTTGGATGATATTCCTAAATGAAAAAAACCTGTGCCACCAATATGTATATATTGTGATAATCAATCTACAATTGGTAGAGCACAGAATGTAATGTATAACAGTAAGTCAAGACATATCGTCGTCGACATAATACCGTTAGATAACTGATCTCAACAGGAGTTATTACTATTGACTACGTGAGATCAAAGGATAACATTGCGGATCCGCTAACCAAAGGGTTAAATAGAGATCAAGTTAAAAAGACATCGAAAGGAATGGGACTTAAGCCCAAGGATTAATAAGGTCGATATGAAGGAACACCCAACCTCGTTAACTGGAGATCCCAAGATCAAAGTTCAATGGGACAACCTAATTATAGAGACCGAGTAGGATCACTGTGAGGGTCAACCCTACCCATTCCTATGATGGAACAGTGATGCCCATAAAAAAAGGTTAAGCTATGAGCTTTTAATGATCCTTATATGTCGAAAATCCGAGCAAAGTAATGCGGGTTACTCTTAGATAAGAGATCACCTATGTGAGAGAAAAGTGGGGTCGCTTTGAAGGAGAAATGTGAAGGCTTAATTTTTTAAAAACTCTCACAGAACTAGGCATATGTTCACGATCAAAAATGAACATAATCATGAGAACCGAAATTATGCCAGGAAGATATCTGTGTGAGTATATCATCATTTACATAAACGGTAGAGCAGTTCAAGGACATTGCGTCTACTGAACAGCCAGTAAAATAAATATATTCTCACGAGGAAAGATTCAAAGGTTAACGCCTACCTATCCTATGCAGGTATCAACTACAGAACTCTATCACTAAGTCATGTCGAGTCATATCATTTTCTTGACATCTATCAATTTCATTCATGTGAGAGATTGTTGAAAAAAAATGGTCATTATAAATGCCATTTTGGGATGAATGAGAAATTAACTGATGACATTTAATTCTTTAAATTTTGAAAGGTGCATTAAGGACACTTAACTTTTGAAAGTTTCGAATGAAATTTTGAATGTCTCATAGCTTATTGATTTGGATTAATACCCATTAATTCTAAGCCTGTTAACCTCCCTTTATGATACCTATATAAGGAGGCTTTCTCTTCTTTATTAAACACCGAAAAGAAAAAGAAATTCACACAAGAGCACAATCACAAGTTTTGAGTTTTTTTGAATTTTTTTTGTTGTCTATTTTCTTGAGTATTTTTTGGTGATAGAATGAAGGCATCGTTTGAGTTCGCCGAAGTCAACGTGGTAGTGCCCTTGTTTAAATCGATAGTCGTTGTATCCTGAGAAGCAGTTGCTCACGTTTCCTCAAGCATCGTTGACGTAGAGGAAGTAAATCTGTTTTAAAGAAAGCATGATTTCATGTGCTTCATTCTATTCTCATTCTTTAGGTTGTAATCGTATTTGTTGTTTTCTTTTGTTCTTCAATAATAATATTTGTTCTTCTTCTCAATATATCTAACAAAGACTTTCTTTTTTATTCATATTATCAAATTTTGTACTAACTTGAACATCAAAAGATCCCATCAGAAACATCTCCAATTCTTTTATAAGTTTCTTCCTTAGTGATTATTACTTTATTAGGCGATTCCTTATCTTTATTACCATTTGGGATCTTGATCGACATGCGACATAATCTTGAATCAATTTTGAATATATTTAGCATTAAATTATTTTTGTTATCAATGGTATAATTTAGATTATTAGAGATTTATTCTTGACATAATGATAATAATTTTATTTTTTTTTAATTTTATTGCTTAATTATTAATTTGATATCATGATAAGCATCTTGTATATCTATGAGGTTATGCTTTATAAGTATGGGACGATTGCTACATCCCTAGCATGGGATTTTAAGTCAAAGGAGTATTAAAAGTAATCATCATATATTAACTTTTAGCTCTAATTGAGTGATAAAATGCCTACAAACATGCAATTGCTTGAAGTCCAGGCTAGAAGATCTAAGATTAACTTGGTCCAAATCTGACCTATGCGGCAGGGCTAGTCAACATCGACGTAGCTTAACGTCCTCGTTTCATTATGTACTAATAGAAGTAAAAACTATGCATCATAGAATCATATTTGTGCATGAGATCATCCATTTACATTCAGTGTTGATTATAGGAAGATGGATGAAGCTTAGCTACAATTATATAATCACAACATATATATAATTTTATGCTAGATGCTTGGTTTTTATTAGAAGATTAGTTGTAGGTATGTATCATTTGTTATTATAATAATTGTAGACGTGCCGTTTGTTAAGTGAAGTATTTAATGGTAATAAACTAGCAAGCTGCAGTTGAGTTCGATGACCGGACGGCAGCGCACCGGAACGGTGGCCGTCGCGCCGACAACAAAACCTCATACTCTCTCTCTCTCACTCTCTCTCCACCATTTGCTTTCTATTTGTAGTTTCCTCCTCGTCTTTACACTTCAACCTACCCCACTCTCCCTTCCCTCCTTCCCCGCCAATCCCTAATTTCTATTTTTTTTAAAAAAAATTCCAATCTTTCCCTGTTCCCCATTTTAATCCTTTTCTCGTTTCAAGTCCTACCCTCCTTCCCATTAGAATGAGAAGCCCTAATTCTCAAAAATTCCCCTGTTTTAGGGGGAATTTTTGATTCCACACAGTGCCCATTTTTTTCGTTGCGATTTATTTCGCGAATTGCTGTACTTGTAGTCGGAAAAATTCGTTTTTTTTTTTTTTTTTTTTTTGGGGGGGGGGGGGCATCCCTGGATTAAATATCTGTTTCTCTTTTTAAATTCCGGGAGATGGCCTCGTCGGAGGGCGAGGTGAGGAGTAACGAGAGGCGAAGGGACAACACAATCTATCCGCTCGAGATAAACCACACGGCTCCGCCGCACAGGCGGCCAGGCGGCGGCGACGACGTCCAGCCGTTCCGGAGATGGTTCCCGTGGCTGGTGCCAGTGTTCGTCATGGCGAACGTCGTCGTGTTCGTGGTCGCCATGTACATAAATGACTGCCCGGAGAAATCCACCAAATGCGTCCTCGACTTCCTCGGGAGGTTCTCGTTCCAGCCCCTCAAGGAGAATCCCCTCCTTGGGCCCTCGCCCGTCACGTGAGTATTCTTCTCTCATCTAATTGGAAAACGAACGATTTTTAAGAAGAAATTTATGATCTGTTCATAGTTGGATGATAGTCTTGGATTCTCAAAGTTGGTTTTCGTGCACTATAATGGAGATAAGTTTTTTAATTTTCCAATTTGAATATGACGAGTTTGTTTGCAGTGCATGCACTAGCAATAGGAACCACAAAATCATTCGAATTGGAAAAAAAATTAAATTAAATGTGTGTGTCTGTGTGTTTTGTTGTGTTGATAATCAATATAACTAGTGTTTTTGCGAGGATTTATAAACGCTTGGTATTTTGGCGTTTGTACCTTTTTGCAATTATTAATTTGTGATGCGATAGAGTTTTGTAGTTCGTAGGTGCCGAGTTCTTGTTCTGGATTTTTTTATGTAGCAGAGATATTTTATTATGTTGAATTGGCAAGGGTTGCTCAAGTCAAAGACCAAAGAGTTAGAAGGCTGGGCTACTTTGTACCTTACAAAATCTAGGCTTTGATATTGCTACGTAGTTGTCACACTCCAACCTTATTTACATAAACTGGGCACATGATTTGGCCGCATATTCCTTAAGGATTAATATCTTGAAATATGCAAGGTCTTTAAAAAATTCTATACTCAATAGAAATTTATAAAACCACATATTCATCTCATAATCAACAAACTGTGGCTTTCATTAGAACAACCATTAAGTTAATTCTATGTATTTTATCAGAAATCAGATTGTCAAACTTTTCCAAGTGTCCCAATGACATTTAAGTTATCACAAACCTTAATTTTAGATGACAAATTCTATCACTATTAACAAAACTAGATCAATTTACAAAACTCTTTCCGAGTCAAAAGTTATAGACCAGTCTTATATTTTATAATATATAACTTTTCTTCTAGTATGCCCCCAAAAATGATAACCTGCCAACCTCTAAGTTGTCATATCTATAAAAAGAAAGATAAAATAACGAGCAAGAAGGCACAATAAGAATCCATGTATACTCCCTTGATTTAAATTAGATCAAAATATATACAAAATAAACTTTCATAAATATCCAAGAATGATAGTAATGTATATAACTGAATTATCAATACAATTCTAAATAATTAACAGTTCACACAATTTTATTTTATTCTAAATCATCCATTTTTCACATCTCCGAATATAAATATTCTTTTTCATAACTTAGCTCTAGTCAAGTCTACTTCATGATTAGGCATCAATCACATATCACATTTCCAGCCCATGATAGGTTAACAATCTCATGTCATGTTTGTAGTCTGGTGGGGCAACAATCTCATGTCATGTTTTTGGCCTGTGATAGGGCAACAATCTCATATCACATTTTTCACTTGTAATGAGATTATCCAACGAGGCTAATTATCAAATACATACACATGTCATCAACAACTAAATACAATCAAGGCTAATTAACAAATATATATAGATAGAATTAACTCAATTAAAGCATTGATTTTTTTTAAAAAAAAGCTCCATTTTATTTTAAAACAATAATTTCTGCTGATGAAAAAATGTAAGGATGTTCTCATTATAATATCCAATTTTTATTAGATTTATTTTTTAAAAAAATGAAAGGAGTATATAAGGATACTTACCTCCTTGCAATAACTAAACATCTCTCAATTTTTCGAACACTTTAAAATTGATTTCAACCATGATGTTCTGCCACAAAAAAAAGGTTTCTTAGCTCAACTTCGCTGATTCTTCACTCAAATAGCAGTCCTCCTACATGGCAAGAGAAAGATGAGAAAAATTGAAAGAAAGAGAGAAAATGAGAAGATGAGAGATGAGAGAGATAAAAGAGATGTGAGAGAAATAAAGGGAGATAAGAGAGAGTGAGAGAGATGGGAGAAAGGGAGAGATGAGAGAGAGGAGAAAAATGGAGGGTGAGAAAGATAAAGGAGAGAATGAGAGAAGAGAAAGTGCACAAGAGAGGGTAACAATGGGGAGAGGGATGGCTTATCTAGAGTGGAAGGAAACATGGGGTGGTGCCCTTGTTTAAAATTTAAGCATGACCTTAGGTTGTGTTTTTTCTTAACTGTACCTATGGTCAAGATATTACACTAATTGTATTAAAGTTCTTTTTCTGTTAGTTTATTCTCCTTTTTCTTCATGTGTCATAGTTGCCCCTGATGTTGCTTCATATACATTTAACCAAGCGAACAATATCAAGTATTCTCTGGTATATTCATGGATGATAGAGGATTTGAGTGACATTTTATGTCTTTAATCTATCAGGCTACTGATGATGGGGGCTCTACATGTTGAAAAGGTGGTTCATGAGAAACAAGGATGGCGCCTAATCACATGCATGTGGCTGCATGCCGGAGTCGTCCATGTACTTGCCAATATGTCGAGTCTCCTAGTTATTGGCATTCGACTTGAGCGAGAATTTGGATTTGGTATGCAGCAAACTGACTATAGCTTGACATCATTTATGAAGATCACAACTTACTTCACTCAAAAACCAAACTGATGGATAGCCGTGTATCCAATAATGTATATATGTTGTGAATGCCTCCATAAATATTAATCCGAGTGCACCCGCACGTTTGGTTCTATATCAATAATGTTTGATATATGATTTTGCAAATCTTATACTCTTATATTTAATCTTGACATGAAGCTGCATTTATTCAACTTGTAGCAAGCTTATGTGTCACATTTCAGCCAGGTTTAGTGCTGGACAACTAAGCTTTACAATTCCCCTAATTTGAATACCTTTATAAGTTAAACTTGATCATAGTTTGGCACCAACAATACCTTCCTGGGCTTGGAGTCAGATAATTAAGGATCCCCCTTGGTAGGAACAAATGGTGAAAAAGAGTGCAGAGATTTAATCCCTTATAGATGGGATAAGTCAAGTTGGTTATGGTCATCATAGTTTGGCCCTTTCCTTCAAGCGGTTGTCAACCTGGAGTATGGCCATTACCTTTCTCATTTGAAATATGGAAAGACATGGGCAGCATTTGCTAAGTGCATGAAGATTGAATTATGCATTTTTATTTCACTTTCTTTTTCAGTCCTCTGGACCTCTAATTGACGATCCATAATACTTAACCAGAAGCATCAAGCCTTTTCGCATCTTATCTAGGATCAACTTTAGGATATCAATTGTGTATAAAATTCAAAATTTTAAGTTGTGCTGTTACCATGTCAGGGCTGACATTGTTAATAAGGTTATTTTTGTAAAATTATTCCTAGTAATGATTATACTATGATATACTATAGCAATACATACTGCTGGTACCAGGTTTATCATTTCGTATCGATACTAAACCAGAACTCAATACTGATGCGTATAAAGTCTCGGTACGCTAAATTGATCTGCATGTCAAGTGTACTGACACTGTATCATTGGGGTACCGGTATGAGGCCAGATACCAAGATGACGAACATTGGATTATGCTTATTTACTAACGGCCATGATCTTTGGCTTAGTACATTAATATAAAGTAAAATGTGCCAAGCTAGATGGTTCCATGCTTCCTTGAAAAGGTTCTTCTGACATCCTTGCTGTGACATGTCTCCATTAACAGCAGTCGGCATTTGAATCACAGTTCCCTTTGCCTTTCTTTTTCTTTTAATAGTTTGTAACTGTATCTCTGCTTGAAAATTGGCAGAGCTTGCCTTTTGCCAGTCACTAGTCTGTCAAAGTGGAATTAAATTCAGCATGTTTATGAGTCTGGAATTGTTCAAAGGATATTGCAAATTTTCAATCTTAATGTGTGATTAACCTAAAAAGTGTTCCTTTGCCCTTCTGAGTATTAACTGTTGAATTTTTCTGTTTTTTCTTGCCTATGTATTAGCCCTTTACTGTGGCTTGAAGTGAATGAAGATAGATCTTCTGAAAACCTAAGCCCTCCCTTTTGTTTTTCAGTAAGAATTGGCCCATTATATGTGATCGCTGGCTTCGGTGGTAGCTCGCTGTCTGCCCTTTTTATCCAAACAAGAATCTCTGTTGGTGCTTCTGGTGCTCTTTTTGGATTACTAGGAGCAATGCTCTCAGAACTTATAACAAACTAGACAATTTATGCAAATAAGGTATGCTAAGAATGCCAATAACCTTTTTAGAGTAGTATGGTTGATGGGTTTTCAGTTCCTTGATTTTATGCCCATTTATCTGATACTTTATTTTGAGTGCCAGTTTGCAGCATTGCTGACCCTTGTCATCATCATTGTGATTAACCTAGCTGTTGGGATCCTTCCACGTGTTGACAACTTTGCTCATATTGGAGGATTTATTACAGGGTTTTTTCTTGGTTTTGTGATTCTTATTCACCCTCAGTTTGGGTATATCAACCAAAAGAATGCTTCTCTTGGATATTATAATGGTTCAATTAAATGCAAGCACAAGACATACCAGTATGGATTATGGATCATTGCAGCTATTGCACTAATACTAGGGTAAGTCAACAAATATAATTTCTATCTTCAAGTACATGTTTTCTTTTCTTTAACGTATGCCTTCCAATATTTTATATTTTCATGTTCTACCTTGCATTGCACCCTACCTTTGGAAATTTCACTACTTTATGGCCTGACCATTCCATCTTCTGGTGCTTAATAACTTGTACAATATTCCTGCATTTATTTTTTCTATTTTGCAAATTGTGTTACTGATATCCTAATAAAGCAATTCTAAAAAGATGATTGCATGGTGCATGATCTTATTTAGCATTTTTGGTTCCTAATGTAGGAACAATTTGGTGGCACTCCGTGAGGGCTGTCGACACAAATATATATATATATATATATATATCTTATTCCTTTTATATGCGTGTACGTGGTAGCCTCTTGCGTGGTCACAATCATGCATGCTTTTTGTGGGTCTATGATGATGGGGACACATCATGCTTAAGTAAATATTGTAGCAGCAAACCAAGTTGTCTCTATTTGCCATCTTGAATAGGAGGCTGTCATGCCCGATTTCCCGGGAAATAAACTAGGGCTCAGGAATGCTATTCTTGTTGGTTAGAAATGTTACAAGAGGATTGAAAAAGCAGTTGCCATTCAGACATCGCCCTTTTATTTTGCATTATGGTGGTTGGCAGAGACTTGCACATCCACATACGCTGTCCTGATAAAATTCCTAATAGAAAATTCAAAATCCTGCAGGTTCACTGTTGGCCTAGTTTTGCTCTTCAGAGGGGTTCATGCAAACGACTACTGCTCGTGGTGTCATTATCTTAACTGTGGCCCCACTTCAAAATGGAGCTGTGAGGAACCATCAAAGTCCTACTTCGTATCGATCTTTTCTCTTGAATCTGTATCAAGACGTCATTTGTTTTTTTTTTTTTTTTTTTTGATAAAAAGGTGTTATTCGTTTCTTTGCTCCAAAGAAAGGCTCTATTTGTTTCAAAGCAATCTTTGGTACCTGCCCAGAATTTTTCTTTTGAAAAGTATGCTGACCATTGTCCATAGAGACATCTCTAACTCCTTCGTTTAACCATCGTAACGTTAAAGATTCAAGAAAAGCCATCTCCCAGTACCAATTCGAAATGCCTTTAGCAAACCATATTTCATAGCAGTCATCTCTAGCTAGCTTATTGACCTTGGGTGTGACCTCCAGCCATTGATACAGCTCAGAAGTCAAAGGAGGATAAATGAATAAATAAACACTCAAAACATGCTCAGCAACTCTTCTCTGACATCAAATCTTCTGGCTGCAGGCATTACAAAGTGGACATCAGTGGAATTTGACGTGCCAAGACAGTGGGAAAACCAAAGTATATGACTTATCTAGCACGCTTGATGCTGCAGCTCAGATTTCTGAGCTGTGTGTGGAGCTTTGCAGCTGACAAGAGAGGGATATTTCAGTGTGCCACTACTGTTTCATTACACGCAGGAGAAGGATGCATTGAATCCTACGTAGCTTATAAGACTGTAATGTCCTGCGAATGTAATTTGTTCTGTAAAAAGAAATTGCCTAGTTTTCATGGCCCAAACATAGACTGTGATGGTTGGTTCAATCTAGTCTTGCTAAGGATTGGTGGGAAGGGTCCGAAGCTTTTTGTCAGAGTATGCTGGAAACATGAAACTTGAGTTGTAGTATCTTCAAAAGTTATTTGTACGCTAGATCAAGGCACCTAGACAATTAGTAATTGTAATGCAGCCAAGGTTGGCACTTAAAACTGGAATTTTGCAATTGGTCTTGAAACAATGATCTCAAAAAGCTTGCTATTGAAGTTTACCTTGAACTCCTTAACATATGCAACTGAAGGCACGCTGTTGGTTTGTCCTTGAATAACGTGTTTAAAGCCCTGGAGTGTTACAGCTACTGCTATGGTCTAAAGGTTAATTGCTTATCCCATGAAAATGAAAATAGGCTGAGATAAAAGTCCAGGTGGCCGTCTGCCAGATGATTCCGTTGAAGCAATTTAACATTTATATTGTTGTCAAAGGGTGTAAGTATGTGAATCTTGGATCTCATATATATGCATCGTTCCCTGAACTCCTAGTAACCTATAAAATATCGTAGCTGGTGTCTGCAGTGGAAAATGGCTTTTGGAGACATGCTTCAGATTTGATGGAATTTTGGTGGCTTCATCCTTCCCAGTGCCTGCGGTTGTAAGAAAAACTTAATAAACCCGAATCAACATGGCATGTTGGCCCTGCCAAAATTAATTTCAGGAAGACTTTGCCGCCCTCATATTGACTCTCTCGCTGTGAAAAAGATTGATGATGACCTTTTTTATATGAACATTCGGTAACTCCAGCCATTTTGGTAAACTTGGTCCTTAGCTATTAAAGACTCTAATTCTTTTGAGATACGGTACAAATAGCTGTAATTCTTTTTGAAGCAAAATATGGATTTCTCCGCAGATTTATTTCATGAGAAAAGAAATTAATACGGAAGAGAGCATCAGAAAGAGGAAATTTTTTTTACAGACAACAGCTTCTGAATTATTCTTTAGGAGCAATAGAGTAGTACCAGCTAACCCAATCAACGCAATAGAGAGGAATACCAGCTAATATCTGGTCTTCATAGAAACTAAATGGAAGATCTGTTCCTTCCATTCATGCAAATAGCTGCTGTCCCTTTTAACTTCTTAAAAAGTCATTGGCATGCATTCACTGAGTAATAAATAGTACGCACTCTAGTAAAGTAAACATCGGCTAGAAGAGATGATCATGGTCATGGTCATGATCATGATGATGTCTCTTATATCGTGCATCCGTGACAGAAATTATTCTGCTTACCATCAGGCCCTCCAGCGATCATGATTATGAAACCACAGCAACACCATGCTGTTGTTAGATGGACCGCTGGGATGCATAAATGATATCCATGTCTTTACAGGCGACACACTTGGGAGCCAGCAGCTGATTGGCCGCATGCGCTATGGACGGCGCATGCTGATCTCATCATGCTCAGCCCCTCATGATGTGTTGTTGCCACATTAGCAAGTAAGATGACACGTCTGGATTAGCATAAGCATCATCCGTATCATCATGTATGCTAATGTGCGTGTCATATGACTCAAGGGTCCGATTGGCAGCCAACTTTTGTGGGGGACAAACAGGGGTCTGAATCGCGTTATACTGTGGATTTTAGAACAAATACGCAACGTAGGCAAAAGGATGATCATGAGCGTGTGACGACAATCCAATGAACTTTTCTATGTTGGTGCTGACCGACGTTCGTAAAGAAGAAGATGGAGGACAGCTTGGAAGGATAAATAACGTAGTCTCTAGTGAGGTCAAGGTCGCATCTGCCCACCAGAAATACATACCAATGGGAAATTATCCGTTTCACCAGCCAAAGGCAAGACAAATTGCAGAACCCTCAGTCGTGCCATCCAACCGAGAACTGATGCACTACAGCTTGGATGATGTACTCTTGCTGTCAAAGAATAGCTGTCATCAATTATTTTGCACCAGGCCTTTGTGTTTATTCCTCTCTTCACCACTACAGTGCCAAGCAACAAGATGTGCACACCCTCAGGCACGTTAATGGAAAAAACGCCTGTTGAACTGGTTAATTCAGCAAGCCACACTGGTTAATAATAACAGCAACCCAACTCCAGAACTCGGCCAACTAAGGATGGATGATACTCCCACACAAAAATAATAATAAAATGATTCAGAATATAAGATAAAAAGAATAACAGAAACAGTAACAACTACAACAATGGGTAGACTACGTCAAAAAAAAAAAAAAAAAATCATGTTGTTTAATTTTAGATCAACAAATCATGCCGCAAAAATAGCCTCCAGCTCTTACTTTTCTAATGTAGATAAAAAGATAAAAAAAGAAAAAAGAAATAATTGTTTGAAGAGCTATTATTTGATAGATCTGATATGTTACGTGAAAGGTTAAGCCAATCGATAAATATACTACTGTGGCTTCTATTTATATATTATTGTGATTATTATTAATATGTGCTCGTTGATTGATCTGATCTGTTAGTCATATGATAGGTAAGATTTTTTTAAAAATAGCATTTGACTCTATAGGGCATTAGGTTAGGTTGATTAGTTCTTTTGTGAAGGCTATATCCAACAAATCCTGGATTTCATGCCAAGATTTCTATTACAAATGTCAGAATTAACTTCTCCAAAACTCTTCCTTTGTTGCATGGCATGGCAAAATCATGATGCGAACCTTTGACACCTTAACTTCAGCTGTTCATGGATGATCCCTCAAACGATTAATCCCTAAGTGCATCCCGTATTATGTTGTCCATCTAGGCTAGACTAAGAATTAATGGTCAAAACAAGTAAGCTAAAAGAAAGATAACTGCACTGGACCACCCAGCAGAACAACAAGAAGAAAGATAAACAGGAAAAGAGTAAAATAAAATACGTTAGGAAGATAGATTGGGCTCCAGCGTAGCGGGAGAAAGGGGACTTGATGCACCGAGTGGGTGCATGGCTGACACAATGTACAGCTATCGAGAACTAAAATCTCGGTGCCATTAACGCCGAAAGCTCGACACCTTATGATCAAGTGGAATCATCTGCTCCCAAAAAGTATTAGGAAAAACCCAGGAACAGGGGATCTTGAAACATGCGTGCTCTCTCGATCCCATAATGTTTGATGCCGATGCCCCCAAGGCTCTAACTTGGGTCTTGAAGGTGCAGCAGCCCAAGTTAAATATTTATCTCCTATGGTTTGTTTTCTTAATCAGTTCGGATGAAGGACAAGAGTGATGAGATGAAAGATGGATGGGCCCCGGGTTGCACGTTCCCCTGTCTTGGGTTCTAGGGGACATTGCCAATGGTGTAGTGCTCAAAACCATGGGTTTGGGTTGTATCCCATCACATCACTCTACACCGCACTTCATGTGGGTCGTCTGGAGAGCATTCGCAACCAGTGGAGTTGACACTGCTGTCTTATTAATCTTGGGGATTACGCGGTGGTGTCACTCTACTTTGTCAAGGAAATGATGCTGGAAATCGAAAAGGAAAGATGACCTTGAAGGCGTGTGGTGTGGAAATTCCGAAGGGTACGTGCAGATGTTTTGTTTTTTTAATTCAGATTTTATTCAATGAGAAGAATAATTAGAAGGTAAAAAGTTAAGCTAACTATAACTAAAAGTTAATAAGGTATAATTATAACACTTCAAACTCACCTATTGCTCTAATTAATCCATTAGCAGATCAAAACTATATGATCCTATAAAAATTCATGTAGAAGTTAATTGAAAGTTATAAGCACGCCACAAACTAAGCAGAATCTATTTAGGTCTTTCAAACCGAATCATTGATGCTACAAGGATGATTTGACGTAACAACAGGACTCTACTATCGGTCCATAAGTAGACTTTTTTTCATGCCTATCAATTTTTGCAAACTCAAATTGACTCTAATATCATTTGTAATGTTCCAAGTCCATCTGCTAGTCCAATTAATTCGTTAGTGGATTAGCTCTGATATCATTTATAACGTCCCAAGTCCATCCGTTGGTTCAATTAATCCGTTAGCGGATTAGCTCTGATATCATTTGTAACATTTTAAGTCCATTTGTTGGTCCAATTAATTCGTTAGCGGATTAACTCTTATATCATTTGTAACGTACTAAGTTTATCTGTTGGTTCAATTAATTCATTAGCAAACCGAAACTATGTGATTCTAAAAACTTGAGTAAAAATTAATTGGTAACAGATGAATTAGAGTTATAAATACTTAAATATTTTTTTTTATCTAATATAGAATTATCTTTTAGATAGTATAATAATATTTTTTTTTTGTTGGATATATAATTATTTTTAAGGTATTACTATGTTCAGTGTCATCACTAGTTGGAAAGAAGGTATACACTTTGTTGTCCATAGAGATGGAAAGGGATCTTCTTTTTTAAAAAAAAAAAAAATCATTAACTATAATTCATGAACTTTTACGTGATGACACCAAAAGCAATGTAGCATGTATATCGTGACTTTGGTGAAAATATTGCGGCCTGATAATTTTGCCAACTACACTACTTTGCATGCAGAAAAGCTCAAAATTGATTAAGGAGGCAATTTTCAATATTTTTAAAATCTCATACCATGCGGTAAATAAGTTTCCTGGCAACATGATTTAAACTAAATTATAACTAGACCAACTCAAACACTAAAATAAAAGAGAAAAAAAAAAATCCATGCAAACGATGCGTGAATGCAAAATAGAGTGCATGGATGGAGGAGGAAACTTCATATTTTGGGAACACAAATGAGATGAATGATACACCACCACCAAGCTAAATTTCAACCGACAGGAGGTAGATCAAGGAACCAAAATGGGACAAATTTTTTGCATGGTTCAGAGGAAACAAAATTAAAAGGAGGAAACTTCATGTGATTGGGGAAAGGGAGGTGATGTGAGGTGAAGGAAAAAGGAGATAAGACGGCAAGGGAGTGGGCAATAGTAGGCTTGCAAGAAAGAAGCAGTTGGGTTTGGGTTTGGGTTTGGGTTTGGAGGCCCGTTGGGTGGTGGTAGCTGAGACCCTCCGTTTGACCGCCTCGCCAGAGGATGCCACGTGTCATGGACTGCGACCTCACAGCCGCGAATCGCGCTGACCTTGCCAGAAGATCATCGTTACTGTCGTTTCCCGCACCCAGAGCCACACCCTCGCACATAAACTGAGACCTATGTTTATATATTAAATAAATAAATAAATAAACAAATAGATAACGAATAGGGCATGTGGACCCCCACAAGGAGTGGGGACCCTGTGCTCAGGATAAGGGTGCAGTCTAAGTGCCGTGGTATGGCGAGAGAGTTCCCGTTAACCACCGCCGCCGCCGCTGCCGGCCTAAGGGACCATCGGGGGAGGAACCCAGCCGTCAGAACTCGTAGGTAGCCGCCACCAATCACCACCGAATTAGGCTTGGACGTGGCTCGGGACCACTCAGCGAAGGTTGGAAGAAGGTTCCGACTAGTTTCGGATTTTGAGCTTAGGTCGAAATTTTCTCCAACTCCAAATCAGACCCATGCTCAAATATAAGGTTTATGTTAATTTTAAATTAAATTTAAATAAATAATTAATTTAGTTTGAACCTAACCTAAATTTAATTCAATTCAAATCTTCAGAATTAAATTCAATTACAAAGTTTTTGATTGAATTAACTGAATTAAAGAATGATTGTAATAAATCTTTTCTTTTTACAACATAGTCAAATAAAAAGAATGAAAGAACTTCTAATCAGATTTTCTTGGCAGTCTAACTCACCAGAAATTTTATACTCGTATTTGTTGGAGGAGGTGGTAATCTTCGTAGCCGCGTATTGTCATGGCGTTATTTGGGATGAAAACAAACCGAAGCAAGGCTTTGATTTATATAGGCTAAGATGAATTAGGAATCTGTGCCCAGAAAATTTTTCATACGAATGAGATGGGTGGTATCTAAAGAATAGAAACAAGAAAAATTAGGATGGCCACTCGGATTAAAGGATTCCGTAGAAAATTTGAGGCATGCTCGAATTTAAAATTTTGGTAATCACTGAATGAATACTAAATACTTTTAATCCAACTATTCAATTCCAAATTTTAACAGAAATGACATTACGTATCTGAAAAATGATTTAAGACGCTTCTTTGGTAGATGATCAATGAAAGTTATAGTTTGAGCAGATTGATTGATTTAAGCCATCCCCAACATGAAAATAATGAGCAGAAAGAATCTTCCAAATTTTATTTTGATTTTATTATAAATAATGAAACAGTCCCATCTCAACCTAGCTGTACAAACCATGGAAAGAGAAAGAAAAGCTGGATACAAGGTATATTAAGGCTGGCCATGAGTAGAACTACACATAAAAGTCATAGCGCCATCTGATCTCGCATGCCGATCATGAATTTGGACTCAAAACTAATCTATTTATTGGCCAGATCAAATCGAATCAAGTTTATAAAAAGAATTTTGAAACCTAATAATAAGTTATTCGGGTTGATTCGGAGTATAGTATGACGTTGAGTTGTGTGGATTTGCATGTGAGTCAAGTATCTAATCTTAATTTTATAACTAAAATGTAATAATTAAATATAAAACATTAAAAAATTTAAAAAAATTAACTTAAACTTATATTTTTATTCAAAAATTTTCAATTCCATCCAAATATTTGATCATTCCTAAGTTTATAAATTATAATTTTCCATAGTACAAATTAATATACTTGAAGATATTACAAGTATGAATATTTAAATATAATTAAGAAAAATAGGCAAGAAGAGATATGATTTTTAAAATAAAAAATAAAAATAGTTGAAATAAAAGTTTATTAAATAAATTAGTATAGGTAATCAAATTTTAAAAAATAAAATTTATATTTCATCGATAAGATCGAATCAAATTTTAAGGCATTTAGGGCAAATTGAGTTCATTTTTAATTTATCCACATTAGACTCATGTGATATATAATTGAGATCGAGTTGAAAATGATAAGATCCAAACGCGCAATTTGGATTGCATCTAATTCTCTTGTTGGATCCAACTCGCAGGTCTTCTTCAACTACAAATTAGATTGCGTTTCACCGCATGGTTAGAGTGATTTGGGGGGAGAGACAGTGGTCTGGAGGTGGGACCATTTTTCCGATTAAATGCCAAGATGCGGGATCTCGCACCACCACCACGCTGATGTTGAAGTTGTTTGTGTTCCCAAAGGAAAGAAATAAAGAGCCAGAATGGACCGTCGGTGTAATAACCCATAAAATGACTTCAAAATACTCCGTTAGTACACATAAAAGAAAAAAATCACGCAGCCGTCTGCCAACTCCACTGAAGAAGAGTACCAACCATCTGTGCGAGCTTTTTTTTTTCGCTTGGAGTTTACGTTAGGATCCAAATCGACCGAGGGCCCAAGGGGAAGTCTCAGAGGCGTTCAGTGATACCACAATTTACGATGAAAGCAGCACGCAAAGCAATCGACCGTCGCTCTCTTCTCTCTGGGCGATAGCAAAAGAACAAAGAGAATAATAATTACACGGGTCCATGGACTGTAGCACATTACAATCATCTACATGATTGACCAATGTTTTGATGGATATAGTAACAAATGGATCATGTCAGGGATCTGGCTCGGTTCTGATTCGATTGAGTCCGATTTAATTCATAAACATGTCAATTGGGTTGAGTACAAAAATTTGGGTTGTAGATCATTTACATTTGACTCGAGTGAATAAAAAAAAAAAAAAAAAAAAGACCAGTTCGATCGAACCTAATTCAAAAACCCAAATCATAGAATTATTCTTCATATCTACTTTAATTATTTTTATAAATTCATTGCATAAAGTTTTATTTAAACTAATTCATTATTTTTATCAAAACAAATTTATTTCTTTTCATGTATTTTTATTTATTTGTATTTCAATATTCAAATTTCATTATCTATTTGGTTGATTCTTATTTATATGATTATATATTTTAAAAATCATAATTTGTAAACTTAAGAATAATTAATTACTTAAATAAAATTAAAAATTTTGAATGAAAATTTAAATTAAGTTGATTTTTTTTTAATTTTAAAATTTATAATAAAAGAATAGTTAGATATTTGATTTAGATGTAAGTCCTATCTAATCCAATCTTTTATCTCAACTTGAATATTTCGAGTCAGGTGACGACCATATTTAACCCTAACTTGACCCAAATAACCCATTAGTTTTCTCTTTCCCCTTTACAAGTCTGATCTAACTCAATTTGATAGGCAAATTGGTTGAATCCAGCCACCCATATATGTTGAGCTATATTTAGTTTATGTTATGGTGTAATAAATATAGATTCTATTGCATCAATTTTTTTCATATTCAAAATTAAAATTATAAATTTAAAATAAAAACATGTTTGAAACATTTTTTGTTTTAAGATATTTTTTATTATTTTAAAAAATAAAATGAAGTAATGTTTGATATTTTTTAAAATAAAAAGCTGTTGTTACCATCTTTACCATTATTGTTACTGTTATAATACTACCATTCTATTGCTCTCTTTTTTACATGACTAACACTTTCATTATCACCATATTGCTGCAACTAGCATTGCTATTGCCACCTTCTTCACACCAATGCCATTATCATTACCGTCTCCACCACATTAATAATTTTTCTATTACTTTTATCATCAGCTGCCATTACTAATGTTATCACTTTTAATACTTTATCGTTAATTTGTTATCATCATTGTTACTATTTCTATTATGCAGTAGCTAGACCAGTCATCGTCACCATCATTGCTGTCATCACTATCGATCACTAACACTATCTCTATGGCAACTATTATAACATGCACCAACACCATTATATCTATTTTTTAAAAATTAATATTATAAAGGCATTAAAATTTTAAAAATAGATTATACATATATATATATATATATATGGGAAAAAAAAAGTTATGCTCAATGTAGTTTGGAGATCAGAAGAGATATGGTCCTCCCTGTGCCTCTACCACTCTCCTCTACCGTCGCCTGTCATCGATCAAAGCCATAACCCCAATGATAAAACCCATAAAATTAATCACCTTGGCGAGAGTCCATTTCCAAGGCCCAATCTCGCATCGGCACGCTAGCCGTCGTCCTTGTCGCGCCCTTGACTCCCTCGTCGACGATGCTGGCCTCGACGTCTCCAATATTTCAAGCCCTCGTCCCAATTTTCGCCTAGCCGTCCTCTCTCTCTCTCTCTCCTTCCCGTCCTCATAGCATGACCATCAGTAAAAAATTACTACAATGAGGGTATTCTAGTCTTTTGAATCTCTTGTTATGACATCGTGGGGTGGATGGATGGATGGATGGATGGACTACATTATTATGATAAAATAATTTCAACAGACCAGATAATTTTTTTTTAAAAAAAATTATCTGGTTTCTAAGAGGGTCAAAATAAAATAAATTCTTTTTACGTTTTACCCCATCCACTCGTTTAGAAAAAAAAGAAAAAAAAAGAAAAGAAAACATTCATTTTCTCATCTCACTCCCACCAACTCGCTGCATTAAGTAGCCCACCTCTCTCTCCCTCTTTGAAGCCCCCCCAGTCTCTCCAGCTCCCCTCGTCGCCCATTCACACTGCTCCCTCTCCTTCTATTCTCTCTCCAAGGTTTCCAAATGGCCTTCTTCCACGGCGCCGCCACCATCGCCGTGTCTCTGCTGGCATTGTCGACGCTCGCCGACGCCCGGATCCCTGGAGTCTACGCCGGCGGACCCTGGCAGAAGGCCCACGCCACCTTCTACGGGGGCAGCGACGCCTCCGGCACCATGGGTACCACCCACATTTCCCTTTTTTTAACTCACAGCTGCCTGGCTTGGCCTAATAAGATGAGGCATCATCGTTTGGTTTGATCGATTCTTGGTCTGAAAACATTACAGGAGGGGCGTGCGGGTACGGGAATCTATACAGCCAGGGGTACGGGGTGGAGACGGCGGCCCTGAGCACGGCGCTGTTCAACGGTGGGCTGAGCTGCGGGGCCTGCTTCGAGATCAAGTGCGCCGAGGACCCCAGTTGGTGCCTCCGGGGGAGCCCCTCCATCTTCATCACGGCCACCAACTTCTGCCCCCCGAACTACGCCCTCCCCTCCGACGATGGCGGGTGGTGCAACCCTCCACGCCCCCACTTCGACCTCGCCATGCCTATGTTCCTCAAGATCGCCCAGTACCGCGCCGGCATCGTCCCCGTCTCTTACCGCAGGTACATCTCTTGCTTGCTCGCTCGCTCGCTCGCTGCTCCTTTTTTTTTTTTATTATTATTTTTTATTTTTCTCTCTACCGTATCAGGTACGTTTCTTGCTTGCTCTCTTTTTTCGCCACCGTAGATCTGATGCTAGCTGGATGAATCTTTATGTGAGATCTCCGTCCCTTGACTTGCTCCCTTGGTGTCCTCTTTCACATCGGTCGTTGGTCCTGACCGACCGTACTAATGTCGAAGTAATTGAAGCCATTAACGGCCCCGTTTTAATGCCCTCCATCCGTTTCATCACAAGGAAAGGACCGTTTATAGTTGTTGACATTGACTTTTTTTGACCTGATATCAAACGGAATCTTATGATCTCATCAAATCACGATACCCGTGATCCCCCGCATAGTCCCCGGCTGTTGGTTTTTTTTTTTTGTTTTAAATTTGATTCCCCATCTAAATGACCAAAAAGCCCATCGTTCCTCAGGGTCCGTGTTCTTCTCTCCTATATATATATATATATATATTATATTCCATCACACGTCTCGAAACGGAAACCGCGTGAATCCTGGGAGACAGAGGCACATGCCCCTACGCGCCTGCCCGGCCCCATGAATTCAATTCGGTATTTTAATCACTGCTCCCAAAATTTATATTTTCGACAGGGTGCCGTGCCGGAAGTCGGGTGGGATCCGGTTCACCATCAACGGGTTCAACTACTTCAACCTGGTGCTGATCACGAACGTCGCCGGCGCCGGCGACATCGTCCGAGCGAGCGTGAAGGGATCGCGCACCGGGTGGATGCCCATGTCCCGGAACTGGGGCCAGAACTGGCAGTCTAACGCCGTGCTGGTCGGCCAGTCCCTCTCCTTCCGCGTCACCGCCAGCGACCGCCGCACCTCCACCTCCTGGAACATCGTCCCGGCTAACTGGCAGTTCGGCCAGACCTTCGCTGGCAAAAATTTTCGGGTCTAATCACCCAACTATTTCGGACATCGTGGCATGGGATTTCAAGTTTCCCGCCGTGCCATGCAGTGGTGTTTCTCTTTTTCTCGGCGCCAATTTTTAGGCTCTGTTAGTAGCGATGCCCGGCTATGGGGTATTGAGGCAAGGATTTTGTCTGGTAGTCATGAAAGTAGAAGAGGAGGGAAGAAGGGAGGATGCGAGTACTATATTTTGATTGACTGTTGGATTGTGATGTTATTGGAGGTAGTGGGATTAAATTATTAGAATGGGTGTAACGAGTAGCAGCGGCTGAAGTGGCTGCAGACCAGAAGGGGATGCCAGCGGCCCGCAGCTGCTTTATATGTAATATTTGATTATGCTAAGATGATATAATATGTTTGTTGACTACGATGTAGCTTGACATACAAAGAGCAAAGTAAGTGCAAGAGCTTGATCTGCTTGGTTTAGTACTTTCAATTTTTCCTAAAATGTGATTTGAAGGCATTTTGGTTACAAACTGAGAAGGTTTGGAGTGGTTCAATTTGCATCGTAATATTTCTTGTATCGTCTTTTCGTCACTCGGTTACCGGGCTGAGTCTCCATCCGTTCTCAATCACCAAGAAGAGACCTTCACAAGAAGGGTGCATTGTGTTTGACGATGCAGGAATTAAAAACTATAGAAATTACAATACTCGATTTTTATTTGCGTTAAAAGGATTATTTCAACTAATTTGAGCTCTAGGTCTTGGTTGTTGTTGAGTTATATTTGCTTTGTACCGATCCTTAAGACCTACTTGTGCTGACCCTTTTATCATCATGACATGCAAGGCATCATAAAGCCTTTTCATGCAAGTATGCGACCAAGATCTAGAATGGTACCAGATCTAAGAAGAGGAGAGATTTCTTTTTTTTTTAAAAAAAAACAAAAAAAAAAAAATCTCCATCTTCAAGCAAGCTGCAAGGTGCAATCATTGTGGGCCATGGCTAATTGTCTCCTAGTTTAATTACCGTGCCCAAAGAACAGATCCGTGTTAAAAGTACAGACACCGGCAATTCCTACAGCTGTGCAAAACGCTCGTTTCTATATTCTTCAACCAACCTTTGCTAAGCTAAAGGTTGTAGGCTTATAGCGAGTGACTACGGGCATTGCATTTCATAGGCCCACCTCGGAAGCCTTTGGAACCTAGCCCGTCTCGACACAACCGATCAACCGGAGAACAGGCTATTATTTGAGCAGGCCATTACCATTGAGTTAACAGAAGTGGACCCAGTGAACCGTGGGACGTAGCTTGTTCTATCGATATAAATGGTCCCTTGAACAGAGGAATTTTGAAGTGGATCTCTGCTAAGAGGATTACTACCATCGTCGAAGTCCCTTCACGTCCCCACCTGCATTTGTAGAAGTCACCAGCAACTGTTATTTAATGCCAATAACATCCACCCATGTGGAGTCCAATACATAAAGAGAGGTGGCGTAAACACGTTGGATGAATCCAGTACACGCAACTGGAAGCTCTCCAATTCGTTCCACCTTTAATTTTCCCGGAGCTCTCATGGAATGCTCCAACCTGTACCCAAGCACACTGTTTGTCCCCACTGCCATATGTCATCTGTGCCAACAGCATTCGCATCATATACCATTCAACCAGTATCTCCTTTTCCGGCAGCCCACCAATCCTCAAATGTCATCTTGACTGCAAATTCTATTTGCAGTCGGGGAAAGCTCTGTCGGACATCCAAACGGTGATCTGCTTAGAACTGAGCACTCGAGCAACACTACCAGCCACGATTACCGCAGAGCATGGTATACTCGAACAATTTTTTTTTTTTTTTTTTTTTTTTTTTTTAAAGCCTCGACAAAGTCCCCATCACATGATAGCTGGACCGTCTCTAATTACAAATGCGGCATATCTGAAGTCATAACGTTAGTACAAGAAATTATCAAATTTTCCATCACTATAATTTGAGGTCATATCGATTCGAGATTAGACTACAAGTGGTCACCAAAATTTGGCTTCTCTGTACGCGGGCCAGTAGAGCTGGGTGAAGCTAAAGAAAGCATAGCCGCTCAGCCCATCTATATCTTTGCATTGAAGGTTCAGCCTAGCCTAATTCTCTCTGAATTCTATAGCGCGTTTTCAGCCCAATCATCCAGACTACGGACATGCGGGCTTATTAAAAAAGGGAAACCTCGGAAGTGGGATTTGAACCCGTGCAGCGAAGAACAACAGATTGAAATTAGCAACGAAGATTTTGATAGCAGCAAATAAGCGGGACACAAAAAAAAAAAAAAAAAAAAGAAAAAAAAAGAAAAAAAAAAGAGGTCGTTCGAAAACCAAATGGAGACCGCCACCGACCGGCAGAAACTGTTTCTTGAGGACGGGAGAGGAAGGGGAAAAAAAAAAAAAAAAAGCAAGCTGCAATTAACAAGCGCAAAGGGATCGGCAGGGAGTGCCGGAATTCAGAATCCGGTTTTCAGAATGAAAGCCATAGGGTTTTCAGAATCCCCCTTGAATCCTCTATTTCTAATCATAGCCCATTACCGTATAAACAACAACAAATCTTCTTGATCCAAACTAGTTGAGGTGACATAAAAGGAGGGGAAAGAAAACACATCCTAGGTTTTCTTGTTTCATCTCCCAGCGATGAAGTCCCCATCACCGCCAAAACCTGAGCCCCAGTTCTCATCTTATATTAACCTTAACAGCATACAAGAAAAAGGACTAAAACACCATAGGGACCAGCCCCTAATCCAGTGCGACATACGAGGAAAGAACAAAATAGCAGCATACACTGCAACATAACACAGCTAAGCATACCTATAAATTCCAATGCCAATACAATAACAGTCAATGGCATGCAGCTAGCAACAAACTAAAATACATCAGTAGAAGGGCCAAAAAGCGCAAAGATCTGCTGGAATCAAGCGACATGGCTAGTTCACAGGAAAGCAAGGAAATCAAATTAAAATAATAATGTGACAAACATGAGCGTACCTCAAATTGTTTTTCACAAATTATCTCCTACAAATTTCATGCCATCTGCAATTCATGCTTTCAGTGATAAAAGAGAGTTTGCTAAGCATTTGAGATGACATGAGGACTAGTTCCTATTAAGCAGACGAGGAAAAGAAAAGTTTCTAGAGCCTAACAGGGTGTCCAACATCAGTGATAACTACATAGTTAGCCACCTAGTTACCTCTCTATAAGATACCATGAATCATTGATCTGGGAACAGAAGCAGCTACGCAGCATGCCTACCTCATGGGAAATTATAGCATCTTTGCCAATAGCCACCTTCACTTCAACAACCACAAAGAAATGAGACAAGCACAAGGGTTAGCATATGTTGGCAGCACAAACCCAAACAATTGATTGACTTCAACAAAATGTCCATTCTGTATTTAAATGACACCTAATATAAAATATGGAGGAAGATGGCTTCAATACACTGGACAATTCTTCAATTCAAGAACTTAGCATGCAACCACAAGCATTTTGCTATTCATGCAAGCTTTTTAATCTATCGTCTGTTTCTCCTAGTAACATCAAGAAATCATAATCCATATGAAACCATTCTACCATGTAAATTATCAAGAAAAGAAAGAAAATAATCCATATACATAGTCACATAGAGAAATTTTCTTCAGTATTTTTTTGGGTAACTTAGCTTTCTATTCATTAACAAGTGCGAGGAACAAAAATCTTCTGTCTCCTTGTGTATATGCCACAAATGAGTCAGGTGGTCAGCCCATCCCTAGCAGTGGACTCCTGGATTAACGGCCCCAACATTGGCTAACCAATCTGCAGATTGGTTGCACTGTCTGTGTACATGAGTAACTTTACAAAAGTGAAGCTGCTAAACTAGTGCTCATATGCCTAAGAAGCATGGGTTGGGGAGTCATTTGTTAGTATCTTTTTTTCTCTTTTTTTTTTTTTTTGAAAAAATCAGACACTTTCTGAGATTTTATAGTAAAATCAATTTGAGAAGTATTTTTTTTAAAAAAAATAAAAAACCTATAATAAAATACCCTCGCTATAAATAATACAACTATAATAAAAATCAACCTAATGTTACTACAATTCTAGTAGGTATCCTAATAAAGTTTTGTTTTAAAGACAGAATATATTGAAAAGTCAAAAGATAATGAAATAGTATGTTTACATTTTTTTTCCTCAAAAAAAAAAAAAAAGAAGTGTCTTTACATTTTATATTTGTCAACATGGTTTAGCAGACTGGTCATGTAGATCTTTTAGGTAGTTGACCTTTCTTCTTCTAACATACAAACAATATGGACACATCACACATCAGTGGGTGATCTCTCAGCAAAGAATAAAGGTATGCCCATTCAAATATTCAGCAGACTCATTTAATGCTAGAATGACAAGAAATTAGTAAATGTTTTGGTTTGTAGCTCCATCCAAGCTAGTCGGATATGGCTTGTTAGACATGAATTTCCACATAGTGGGTATATAAGACATTCATGGTACACGGAAATAGTTCTCTAAGCATTAGCACTTTAGAAGTTGAGGTCATTTGTTTGAAACTTCTTGTGCTTTTCTTTCTTTTGTTAACAATGAAAGTTTAAGGGACATGTTGCACAAGGTTTTGCCAAAACTGATAATATGGTATACAGGTTAAATAATGTACTAGCTTTTGTAGAATATAATTATGAAACCAAATTAATTGTCAACTAAATGATAATGAATCCATACAAGTTTATCACATGGAGAATGCTAAAGTGAAAGGTGAATATGTACCTCTTGGGCTTTCACCGCTTTCGCTTTAGGGCCTTCCATTTATCCAATACATATTGTACAACCTCTTTCAATGTTGCTTTTCGTCCCTCTTTATAATTCCAGAGCTCTGGAATGGCATATCTACCACTAGGATTGTACTCATTAATTTCCAACAAGGCAGCTGTAACAGCCTCATAGGCTTCATTTCCCAGCTGCTCCTTCAAGGCTAACAGTTTCTCATCAAACTCATCGATCACTTCCTGCACCAAAATGTAAATTTACAAATTAGATTTGATAATAACATATCATAGAGGAACAGTGGCATTTTTTCCCCATGCCAACAAAAGTTTAAAACAAATATGTCTCTGTCCGTAAATTGGAAAACGGTAAGTTATTGAACTTCCTGCCGAATGTCAAACATGTTCCTAGGTTTGGGCTCATGTGGCTCAGGCAACACTCCCTTGTCTACAAGGGAATGGCTGAAACCAGGAGGTTTGAAATAGAGACACTCGTGCTCAATTGATGAAACATGGGCGCCGATGAAACATGGGCGCCCAGTAAACTTATCGTATACAAAGAGGTTTGAAAGAGAGACGCTCAACTGATGAAACATGGGCACCCAGTAAACTTATCATATACAAAGAAATACATCATAAGATCATCAAAATTAAATAATTGATGCTGTATACCACCACCTCCCACCACAACATCATCATGATCATCATCTATTATTTTTCCTGAACAACTGGTGAATTGATTATACGTGGCATGACACCACCCTAATACATCTCTCAAAACACATCATCATTGTCTCCATCATCATATCTATTATTATTTTTACCAAACAACCAATGAATTGATTAGATATTATATACGATCATCTGAATACATCTATCAAAAAACATCATCCGAACTAAGGTTAGCCATGATCAAATATGTCAGGAATATAAGCAATTTAACAATGGAATGGACAGGAAGAAATAAGAAAAGGGTGCAGATGCAAAAATAAGGCTTCAGTGCAAGTTTAGCTTCTTCTGAGATTTCATAAACTGCATAAATCAGAGGTGCCAAATGTTGCTGTTCCTTTATTTTGAGGTAGGTAAACCAACAATCATCCCCAAGGGCTCTAGCACTCAGTTGCATGCAAGTCTATAAGTGACAAATCGGAATGACAGCTTCTTTGAGGAAGTTCCATTAATTTACATCAATCAAGCTTGGTTATACAGAACTGCCTTGCAATGCCTAACAAGGAAACCAGGCAGCAAAACCTAATGGCCAAGAATAAACTAGATAGCTAATAGTTGTTTATATAAGCTGCAGGATTTTCTGATTCATAAAACAACATTTACCCATGGTGTTGTAGCCAAGAATAAACTATATAGCCAATAGTTGTTGATATAAGCTGCAGGATTTTCTGACTCATAAAACAACATTTACCCGATGGTACTGTAGCCCTCACAGTTGGATACAAGCTTATACAAGTGACGAATGAGAATCTTTTGAAAAAGTTTTACTTATTTACACTGAACAAGCTTGGTTACACACAACTACCCTACACTAAGTGCCTAATAAGGAAACTGAACAGCAAAAACCACTTACCGAGAATGAACTAGAGAGCCTATACTAGTTTATATAAGCTGTAGGAATTTATAGGTCACAGAGCTTCCTAGAGTATTTTGAAACAATTTGGAATCCTCTAGTGAGCTCTAAGTCTATAGCATTCTCTTTTTGCAACCATGGATCTCCCATGTCCCCATTCGCATGGAGAAACATCATGCATTAAGCATTGTGTGCTTGCATATTACCACAAAGGTTAAACTATCACAAAGGACATGAATCCAACATTAGCTAATGAATCCAACATGAATTCAGACTATAACAAAAACTTATAAATTAAAGATGTCAAAATGCTTAAAAGAGTAGCTGTCATCATCTGTGCCAATTATTGTGCGATGGTTGCATAAAGTCAGCATAGGCAGTTCTCGAAGTCTCACTCAGAGACTTAATTATACCTGAGATTTTCCATCAATGGTAACAATTTTATAAGGATGCCAACTTGGGTCTTTCAAGCACTCCTGCCATGCAGAGCAAAACTCTGCAGCTTTTGTATCAGCGTCATCTTTTGCAAATTTCTGCTTGCATGCGCTTTGAAATGCCTTGACATCAAGTTCACCCATTCTCTTGATGCCAATAAGAGTTTTCCTCGCCAATATTTCCTTTAAGCCCTGTATCATGCAAACAATTTCAGTACATTAAGACAGTTTATGGTACATTGTTAAATAGCTGGCTACTTTCAAGAATTAACACTGAATGGTAACAAATTCAAAAATAGAGTTCTCTAGGCACCAAGAAAGAGAAAAATCTCATACTTTAATCAATTCATTCCGAGCTTCCTGTAGCTCATCATTGCTCATTCGTTCTTTGACCACAAGAGTTTGATTAAGAGCTTCCAGATCTTCCATTTCTTCAATTTTCTCTTTCAACTCTTCACTCATTTCTTCTATCTTTTTCTTGACTACTGAGTCATCTTCACCTCCCATGTGCTTCATCACCTGTAATTTACCTTTCAATTGTTGTATTTCCAATTCCAGTTTTTGTTTCGCATCCAGCTGCTTTTCTAATTGAAGAATTTTCTTGAGTGCAGCCTCTTGTTCTCTCTGTCCATTAGCTTCATTGTCAGATGACAGGTTTCACCGGATATAGGCTTTATAAATGATATTTTATATGGAGAGCATCAGGTTAAGAGCAACAGACCTTCTGTTCTTCAATAAGCCTTAGGACATTTTCATCAGCCTTTTTCTGCTCCATAGATGCCATTTGAAGCGAGCTGTTCTTTATTGCATTCTACAGGAAAAACAAGAAAATTTTCATTAAGCATCTTCACGAGCTAGTGTAGAGCACTTGCTAAGAGCCTGTGACTGCCATATATTTTGTTGGTTAAGCGAAGAGGAAAGGGAACCTGGTAATGTAAAAATTTTTCTTTTCCCTAGCTTTCATTAAACATCCTACAAAGTTGCCTACATGGCTGTGAATGCATCCTTATCATGTTTTAACAGGTTACCAAAGATTCTAAGATATATAGAAAATAAAACAAGAAACTATAAAATTGATCAGGATCATTTAATTAGTAAAGTTTTGATGCTATAGACCACGGTCCGCAAAACCGATACTGAGAACTGTATGAATATATTACTAGTTCGGTATGATACAATCGAGTATGGTATGGCACTCACCACATATCGCAAATAACTTTTCCCACTTCCAAACCTAGTAGCTATGGAATAATATAGTCCGGTATAGAGTGGATCCATTCAATTCGAGCCAACTTGGTTCCTACTGAATTGAATCTTGGTATCACACTAGTACCTTACCATTATAATATGGTATGGTCAGTAGAAAGACCTTGCTACAGACAATTAAAGCTAAACATGTCAATCAATATTTCTGTCATTTAACGATAATGCCATCAAATTAATCTTCAATATCTTTGTGAATTAACATGTGCACAATTTTAAATGATTAGACACTCTTTACGACATGTGCTTTTACATGGACACATCATGGTGAAATCTACAATATCAGAACACATGAATGACTTAATGTGCGAGCAATGAGCTATTATGTGATGATATGATTTTTTTTTATTTTATTTTATTTTTAAGTAAAGAACAGTAGGGACATGCCACCATCACAGACTCTCAGTTGGACTCATGACCTCTCCATTGAAGTAAGGTACCAAGGTAACCAAACTATCTAATTAATTGTATTATCAAAATTATTCTTAATTTTATAATTATTAAAATAATATTATAATATAATATTATCGTAATATTATTATAAATTTATAATATTAATATAATATTATATTTTTACGATTAGTAATAATTATATTACAATATATTATTTGAACATTTAATAATTTGAATAATATAATATTACAATAATCATGATATACTATTAATAGTAATATTACAAAATTATGACATAATATAATATAATAATATTATATTAGTATGCTATATTAAAGTATTACATAATGTTATAACTTTATTATATTATCTTATTTTAGACTACATAATTATATTATAGTTATAATAACATTTTCATATTATATTAATACAAAATATTATAATTGCTATATTATTTTATATATCTCTTATATTCTAATAGTATCATAATAATAACTTCAATATAATATAATATGACATGATATAATTATATTATATTATTATAATCATATTATAATGTTAAACATGACTATTTATGTGTTTCGGACCGGTGATCTTCGAATATAATGAAAATAGCTTTTTTATGGGCTTAGGGAAGCATTTTTAGGTAGAAGTTTTAAATTGGAGCTTTTGCCAAATAAACCTTTTCTTTCAGCTTCTAGAAATATTTCTAGCTGATTCAAAGATTTTACCAAGCATCACTTTATCTTTCAGAATTGCTTTTTGGACTCAGGAAATTGCTTTTGGCCCTCCAAAAGTATTCCCAAACAGGGACTAAAACTACTTATCCTGCAGTGGCATCCACATAGCATCGAGAGAGAATCAACTGGTTGAATTTGGCTGAATCATTCTCTGATTTTATCAAGATCAATGCTTGAATGTTACTTGCTGAAAAATGCATATTAAAAATAATGCCTTGCATGTTATTTTTCCCAACACTGTCGAGTACAAAGCCCATAACATGAAGTAGAAATCTATCGAGGAAATATGTTATCATATAGCAGCTTTCTAATTCACACTCATGATATTCCACTCAAATGCATGCTGGCAAACAAGATCAAGAGTATCACTACCTTTTGTTTCTCATCATTCAGTTTCATCCTCTCAGTCTCAGTTTGAGCAACCAGTTTATCCAGTTGATTAGATCTGAAATCAAGCTCGCTTTGTTTAGCATCCAATTGTGCCTTTAGCATTGCATTCTCCTCAAATATCCTGTGTGAATGTTCCCGAGCAAGACACTGCATCTTTCTTATTTCTGATGAAAGGACAAAAAATAACAAAATCTGAGAGAGCATCTCATTAATGGATGATAGGAAATAATAAAAGGATAATACTGAATGAAAGTTAGTGTGAATCTTCCCAAGCAAGACACTGCTTCTTTCTTATTTCTGATGAAAGGACGAAAAATAACAAAATCTGAGAGAGCATCTCATTAATGGATGATAGGAAATAATAAAAGGATAATACTGAATGAAAGTTGCATCAAGACCACATGCAACATTGCTTTAAAAGTATCATTTCAAAATAAAAATTAAAAGGTGAAGAGCAAAAGGTGTCCGCAAAACCCATTTCAAGTTTAAAATCCAGATGAATCTAATACATTTCACAACCATGTTTAGCCAATGTCTTAAACAAAAAGAAAAGAGGTTGAGGCAATGACTGAACCAATTGGGGGAATGTGCATCTCAGAGTAAAGTACAAAAACAAAAATTATTTTCTTGTATTAATTGGAAGATTTTTTTCTTTTTCTTTTTTTTTCTTTTTTTTCTTTCGGGTTTGGGGAGTGGGGGTGGGGAGCAGAAGCATGGCTAAATCTTCCAATAACAAGATGGTCCACTAAAAGAAGCAATGTTAGAGTACAGAGGGTCCATCTTTATATCATGATTATATTAGGGAACAACCCTCGACAGAACCCTATCTGAGAGTGTAAAGCAAAAACTTGTTTAGCTAATATGAATTACACAGCTTAATAAGTACAATAATTTCATAAAAAAGATTTTACCATCAGGAAAGGAATTTAAGGGAATGAATGAAAACTTAACCATCATATGTACCTTCATTATAAGATTGAAGTAATCGATCTCTCTCTTCCATCATCTTATCAAGGGAGTTAGTGCTCTCATTGTATTTGCATTCCAATTCTTGTAAATGTTTGTTCTTGACCTCAATCTGGTTTGCCAGATTTGCCACAAGTTTATCTGTTTTACGGGACTCTTCCTTCGAAAGATCAGTTACAGTTTTTAGATCTCCATTTTTGCGCAAATACTCTCCAACAGGACCCTTTGAATTATAGTCCTCAGCTCGTGCAACCCATCCATAAATATCAGACCCAGGATCTTTCGTCTCATACCAGTCCTTTTTACCAAAACGTTTAGCATCAAAATGATTTTCAAATGACATAGCATCCTTCAACCCAGTCCAGTCCTTGCTGAAATCCACAATTGCATTTCCTGTATGACCTCTGTAATTCCATAATGGAATGACTTTTAATGGATTAAAGCTAGATAACTGCTCTTTTAACCTGTTTCCACTCTCACCAACTTGTCTGCCATTTCTCCATTCAGTTGGAACATTGACAAGGATACCCATCCAGGGCCAGACAAACTGATCATCTTGCTTGGTCTTCAAAGGAGGGTCCTGCTCAATTAAAATTAATTGCTTCGATGGGCCAGCTGCATCAGCAAGCTCAGCCTTCAAGAATTTTGCTAATGCTCGATGATTTGCCTTCACTTTTGCTTCTCGATTAGATGCACCCAACCCTGTCGCATGTTGAAGCAGTTCATTGTGACGATAGTCTTGTTTCTTTCTTCCCACACAGAAAGGACATTTGAAAGTGTTGTCTTCATTTTTTACTTTAAACTTCCCTGACTTCAAAAGTTGGTATGATTTGGCCTCATAGTCACCTATCTCAGAATCACTTATATCTGAAGCCTCTTCAGAGCTGTAATCCATTGAAATGGAGGCAATCTGAAGCCTCCAAAAAAGAAACAAGCAAAATAATTTAGCAAGTCGTTGAAAATTTCAGTTGCAGAAACATACTTATAATAAAACACCGGCTACAACATGACAGATATGTATAACAGTGGCAGTTTTTGATGGAACTATGTAACAAAGTAAATTGGCTGGACCCATGTAAAAAATGAAAATTAGTTTGGATTTTATGTCATATCCTAAGACAGATGTTATAAGCTACAGAAATGCAATTCTCTATCAAATTTCAAATCTGCTGCTTTGTGGAGTGCAAGACATACAAAGCAACATGGTCAAAATAATTTATTTGTTTTTAGATTTTGCTAACTACTAGTAATTCATAACCAAAAAAAACAAAGGTTTCTAATTGGCAATAGCCATCAAGTGAAATAAAGCATTCTGAAGAACTCTTTTTTCACCAATAATTAACCCAGAGAGTAATATTTGGACTTGTGGACTTGCAAGGTGGTAGTAGTACAACATCCTGAATTTGCAATTGGTGAGCTGCCAAAATAAGCACTATGATGCTGATCTAGTGAAGAAGAATGAACCACTCACTCATTCTTAGCATACTTGTATCATGGTACCAAGCAACATTTCATGCTCAAACCTCATTTTAGGGTTTTAAAGATTAAAACAAACATCTAATACTTGTAAATCCCAACTTAACTCAACTAAGCTTTAATCCTAAACTAACTGGGATTGACTACTTCATGTTCATAATGTTATTATAGTTTTATACTAACCATCAACCTACTCCTCCGTTATCCAGGCTTAAGATAGGTTATATACAAAGTATTAAATATAAGTGGAGTTTAACACTAATACATCTGCAAATGCAAAATAAGTTAATTCTGGCATGCTAAAGAATTAGATTTTGATCCACTACAAATAGCTACCCTTGGAACCATCTAGCCATTATGTGAACCCTTAACCTAGACTTGTGAATGAATCAGTCCTCACTAATGAGATAATAAGACAAAAATGAAGAAACAGACTGAGTCTGAATGTCATATTGAACTTTATTACAGTTTTTTATTTTTTATTTTTATTTTTTTCCGGGTGACAAAGATTGACCAAAACCATGGTAATCAGGAAATGTAGTTCCCACGAAACTCAGTATATCCTAAAATAATTATTCGAGGTTTTCATGATTTCATGACATGCAAGAACTTTTCCAGAGCACATTGCCTGTTACACAAGGCATACTCATCAAACATCAAGTCTAGTTACAGCATAAACATTGCTTACAAAGTCAGAGCTATTCCTTCAACAGAAATATGAGATGGATGTCCACACAAAAGATGCTCCTTCTAAAACGTTCCAATGTTTTCTATTCATCACCTTCACAGCTAAGCTTAAAACTCCCAGTCACATTTAAATAAGCATCCTGTCCATTATTAAATTTCTCCTTGCCACATATCAACATTCAGTCATCACAAGACCCTATCGTGTCATCATCCATCCTTAATTCATAAAGAAAAGTAGGAATTTCCCCATCCATGCGCAATAACTCACATCTTAGAGCAAAACTGACAGAAAGAGGAGTGCTAAATCAACATGCATGTGAAAAATGAACAGCCTCCGACAAGTGAGGTCATGAGCCACATTGCTCTTCCCATTGTGCAATTCCCACTAGCATTTGATGCAGAATCGGCACAATGATTACGGGCTGTGGAGCGGTTCATGCAACATGTGTCGATACCGCATTCCTCTTGCAAAATAATCACTCCGCAACCTATTAAATATCACAATGATTACGTACTCTCGTGTTCTAAACGAAATCTTTAGACTTGATGATTCCTTTTTTTAGTTGAGATTTTCCGAAGAAAGCAGTGCATGTAGCATCTCAACAGTGAGTAGATCTAAAATGCAGAGCCAAAACACCATCAAATCGCCTCCAAATACACTTTAGTTAGATATCAAGTAAACATTGTACCAAAAATCTAAAATCAGAACAACTAGCCAGAAAACAAGAGGAAATAGAAAGATCGTGGTGAAACTAAAAGCCCTAATCCAAAAATTTTGGTCAAAAATAAAACAACAACCAGAGTAACCGATCACTACAAAAGAATCGGCAACATAGAGCAGCCAGAGGTCAAGCAGAACCGAGAGGAATTTACAAATTCGAGATTTGGACTCTAATATTCTTCGACGGAGAGATTTTTGAGGGAAAAGTTAGGGATCTTTCCCCCCCTTTTTACCTACTAAAGAGTGGAGCAGAAGCAGTCGGTGAGAGCTCGGACGGAGGGCACGGGCGGAGATGCCGAGAGGCCGAAACGGCGAACGGGAAAGCGCTCTGCCCCCTTTTAATGCCGTCCGTCGGAGACCCGGGCAAGAGCGGATGTGCTGGCGCCTCGAAGGACGTGCTACAAATTTTCGGTGGGTCCGCAATATACACGCGCTTCTTCTATCTGACAATTTTAAACTCGCTCCTCTTTTGGCAAAATACGCTGTCTTGTTTAGGGCAACCATCGCAAAAAAGAGGCGAATCGCGGCTGTGCTCCGCGTCTCCAGACGATGTTCTAAGTTCTGATGATTTGGATAGAACGAGCTGTCGTTATCCTGATACGAAAAATCATTGCAATGGTTGAAAAATTAGAAAAAGGCAATGTTCTGGGGATACGCCGTTCGTATCAGCGCTTTGACGCGGATACCGTATCAGCATTCATTGCCTAATGGATGATGCCGTAACAAAGGTCGCTTTTATCTGCCAATTTGCTGCGGTCAAAAAAAAAAAATAAAAAATAAAAAATCACTAAATTATTTGTAATAGATAGAATTTTCGTGGGTTTTATTAACGGGTGCACCTAAACAATCAATCATTAAGAGGCAATTAATGATCATTTAGTGGGTTGTGAGTCGTTTCATTGCCATGAAATAATGATAGAAATATTTTCATTCAGAAATTATAAAATTAGGATATTTTTAATAATTATATTTTTCATTGAGCCAAATAACAATTCTGTCGTGCTTAGATTGATGAATAATTTTAGGTTAATCAAAAAAAAAAAAAAAAAAAAAGGGTATCACCTTCTTTTGCCATGAAATTATTGTTAAAATATTGATTCGGTGAAAATATAATTAATATAAAATATTATATTTTTATAATCTATAAATAAAATTATAAAAAAATATTTTGATTATGATTTTAGCTATGATATCGTATAAAGCCACGTTCTAGCCATCCAATAACCATCTTCAAGCCCACTGGACTCATTAACAAGATCACTAAATGTTCATTAAATGCTCCTTGTCAGAGGGAATGTTAACAAAAATTTTCACTTGCATGTACGACGACATAAACTAGATAGCTAGCTAAGATTTTGCATTAGCTCATGCTATACTTGACCTGCCACTGCTCAAATTTATATCAAATTTTGAATTTTAGAACACATCGATCAAATTGGATTGCATGCATATTTCTCATTCATCATAAACCAAACATCAACGAGCATTTCTTGCAAACATTAATCTAGCAAATAGTTCAACTTATGTGCGGCCGATGGTGCTTCCGATCAAATCATTGTACACAAGACTTGGTGTTATTTTACACCAAATTGGCCAAAATTGTGGATGTCAATACGTGCGTCCTGATGAGCGCAGTTCAGTCTTTCGGTAAAAGGAGGAGCTGTAAGAATATTTATCGATATTCTACATTTATCTAGTTTGAAATAAAAATACCATACCTTGGTGAAACAGTATTATAGCTCGTGACATGCATACCTGGCACGGGAAACCGTGTTGGCCTCCCTGTTTGAAATTATCTAGAGAGAGAGAGAGAGAGAGAGAGAGAGAGAGAGAGGAGCTTTGGGAGCGTTTCCCGTAGCGATAAATTAATGGTCTAAGCCTTGAAGCGGGAAAGTTCGGAACGCTCCATCTGGAAAGGAGGGGGCAGCCTTATCTCGCTTCAAAGAGTGATTCGTCGTCCATCTGCAGCAGGGTGCGTCCTCCCATGGTCTACGCCCAGAGACTTGTCACCTCACATAGCAAGAGACATCTTAAAATAGTATTTTAAAGGACGCTCACCTGCGGACTTGAAACGGCCTTCAAAGCCTGGCAACGATTTGATATAAATAAGACCTCGATGATTTGCTTTAACGTTAGGAAGCATGTATTTTTCTTGTCTTAAAAATCCACATTTGCCGTGTGCTAACAGCTATCATCAGTCAATTGAGCAAAATAAGCCAAAAAAAAAAAAAAAAGTGAAACTTGATCTCCACACTTGTTGAATGATGCATTTACTTTTCTATGCCTCGAGTAGTTATAAAATAGTGTACCTTGATCTCATCACAGCCTTGCCAAGGCTATGATGAGGATTATAATATATATACAATGATTCTTCATCATTTGTCCGTCTAAATATTTATATATGCAACAGAACGGAGGAGCTGTCTGAAAAAAAAAAATGACAAGTTGAAATAGTGGCGATCAAGGCTGAAAACAATCACAATACACAACTCATAGTATTATATTCAACAGAATGGAGGTGCCTGAACTCCGAAGCCAGTTTCCGAAGATCCTGGTCTGTCTGATGCCACACAGCATACCTCCCGACTAACAGAAATGCATCCAGAAAAGCTCTCTGCTTTGCTGCAAGAGCGCACAGATGTTAAGAGGTTAGAACAAGGATGCTATGGATTACCATTGACCCTTAAAGGGTTTGCTGGGACATAAGCTAAGTCGTCCATGTCCAACACAACGTGCCCTCGCAAGATGATCAGCAGTGCTGTCACACTCCTTCGCACGCACACAGCATGCCTACCAGTGTTTCTCTAGCACCTGGCACCTGAAATCAAGGAGGATTTTGCTCAATTGTTCTACATCTTGCCAACCATTTGGAGCATGTCACACCCTCAGAATCTGTCGTGCATAATAAAACACTTGAGCCGCACCCCATAGTCCAAGGACCGAACCTTCTTCTTTCGAAAACTTAGTTACTGAGTCTCAAAACTGTAATTAAACCAGGGTGTAGACACATGGAATGTGCAGCTCAGAAATTAGCTGGATCAAAAAAGGATTATTAAGCCCCGCAAGTACCACAGAGCCAAATAACACAGAAAAGTGAGTCTTGTCAATGAAAACTGAGTAACGATACATCGTGGAACACAAATAGAACGATCCCTGTAACAAATTAAATCCATCAAAAAAGCCTTGATCCTTGTTCATACGAATGTATGGTGCAAACGATCATTGAGCGAATCTACGATATATAATGTAAATAAAACTTTAAGCAATACGTCTGGAACATCTCCTGGTACATCAAATAGCATTCACCAAAATGACGTCTTCATGTTTCTCTAGTTTAGCATTACAGCACCATGGAACTAAAAAGGTCTACCTGAATAACGACCCCAAATATCATGCCCAATCTAGGAAGTTGGAACAGCTTCTCAAACCTGAACATTGTTATGGTGCCAGCACTGCTGCAATAACTGGTTCAGCCGATAAACAAAAACTTTTCCCCTTTTTACATCCTCAACAGTCTCCTGCACCAACCAAAGCTTCATCATTAATATGAACCAATCTAAGAATGGTTGTTGGAAATGCTCATTTTAAAGAAATGGTCTATGAGAACAAGATGGGCTTGGCAACCACAAAAGCTCAATGCCTTTCACTGGATGTGTAGAATTACTTGCAGATACTTTTGAGTACCTTCATAATCACGGAAACCATACCTTGCAAATATGCTACCCTGAAAAATTAATAACTGCACTAATTCAAGATGCAAAATAATTTTGTTTTAGTACAATAAAAAGCTCAGATGAAAAGACTACGCAATATTCACATCTAAACTAGAAATGGCTTGAAATGCACAATACATGTTATGTAACAAGTATATTTGACTCCTACAATTTTAGCAAGATATTTGCTAGCACAGGCATTGATATCTAAAATGCAATCAAACCAAGTAGGAGCCAACCTTCTATATCTCATCTTTTGCGCTTATTATTCTTCCACTGCTTAAATATGTATTGGATGACCTCCTTCATTGTTGCTTTCCGCCCTTCCTTAAAATTCCAAAGCTCTGGTATGACATACCTTCCACTTGGATTGTACTCATTTATCTCGACTAAAGCTGTTTTCACAGCATTGCATACATCGTCCCCCAGCTCAATCCATAGATTTTTCAATTTTTCATCATCCTCATCTATAACTTCCTGTGCAATCAAAAGTTGGAGTTGTTATAAAATATAAATTAGCATATATAATTGATTACAAAGAATTTTTGGTTGACTCACTAGGGACATTGTGCACACGGGCATGTGCATGCGTGTGTGTGTGTGTGTGTGTGAGAGAGAGAGAGAGAGAGAGAGAGAGAGAGAGTATTGATTTGCTTGAGATGTAAAATCAAGCTTCATAAACATTTACTGAAAAGCATCAACATTTATAAGCACCAATCATGGTAACAAATATTTGAAAGATAAAAGCAGAGATCATGATGGTAATGGTGTAGCATTTAAAACCTTCCCTTGCCTGCAAATAATTCTAACATATGTACTGATGATCTGTCATGCATAGATTTTTCTCTTGGTATGAGTAATGTCCGAATTCAAATTTCGTACCCGAGTTCCTTCATCATCATTAACAATTTTATATGGATGCCATGATGGTTTCTTTAGCTCCTCTTGCCAGCTACTGCACAATTCTGCAGCTTTGGTATCAGCATCTTCAGCCTTATATCTTTTCCTGCAAGCATTTTGAAAAGGTTTTTCGTCGAGTTCACCCATTCTTTTGATTCCAATCAATGTATGGCCACTCAATAAATCATCCAAACCCTACATCACATAAACAACTTTTTTTTTAAAAAAAAAATGTCTTCTGTGCTTTAGAAGGACTGCAGTTATTGTAAAAAATATCAAATAAAGCGCATAACTTTAATAGGGAAAAAATCCTCACCATAATCAGCAATTTGCGTGCTTCTTGCAACTCATCGTTGCTCTTGCGCTCCTTGCTTATAAGAGTTGCATTTAAGTATTCTAGACTTTCCCTTTCTACTTCCAGTTTTTTGTTCACCTCTTCCATCCTGTTCTCCATATCTGCATCATCTTCCCATTTCAAATGCTCCATCACTCGTAGCGTCCCTTTCAACTGTTCTATTTCCAGCTGCAGTTTTTGCTTTTGGTCTAGTTGCTTCTCCAACTGAAGTATTTTAGCAAGAGCAGCCTCCTTTTCCCTCTGAACAAATTTCCATACCCATAAAAAGATAACCATGTGCAATCAATGGACGTATGTTAGTAGGTCTGGCAACACAATCAATGACAAACACTACAAGTAAATAACATTAATAACCTTCTGATCTTCGACCAGTCTCAAAACATCCTCGTCAGCTTTCTTTTGCACCATAGATGCCAGTTCTAGTGAACTATTCTCCAGTGCAGTCTGAGCAAATTACAATAGCATTAATACACTGTAAAGCATCCTACAGACAAATTCTACAAGTAAATTAAAAGGGTAAAGCTGTGAAAAGCAAGAGGATGTCATCATACAACTGGCTAGTTTGCTAGTTGTTAACCATAAAAACAAGTTGTTTACTTACCTATATGAACTAAAAGTTTTCAGCATCTAGCCATCTCCTACCAATGGCACTACGAACCTTTCAATCCAAAATCTATTTGATAAACCTTACTTTTATCACTGACATGCCTCATTAACATGCTTGACGGTTTTCAACAAAAGTACTCATGGAGGATGAGTTTATGGCTTAATTTGCAAAAGCGTAGTAGTAGATCTCACAATATTTATACCTCATCTAACGTGACAATCTTGCAAAACAGAAATTCTTTATTCAATACTTCAGCACCCAAGAAAAGGTGGAGCTGGTTTTTTTTTAAAAAAAAAAGAAGAAAAGCAATGGGAGGATAACTTGATGGTTTTTTTAAAAAAACAAACCATGCAATATGATAAGCAAATCACCCAACAAAGCAACTAATGTTTTGTTCTTTAAAAGAACGGCACTATGTCACACCATGTATATTGAGCACATTATAAATTAAGAATAAAATACCTTTTGCTTCTCGTTATCAAGTTTCTTTTTCTCGCCATCATTTTGGACCTCCAACTTGTCAAGTTCTCTGCATCGTAAATCAAGTTCTTTCCTTTTCAAGTCCAATTCTGACCTCAATTTTAAATTCTCCTCAAAAATCCTGCGAGCATTCTCACGTGCCATACGCTGCATATTCCGCATTTCTGACAGAAAGGCATCAAGAGGAAAAATTGCATCTCCATTACATTGATAAACAAAAAAGAAAAGGGTGATTATATGATTGCACTTTAGCTTCAGCACAGCTAAGCTTTCAATACACAGACATCCACACAAATATTTTATTTTTTTAGAAAAAAAGGAAGGAAATGCGAGGGGAAAAACAAATTGTCGTCTATGCTTACCTTCGAGATATCCGGTTATAGGAGAAGCTGATTAAAAAAGCATTACCAATTGAAAAATGCCACTCAAACACATGAAAGAAATGCCACAAACATGAAAACAAACTTGCAATTACATATGCCCTTTGAAGTCATGTTGTTTTTATGCATTAGGTGTTAATACAAACAAGTCAAACTCTGTTATCATAGAGCCACCTCTCCACAGAAAAATTGCAAATGCACTTTGTGTAGCAAGCTATGTTCGTGAATTAACAAAGAAAACCTACACCAGGTGTTAACCAATATGCAGAACCACCAAGATATGTGTAAACTTTGTGCTTCAAAGTTGATGGATGGTGCCAAATGTTACAGCAATTGAGGAGATCTAAAAGCTTTACTTCAAGGGAGTGAAAAATAGTACAAGGTTGGCTCCTCCTTCAAAAGAGAAACAAGGAAGAAACACAGAGCCTAGGTATTGATGACAAACCTCAGCTGGAAAGAGAACAGGAAAGGTTCCTAGCCATAATGTTGGCAGCATAGGCTGACCAGAGATGTTCTTTCCAGCAGAGGCCATTAAATGATGATGCTTCCCCAGAAAGTAAACACCATCTACCACAAAAAAAAAAAAAAAAAAAAAAAGCGGACCCATCCACACAAGGCTTTTCGATGCATTTGCTTTAGGTTGAAATTAAGGAACCAAAGGATAGCAAATGGTGAAGTGGGAACCAGGAAGTTGGCCCCAACCAACAAGATGGAATCATTGTTTATGAATGAAGGCAGACAATCATAAACAGTATTAGTTTGTTTCATGATGGTTGTCATCATTGAACTTGCACACATCATGAACCATCAGCTCGCAAACCACTGACAGTTGACTACTTACAAGAGGATTAAGATATCCACCACGTACTATTAATAAGCATAACTTTTACACCCCATGGTCACTATGGCACTTATTAGAAAAAAAGGGTGGCTTATTTACACAAGATTCCAGAATCCTAGCAACTTTTTAAAGTTAAAATCCGATGAGGCCTTTATATGATATGGGAAGAAACAGGCATTGACACCTGCAGGTCACTAAGATCTACAAGTTTAGGCCTTTATCATGTGAAGAATGACAGGGCCCAAGGGAAGACAGAATGATAACTTCTCAAACACAAAACCAGTTCAAATTTTCAAGTAGCAGATTCATATGAATACTTGCCAAACACACAGCTACCATCCTAAACCAATATCACATAAGCATTTCTGATATGTATATATTATAACACATCTAGACTGAAACATTAACCCAACACTCAAACAGAGTACAGGAGTCTTCTTTGATATAATAGTGGGATCTAATAAATTCACTAAATTTATCGAATTCTTAAACTAGTAGGAGCTTCAAATGCTACCAAATTGAAGCAGCCTTCATTGCAAGATATTTTTAAAATATCTAACGAAATACTGACTAGGTATAAACTATACCTATCATCCACATTGTGAAAATAAGAATAAATTATGGTGCTTGGGAAATATACCTTCATTGTAGGCTTGGTGAAGCTTATCTTTCTCCTCCATTATTCGATTTAGCGACAGAGTGGTCACGTTGTACCTCAACTCCAAGTCCTGCAGGTACTTATTCTTCACCTCGATTTGATTGGCAAGAATTGCCACAATCTTGCCAGTCTCCTTGGACTCTTCCTTAGCAACGTCTGAAATCGTCCTCAATTCCCCATGCCTCTGAAGATGATGCCCGACAATGTTCTCAGCGTTATAGTCATCATCCCGGGCAATCCAGCCATAATACATCTCCGATCCATCTTCGATCGTCTCATTCCAATCGTTCTTTCCATGATGACTCGCTTTGAAGTGGTTCTCGAAAGCCATGGCATCCTTGAACCCACTCCAATCCTTGTTAAAGCTCACAACTGCAGCTCCCCTCCCCTCAATTTGACAGATCCCCTCCCCTAAAGGAATGACATCAACAGGATTAAAGTCTGAGAGATGTTCTCCGAGCTTAAACCCACCTTCTTTAGTGGGGACATTGATGAGCACCCCGATCCAAGGCCAAACGAACAACTCATCATGGCCCGGCTTGAGAGTATGCTGTTCTTGCTCGACATGCGGGGGCTGAGAGGGCCCGGCCGCATCGGCGAGGTCAGTCTTGAGGTATCTAGCAAAGGCCCGGTGGGTGGCCTTCTCCTTTGCTCGCCGGCTGTTCGAGGCGCCAACACCGGTGGCGTGCTGGAGGAGGTCCTTGTAGAGGTAGTCCTGCTTCTTCTTCCCGGCACAGAAGGGGCACCGGAAGGTGCCATCTGGATTCCTTATCCTGTGGTTACCGGCCTTCAGCACCGTGTAATAATCCTCCTCGTACTCATCAAGCTCAGAGTCACTGATCTCCGACGCTTCATCCGACGATGCATCCATGGATCGAAAGTATCCACCAACTATACCAAAAAGAGGAAACAAGCATTGATTTGAACCGAAGAAAGGGAGGGGAAGAAGAGAGAAAACAACACCATAGAGAGCGTAGGAAAAGCAATGACTCACCTTCCTGCTTGATTCGGGGTGGGACTCTTCAGGTTTCTCCAATAAATCAACCAAAACAAAGAGGAGGAGGAGAACAGGGTCGAAGCGGAGGCTGCATCGCGAACACCGATGTGGGACAGTGAGGGTCTGACGAAGGGCTTTTGGGGGTTTCCGAAAGCGGTGAACGGAAAAGGAAGTCTGGTTACGATTACAGGTGGTGATGGTACCCACTAAGAGCAAATTTACGGTTTCCAATAAAGAGGGTGCTTTGGAGCGGTGAACGCCGAGCCGAGCGCGATAGCGTGGAATAGCGAGCAGTGTCAGATGCTGCGTGTCAAGTGCCAATCACCACCGACGCCGGTTCCGTTGGCCTTCGGGCATTATCAGACGTTATTTTATCTTTCTATTTACAACTGTCTGTTTGTATCCAATCCTTTCTTTCTTCCTCAACTTACCGATGCGGTAACAAAATCCGGGCGCGGATCCTCAGCGGTAACTGTGGAGGAGGGCGGTAAATCTTTACAGCTTTCATCCGTGGATGAGGGAGGGGCTGCGTTATATTTACTGCGGAAGACGGTAAATCTTTACAGCCTTCATCCGTGGATGAGGGGCTGCGTTATATTTGGGCTTTTTTTTTTTTTTTTTTTTTTTTTTAACCGCCGTGCAGTCTGGGTTGCGGGTGGAAAACAGCCCTTTGCCTGGGGATGGCAGCCGGGCCGAGTCAAATGGATTAATCATCAACTTAAAACCATCCTATAAATTAAATAAATTAAAATTTCAAATCTAACTTATTTAATACATATATATATATATATATATATATATATATATAAATGATACATCAATCTACTTAATCTATTAATTAATAATAAAATATAAAATATAAATTTATTTAATTTATTTAAATATAAATAAATTAGATAAACAAGCTAAATTTAAGATAAGTTATTTAAATAGATTAAAGATATATAGTTTCAAACTAATTCATTTAATATAAATGGTAAGATAGATCGATTTATATAATTCAAATTCAAACATATGTATCGGATTTGAGTCGTTGCTCTTTATCACCATCTGTGACAGTTCCAACAAAATTCTTCATGCACCATCTATCCACATCTAATGCTAAAAATAAAATGAAACAAGATCTAATTTGATTTAACATTTATTAGGGTACAAATCTATAAAACAATCTAGCCGCAGGAAATGGTTTGATACCCATTATGGTATTCGAATCAATGAAAATATAATTATTTTAATATATATAAATTTTATTTTACTTTAAATTTATTTTTTTATCAATTTTATAAAGTTAAGTAAATGCAATATTCGAATTTTTCAATTGCTCCTAATAAAAATGTTTAAAAATTATATTATGCGATGATATAACAAGTAATTAGGCTAAAAATAACAAGATAAAGATAGGTTGATGATTTGTTATTTCTAAAGTTGATGACCGTGCTAAATTATTTGTGGCATTATGACATTACTTCAAAGGCCCATCAATATTATAGTTATGAAGTGCAAGTATTTAAATGAAATAATTACGTTGATGGCTATTAAAAATTTATAATTGAAGAAGCAAGCATGAGTTGCCAACTGTATAAATTATGCTTGTGGAATAATTTTTTCCATTCATGGCTATTGTTTCGTATAAGCTCTAATTCTTCCGCATCTTTCCTTGTTGAATTTATTTTTCATTGGCAACTTTTTGATAGATTTAAAAAGATTTTTTTTTAGATAATAGGTCTTTTCATTGTGAAAATAAATAATATTCTAATCACATCATCTTCTGGAAGGTACTCAAGCATTTATTTAGGTGCATAAAAAATAATAAAAATTAACTTAATTTAAAAAAAAATGTTATATATAGATAGCTAGTTTTGCACTTGGAGGTAATTTAGAGACTTTGATGCTGATACTAAGTTTTTACTCTTTTTTTTAAAAAAAAAAAAAAATGGTACATATGTCTACAAGATAGTGCATTCCTTGGTTGTTTAAAAAAAAAAAAAAAAAAAAAAAAATCTTATGCTCATGGTAATAAATTTAATAAATTTTAAATTAATTTAAGAGTAGATTGCTAAAGTCTTCTCTCTTGCCCTCTTCATGTGTTTTGGAGAAATAAGTCATTTAAATTCATTTTGATCCATTTTGCCAGCTTAAAATTTATTATAAAATAATATGTCGCCCTTTAATAAATACATGTAGAGTTCAATTATATCATATGTGCTATCTTCAAGCCATAAGCATAGAATTTCTTTTTTTAATTCGTATTAATGCAATATTTCATCAAGGTATAAACCCTTCGCTTGTGGCATATAACACCAATAGGAGAATATAGTAAATAAGTTAGTTTAGTAAACAATAAGGTAGATGGCAAGTATCAAATTAATGATGATGCCCATATGCATTAGCTTCATCAAGAACCTAAGAATATCTCCAAAATAAACTTATAAAAATAATTTAACTAGAAAAATATGTTTACAATTAAAAAGTATAAAAATTCGTTGTAATTTTTTCAAAAAATTATAAATTTTATAAGTTTGATACAAGCCAAGATAATAATCTATGGCAGGATAACATGGTAAAAAAAAAATTAAAAGTTAACATCATCATAAATCAAAATCGTTCAAGCTCGTTTAAACTAGAATTCTTTTTTCCCACTGCAATTTTTTTTCCATGCTCCACCAAAAAGTACAAAGGTGGTATTTTCTTTTTTTTCATTGCAAAAATTTTCAGCATCAAAAATTTAAAATTACTCTTATTGTATTTATATTTATATTACTATAATATAATATTATACATTAATTATTATAAGTTCAACTGCTCTGCTATTATAATATATTTTTAGAATACTAATCCTTAATTCTTTATCATTCACTCACTTTATATCTTTGTCTAATACTTTTATATTCTTAGATTTTTCATAATTTATCGGCATCAGTCTTCATACACCGAAAACATAGCAGTAAAAGCCTATCATCATACAATATAATGTGATATAATAATATATATTTTAATAGATAATATAATATAATTTAAAGAATTAGAGTATAATATAATTTATAATATATAATATTGCACAATACACATAATATATTATATCGTGCTAATTTTTATGCAATATGTGGTTAATTTGATATTTTAATGAAAAATAATTTTTAATTAAATATTTTTAGAGATATGTTCACATACAAACTATGTGATAAAATTTTTTATAGAAAAATGAATTTAAAAAATTTTAATTATTCAAAATTGATGACAACATGGTTCATGAAAATTTGAAGACCAGCTCATCATGACAACTGGTTAGCCATTCGGTCAGCCTAAACGAAGCCTCGTTTTACATGGCTGCGGCCCAAAGCAGTCCCATTTCGTCGTGTTTAGTTCCCGCGCCCAAGAAACCGTCCCGCGACGCTGCTGCGCGGCCTGACGTCTTCCAACAGTTTGTCTGCAAGGTTGTCACCGAGATACAATCGGCCTCGCGCATGGGGGGTTACCCGGCGACCAACTCCAAGATCGCGTTCTCTCTCTTTCCCCACCTCGCCGGACACCGATAGAGCGGTCGAAGGCGGTGAAGTCCTAACCCTAGGGTTGCGGCGGCGATGATGTTCCCCCAATTAGGGCCGACGGCGGAGAGCGTTAGCAAGGCGTCGTCGCTGGTGCTCCGGGTCGGCACCGACGCCACCTCTACGATGATCCCGACGACGTTAACACCGCCCCCTCATCAATCGCCCGGTTCGACTCCGAGGAGTTCGAGGCTCTCAAGCGCCTCCTCGCCCTCATTGCCCAGGGCGCCGATATCCCACTTCTTCCCCGAGGTCTTCCTCTTCTTCCCAAGATCTGAGCATTTCTTGAAGTTATATTTTATCTTGTTTCCTTTTTGATCGGTTGGCATACCTGCAGCACCAGTCTGAACTCGCTTCTTTCTTTCTTTTCTTACGAGACTTCAGGTCGTGTAGAATGTAGCATCGCAGTCGCTAGAAGTCGAGAAACTAGCATACTTCATTATGAAAAGTATGACTTTTTATGACCCTCTATCTGCTTCATCATGCTAAAGACTATGATCTTCACATCTTGCTTCAAGATTAAACCTTGGGACACATGATATGAAGCTATCCTTCCTTGTTATAGCTGATTTTTACCTATGCTTTCTTTATTGTGTTATGGTTATGAATGGTTTTTAATTTTCTTTATAGATAAGCATGAACAGGAATTATGCATGGAACTGGCTTATTAGATCGGTGGTAAAAGAGTCCACGTTCATCGTTCTTTATTTTTCCTGGGTTTCAAATGATTAGGAAAACAAAATAAAAGCATCGTCTTAACATCTTTCTTGTCAATTCGTTGAGTGTTTCTTCTTGCATTTTGTCATGGTTGGCTGACCATGAAAAGAAAGAGACAAAAAAAATAAAAAAGGAGGTAGATGATCCATTGGCGATAAAGTCCAAGTTTCATATAACTTGGTAATTACAATACTTAGATAACGGGGAGAACAAAACTTTAGCTGGCTGCTCTATCTTGATATTTTTAGATGTTGGACGAAGTAGGTGGTGGAGTTTTCTCCTAAGCTATTGTGGAGACTCTATGGAATCTTGATATTTCAGCGATTTTCTTCCATCATTCTGCAAAGTGAATGGCCTGACCTTGGCGAGCAGAAGTTAATCTTAGTATCATGTGGTTACATACGTAGGCACATGTGCGATATATCTTAGCTCGTTCCTCAAAGTGAATGGACTGACCTTGGTGAACAAAATTTACTCTAGGTATCATGTTGTTACTTCCGTGTGCAAGCTCGCATGTGATATTAGATGGATGAAAAAGTGGGAGATAGTGTTGAAAGATGGAGCCATCATGCATTTTAAAGAGACTTGTTTTAAGTAGGGTTTAAAGGGCCACATTTATATGTTCCTTTTTCTTTTTATATAAATATCATTAACGCTCTTGATGGGGTAATCGAGTTATAGTATCTTGACAAAAAGAAATCTAGTGGAGGAAAGACTTTTCCCTAAAGAGGGAAGGTAAGTGGACCAGATAATGGTATTAGTTGAGCTTACTGCAGAAAGATGGTCAAAGTTGGAAAGAAATTTTCTGTCAAAGAACTTACGAAGGCCCATGTTAATTTGTGATCGAGAAGTTCAAGCTGCATTAGTCTTCCATTGTTAAGGGAATAATGTGAGGGCACTTATAGAGGATATTGCTAGTCTTATCTTTGGATTTTCACCTTAATCTATCTACACCCAACCTTTTGAATTGAGATATGATCCAAAAATATTCTACATCTAAATTTGAAACCATGCCAAGCTTCTCATTTGGCACCAAAGTCCTAGACAAGGCAACTTTGGGAATGGAGGGGCTTGCCATGAAATCAAGAGATCAATTAGGGATGGAGTGGGTAGAAGTTGTACTTAATTGTTTACCTAATTAGTCTCATATAATTAGAAAGCAACATTGCAAGCTCCTTATTGAGTTAAGGTTCGCCGCCCTAGAACCTGTACTGTTTCGGTATTAGACTAGTATGGTTCAATATGGGGTGCACCGTATCAAACTGAGGGCATATCGATCAGGCAGATTGGAAGGCTTCAACCCATGAACTATCTCGTATCGATCAAAACCGAGCGGCGATTTAGTACGGTTCGAGATTGGTATGGGATGGTTTGGCTCTTGTACCAAACGGAACCATTGCATCGTACAAGTTTCATGTTGATTCGGTACGGTTCATTCTGAACCATTCGGTTTAGTATGGTTTGGTCATCCTTGGATTGAGTAATATAACTTAATAGAGTTTAGAAGAAGGGGGATGACAGTAATTTATGATAAAGAAAAGTATCTGTGGGAAACAAACTGTGGTCCAAAGTTTGAAATTGGCTCAAAATCCTCTATTATTAAATGAATAATGATCTGTAGAAAGTAACTTCTTTAACTATGAAGTCAATGAAAACTCTCTTCTTCCATTATTATTTTATGACTCTTTGATTCTCATACATTGATGATTTTCCCCCACCTCCAAGTGTGGTCAAAGGCATACTCGATGGTTATGCAATATCAAACTAAACTTTCCTCACATTTGAGGTTTTTAATACATCATAACTGTTTAGACCCTTTACATCCGAGGAAATTGACGATGGGACACAAAATAGGTATGGCACCATGAAACGATCGATCAGATTCTTCCAGTGGGCCATCAGCCACTTTATAATTGTTTCCAAATTTCTGGTAAAGTTTATAATACGCAAAATGGTTTGGCAAGAGGAAGTTTTTGCATGAAAGTTAAAAAACCTCGTTATGTGTAGGACAATGACAGTATCAATTGCAGTTTAAGTTCATCGGACTTTGGATCTAGCTGCTTAAATTTTTCTGGATTTGCAAAAATTTTTAATCTTGATGGTGACTGGAAAAATATCATAGACATCTTCTGTTTTGGAAAGAAATCATACTTAAAACGTTCATATGGTTATACTTTTAGAAAGAACTTGGATATCTGCTATCCTGTTTACTTTTGAAGCCACTTCACTGAAGTGACAACAGCTCATCGCACATTAGATTATAGATTTATCATCAGAATTCTAATATATCTTGTTTTTTATTACTGTAATTGTTTAACATGATTTGATTTTCTTATATCCTAATGTGAATATATGCTATACTCCAAAGAGTTAAATTACAAGAAAAATGTCTAAAATCATTGTCATGTGTTTCATAAGATTGATGGGCCTTTCTTCCCAAATTTTCTACTAACTGTTGCTGTGGGTCGTACAAATATTTCCAGCTTAAAATATATGTCACCTCATGCCCTTACTTAATTGTTGCACGCGCTGTTTACTTGGATGAATTACTTCTAGTGTAGATACCTAAATCAGATGGTAGCTTGTTGAAAGTCCTTTTTTTTTTATTTGTTGAATGCTCTTTTCTTGGACAGTTTACTTTTTGCGTATATACCTGAATTTGATGGTAGCTTGTTGAAATTGTTTACTTTTTTTGTCACTTGGTATCTGCTTTTGCTTTCATTTCAAAATTGAAAAGATGATGTAAAATTCTTTTGACAACTATTTACGTTTTAGGTTTTTTTTCTCTCTCCTTGTTAACCTAGGCATGCTAATGAAGCACTCCTTTCTATTAACTGTTTCCAGAAGGACTCATCAGATACAAATCCTTTAGTGCAAGCATGGGCTCTACATGCTATGGCAGGAATCTGGCTACCTGTAGTGGCCCCTCTTGTGTTGGCTGTTAGTAAGTGTGCTCGAGATCCATCTGTATGTGTAGGAATATGTGCTGCCCTTGCCCTTCCAAAGATATATGACTGCATGTGAGTGTATGTGTTTGTATGTTGACTTTCAAATAATGACAGTACTGTTGCAATTTACTAAATTTGTTAAGATGAACCATTGACTGATGCTTATCTTTCTAGTCTTGAAGATCCAGATAGGAGATTTGTTGCCAACACAGTTGCTGCAATTGGATTATGTCCTCAAAGAATGCCTACTGTGGCCGCTACTTGCCTAGAAGGGCTTTTGGCACTTACAAGCCATGGTAAATTACCAGTTGATGCATCTAGAACCTTTCATTTAATTTATTATGCATTTTGTGTATTATAACAAAGGTCATATCACAGAATCATCTATTGGCATGTCAGGCAACATCGATGTGGAAACAAAATCAGTGATATGATTTGCACATCAAAAAAAGGAAAGAAAAGAAAAGAAAAACAATGACATTAAATTACAACTAGAAATTCTTAAAAAGGCAACAAGTAATGGAAGTCTGCTTCATAAGGCTCGATTTCCACCATTTTTATTAAGGGTATCTTGGTGTCTCCATTCAAGCATTCCTTGATCATTCTCTTTAGGGATCCAGCCTTTGGCAGTTGGCTGTAGATCCACTCTAGTAGTGATTCAACATCATCTGCAAAATCTCGCATGTGCCAGTGCAGAAGTCTGGGCAAGATGATTTTCTTCTTGCTGGTAATACCAACTGATGCTTCCAGGTATTCTAGTTTTGCTCTTTCCAGCTCATTCACCACATTTTCTGCAGTGTAGACCCTCAACTGCAAGTATTCCCCATGTATTTGGAAAGAAATTTAGTATGCACAACACCTACAGGACCTAACTAAGAAAATTTATACCCTGCTGCCTCAATGAAGTGATCGAGACTTTGATTGTCTTTTTTTTTTTTCCTTTTTTCCTTTTTTCTTTTGAATTGGAAGTTAGAAATCCTCTTCTTACATATAATGAAACATATCTGCAGTGAATTCTTGAGCTCTTAGATAGTGCATTTTGCTGTATGAACAATCTGAGCTTGACAGACAATGAAATAACACTCAAAAGGAATGGCAAAACCTAATAACCAAACTATTTTGCCTTTCAAAATAAACCAGGGATCCTGTCATATAAAATTCTGAATATCAAGCAAAATATTTTATTTTCCACATAAATGCATTATATGTGCTGGCAATTTAGTACATTTGAGAAAAGTGAATTTAATAAATACGTAGACAACTATTTGAGATGGATCTGGATAGTAGATGAGAGATTTGCTTACTGCAGGTGAAGACATGGTGCCTCTGCAAAGTGCAAACGTGACATTTGGTTCTGGGTACCCAAGGCCAAAAGCATGTCGCAGAAGTGCTTCTTTCTCATCCATGGCTCCCTTATAGATTGACAAAACAATTTATTTGTGAGGGAGTATGATTGAAAGTGGAGGATTTGCACATGATAAATATCACAATATAACAAATTGGCCTTTGCATGCTTCACTTACACTTTTGGTGTCTGAGTTGTGCCTGAGAATAAAATGTTCGATAGCTAGAGCATTCAGTACAATACCACCAACGTTCACTGCAGCCTAAATCACAATTTGGTTCCTTAGTGTACTATTAGGAAATAGCAGGGATTCTTATTTTTAAAACTCAAAGAAGCATATGGAACTTTTGATTGATTTAAGTCTTAACTCCCAAATCAAATTTCAGATTGGATCTTAAGCATGGAAACTTGCTGGATTGGATAAATGTTAGAATCATGCCTCTTATATCATAAATTTGCACTAAAAGCCCTTGAATGCTGACCAAATATCAAACATCCAAAAATTATCAAGGAAATAGGATGCTTCTGAGTTGATTACAAAGTCTCACATGATGACATGAAACTGTAGTTAGGGTAGATCGAATCATGACAAAAATGCAGAGCCATGAACAACATGGGATGGTTCCATTTGAGTAAATTGTGGATATGTTTGCTATTGTATAATTATAACATGACACACATGAATGCATGTAGAAAGTAATATCATCAAAGTTTTGCAGATTTAATTCTACATAATGGGAGAAAGCAATATATTTTTTTGCAAATTGCATTATTCCATAGATAACTGTGTACAAGTTTGTGCATGTGTATGTGTGCTTGCTTGTGATGCATGCATGTGGGATAATTTAGATGTCTAAATGCAGAACTGTGATAATTTTTTGCTTGATTAGTACTTTCAAAGTTATATTTAGGAAATAATAGGTTTTAACAAGTTGATTGTTTATGCCTTTATGGCTGTTATGATGTTCTTCAAAAATGACTACCTGTATGATTATAATGATTTTTTTGGTGAACTCCTAATTTTTTTTCTGTTATGCTTTACCATCCTTTCTTTCTTGTATGTTTTGTCCTGCAATTTTCTGAAAAAGCTAGCTCTTGTGATCTTCTGACAAGCTCTAGTGGAAGAGTTGCTACTTGGGCAAAGGATTGCTCAATCTTTCTCGTGCTTATGAGAAGTAGCAAATACCATGCAAAGATTGTTTTTCACAAACAAATAGGATCTAATAATCTAGGATTAATTGTAGTTTGTGAGATCTTTTATAAGGCCTGCTGTTGAGAAGTGAGATATGAAAATTGGTACGAATGTGAATGTTCTATTAAATTTCGAGAAGAATGATGCAGAACTTGAACTTATAGATGAGGATAGGCATAAGGTTATGAAAATGAGGAATTAGTGTTCAGGATGGCTTAGAATGTGAAATCTTGTTCAGATCTCAGGTTCAACTTCTTTGGATGATCAGGTGCAACCACTGTGAGGTGGGATCCTTCTTTGTAGAAAAAAGTCGAGGTGAAATCTGTTGCAACTGCATTGATGTGGTTCATATTTCTGATATGCAGTTCCAAAGTAATTGCTAATTGGAAACTTGATGTCCCAGTCTCAATAAAATAATGCTTCCAAACTAATGCAGCTATTGATAACTGACTTGTTCACAACAAAGAGCAATTTAAAGGTCTATCTTTTGCCTTGGAGTGACCTTATATCAAAATAAACAGTCATAGATACTTCTGGCATGCTTGAGATACATGTGCAGTAACATTTTCATGTTTAGATCTATTTTTAGCTTGTAAGCATGCCGTGCATGTGTGAATTTTCCTAAATGTTTCAAATCAAGTCCCTAGGATCATGAAAATACAATGACCAACCTAATTTTAATTGGGTGCCACAAAACAAATTTACCTTATTCAGTAGGGCAAGCAATTTATCCGGAGAGGGCGGCAGACCATACAATAGAAATGCCTGAAATTATTAAGAAATTTTTTCGAGTGAGTTTTCTGTATTAATTTTTTTGTATATGCATTGAAAGGCTGCTTACAGTACATGCATTATGCAGGCATTGTAGATGTTGATCCAGAATGTTAGCTTCTGCTTGTAAGTCAGAGAGCTTAGTTCCACATTGCAAAGCTTATGCATCAGGACCCTGAAACAAATCAGTTGTAGTCAGCGTCCATTAGGCTATGTAGAGAACTAACACTAGCTGTGAGAAACAATTGATCAGGATGTTTAATGGACAATATGTTGCATCTAATTTTCTAGTTTTTTAAGAAATGATGAAAATGGGCAGCCTAATACACGAGGTTCCTGCTATTGTGGGGTCTGGGAAAGGTTAGTTGTACATAGCCTTATCTCCGTATATAGAGAGGTTATTTTCGTATTTCAAATCTAGGACCTCCAAGTCACAATGGAGCAACTTTCTCACTCTCAAATTATACATAAAAATAAGGTTGGCTCAGTGCATGCGGCTCCCACTATGTGGGTTTAGGGAGGTCAGACTGCAAAAATGTTGATGCAGGCATCAGGGTACAAGGTTTGCCATATTGAATGCTGCCTTTATTTATGATATACCTAAGTAGAAGGAATCTTCTAAGTGGTACAATTGCTTCAAAACATCTTACAGACATGGTACATATCTGTTTGCTGTTTATGGACATTGATGATTCCCTAGACAGTGCCTATTAAACTTTTGTTTAATTGTCTAAAATAAAAGAATATATGCATTTAAATGGTGCACCAATTACACATGCATTAGTTAGTAAGGTTGCAAAAAGATATGCATGATAGATTTTAGATATTGATGCCTTCTCCGAACTGTAATGGGCTCAGTCACTTAACCATATTATATTTACAGGGCCTTTTTGAAGTTATTTTGTGTCAGCTTTTGATGCAATCTGGAAATATTGCATGGAACTTACCTCAGTCTTCCAATGGCTGAGAGGCACAAGCTGATACGACTCATATCCAATGAACTTTGCGTGAAGCGAATAAATTTCTTGTGCAATCTGATGTCCCGTGCTGTTCCTTCCACATCTGGCAGTACACCATAAGGATCTAACATATTTGCTGTGTCCTTTAAGGAGTGCATAGGTGTCTTACAGTTGAATGAAGATTTGGACGCAAAGCTTCTTGAACTCATGCAAGAGATATTAAGCTTTGGAGCTGGGCCCAATTCACAATCAATCTGAGTAGATGTCTGGTTCAGTTTGTGGAAGATGCTGATCAAAATTTTGATTAGTTCCTCTGAGAGTTTGTTTGGTGATTCATTACTAATTTCTTCATCTGGAAAGGTCAAGTTCTGGTTTGGTCCATTGCATCTTCTTAGTCTCTCAGCTTCCTTCTCTGTTAAAATTCAAATGCAAGCATAAGACTTATTCTAGTCTGGAAAAAATAACACATAGCTTTCTAAACCCCATACTGCTATACGTGTCATACTACTAGCTCATTTCATAATCCAAAAAAAAAGAAAAATTTTGTCGAATGATCAGGTTAACTAGGTTCTGGCAAATTTTAGGAAAATTTATTGAAGTTACTCGAGTAATCTTACCATTTGTCATCATGCTAGATCTGCTTTTAATATCTGAGACAAATTCCAGAGACAGATTTCTTTCTTGCATAGGACTTTGGCTTCTTATTTCCATGTTTGGAAAATGCATTGACTGCTCAACCTCTTCAATTCCTTTTCTGCCACCTAACCCGCATAGAAAGTGCCTTTGTTGTCGTGGCCACTGCTGCTGCTGAAAGTTCCATTCTTTCTTTTTTTTCTGCTCTTGATATAAACAAAATTTCAGTTCTTCCACTTTTCTCTCTAGGTAGATAATCTCTTCTTCTACCATTGCTAATTCTGCAAGAAGTTCCTGTACCTGTAACAATTCAGCCACATTCTTATGGTATAGGTTTTGTCCTTTATAACAGATCAGTATCTGCTTATTTTCGACAATTTGGATTGCATCATCTAGGCAGCGGAACTGTGCCTGAACTGTGGCATGCGACAACCTCATACAAGAGCCATTATTTACAAAATGCAGATGTACAGTTATGCTAACAGCAGCAGTTGCTATGTCAAAATGTTGCTATAAATAATAAGGTTTCACTACCATAGTTGTGTTGCAGACTTTTATCGTGACAACAAATTGTGAACTGATATGAGAATATTTTTTGCTGCAAATATGATTTAATGAAAATTTAAATTTTACCAAGGGGACAGCTGCATTTCAAGGTGAAATGGCTGTTTGGCTCGTGACTTTTTGATTAACAAACATGCGGTCTAATTTTTCAGCATTTTGGAAGAGTTTTCACTTGATACATTTTTCACTTGATACATTTCATGTACATGAATTAATTTTGATTAAGAAATAATTGTATAGATGCCTGTTACAATTTCTCTAATATTGTAGAGGGAACCTAGGGTTTGTTTACCCTGATTGACTCTAAATTTTATTGCATGTACAATGCCCCTTCCAATGGGCTCTCTGTCTAAAAAACAATTCTATTGTTCAGGCTGGGTGCTTTCTCTTATGGATGGTATTTAATAAGGTCTTCACAATCATGCAAGTGAATGCCACGTAAATGGTGCAGGTAAGGCATAGCGAGAGAATTGAATGTAAAGACATCTATAACAATGATAGTATATCTAAATCTGGGTTCATGTTTTTCTTTTCCTATGGCTATGCCTTTATACAAAAAATGGATTTCATCATATCTATTACTATCTAATAAAACATTTGATCTTAATTTGGTGTTGGCGTTTGAGTCATATGCAAATTCTGATGGAATCATTAGAAGTATGTATGGATTCATTGGAATTTTTTTTCTATAAGAGTCATATGCAAATTCTGATGGAATCATTGGAAGTAATTATTGATTCATTGGATTTCTTTCTATTTCTCCTATTAAAAACAACAGATATCTTTTGTGCTGCTTTTTCTACATGAGGTTATACCCAATTTCCTCTTTCTTTTTTTTGGTCCTCCATTGCTTCCTATAAAGTGACTCAACGCTAATCTAGCCCTAGTGACTTGCTAATGAGGACCAAAGAAGAGAGGAGGAGCCAATAGGATGTTTGGTGCTTCCATGACCTGAAGCTCAAGTCAGACAGTTATTCTAAAACTAGGACAGCACATGAACGGAAAGAGCCTTGCAAGATTTTTGATATTAAAGGAATTGTTGGCATTCATCCTTCACAGGTAGCTGGATTTAAAGTGTTTCTTACATGACTCAGACAAAACTTTATAGAATTTGAATACATGAATTAAGTGGGAAGAAATTAAAGAACACTATTAAGTGGATATTGAGAAATAGCATTAGTACCAAATGGTCAAAAAGTAAGTTGGTTTTGACATTAGATATGCATGACAATGATTTGTTCCTTGAAGATGAAAGTGAACCATGTAGTGTTATGGTTAATTGATGGTTGTGAAGGAAATCAAACAAAATGAATTTCAATATGGAATTGAGAAGTCCAACTGTTCATATTAGGTTTGTTTTCTTGACCTACTTTAGAATACTAGTTAAGAGTTGGTAAACAAAAGAGCATGGGTTAAAATGCCAGCACATCATAGACTATATCAGTGGCTTGCTAGAACAATACAACATTATATATATCATGTTGGTGTCAGGCTGAAATGTGATACCTAAATCCTTGTGAATGAATACAAGAAGTATTAATGTGTTCTACTAGAATAATGTATATAAAAGCATAGAATGGACCTTAAGAACTTAGAAATATTAGTGACATATTTCCAGACATTGATTGTCAATTGATGGATTTAGCTTTTGATAGATTAGATAAGATCACAACCATATGATGGAAAATTAATCCAACATATTTTAGACATCTTATATACCTCTCTAAATATATCTTATAATTTTCATGGAAGCAGAATATCAATGTTACGTTTCTCTAGTAATCATTTGAGGAAATCATCTATATTATATTTCTACCTAGTTCAGGGTTTAGCAGATTGGACTCTCATACTATCATCTAATCCTGACACTTATACTGGTACCTGTAAAATATAGAAGACTGAAATTGCTCATCTTGGTGCATTGACTCTAATTATTTGAATACAAGGATATGCACATCCATATTATTGAGTGCCATCATTCTATACTACTAATGTGGCGTGGAGAATAAAAAAATTAGATAAATAAAAAATTCTAGAAATTGGAATTTCAGAGTCCCTGAATGCTGGAAATTCCAGTAAGAGAGAGAGAGAATGTGGGTCTGATAATTTCCTCTCACCCTCTTTTGACTTTTCTCCTTTTTTTTTTTTTGTACTAATATGCATCACATATTCTTTTTGCTTGTTAGGCTCCAATAGCTGTGTGCTTAAGAGGTAAACTGGCTGTAGGGAATCAAACTGCTTATCTGTAGCTTCATAACATTGAGTTTAACTACGTTTTGATGAGTTAAAGGATTGGATCAAGGTGGTGTTGCTCTGGCATTTTTATATTTTTGAAAGTACTGTAAAACCCATCCTCTCAGCCTAACCCTGTGGGAGCACGAGACATCCAAAAGTTTGTTATGTTCACTTTTCAGATTGCTGTCCTGGGCTAGAAATCATCAAGGTTCTGAATAAATTGAGGCCTAATAATAGGAGAGCTGTTGAAGTTAGTAGGATAGCAGAAAGGTGATTTGGATGGAAAAACCCACTGCAGTAATGGTTGAAAATAATTTTGATCTCAGATTGGAGCAGATTTCTTCAGTGCCTTTAGAATCATTATATTGCCTGTAACGCAAGCCCTGCTTCATGCTGCAGAAGAGACATAAAGCAATGACGCTATCCACTGAAGCCTGGCAAAAACAAAGTTCAGACCAGTTTCAACGTTTTACAGTTGAGTTCTGGGTGCAGGACATCAGAGCTCTTGGTAGAGTCAATTCGCTGTAGCCTTTGCCAGGTGCAGCGGATCCATAGACAGGTTGGCAGAGCAGGTTGAAGTGGTAGTGAAGACTTCACTGGACAAGCACTTTCTGCCAGAGTTGTTTCAACCAGTGATTGCGGAGAGAACTTTGTTCTTTCGCTGTGAGCAGTGAAGTTTTCGGAATAAAGGAGGACAAAGAAAATTAGGTTCTTGGCCAGAGGTTTTTAATTCTTATTATACATAGATGTTGCATGGAAATAGTGAAAACCAGTGCTGAATGGACTCCAGAAGACAGGCATAGAAACTGATTTACAGTTGCCCGTAAGCTTATCTATTTGGTTTTTCTGTCAATGAGAAGGACACAATATCAATACTTCCTAAGTTGTTTATGATCAAAAAAAAAAAAAAAAAAAAAGAAAAAAAAGAAAAAAAAGAAAGAAAAGTTCCTGAGTTGTCCTGACTCATGAGACTATAAAGTCCAGTTCATAAAGCTGAAAAGGAGAAGTATGAAATTTCTGAGCGGGATGGTGAACGAGTACCTGGAGAGGAAGTAATGAACAAAGACATGAACGACAAACAGGTGGCCACTGCAATGCACATCTCAAAATCTGATTCAGTCTCTGTTCCTTCTCAAGCACCGTTTGCAACTCGGCCACCTACGGTTGACAAGCCGAAATTCCTAGTAAGGAAGCCATTGACTTTTGTTTCTGACGCAATTACTTGTTGAGTAGCTAAGTTTGTTTGTGCTATCTCTCAAGGAAGGAAACCCAAGATAAAAATATGTACCCCCTCTAATCCTACCTCTTTCTCAAGGTCAAGTCTCTTCTGATGGTTGCTGTACCTCTCCATCAGGAAGTCTTCAAATTTCATTATAATTTGCTGGAATGTAGAGCTCAAAATTTGATTTCCGAGCTCACTAATGGGAAGAGGTGTGAATAAAAGCCAGAGGTGAGTTCGTTCAGGGTCTTCGGTGCTGATATTAATGCTTTGGAGTTGGACGGTGTCAGAGGCTCGGAATGAACGGCTGAGGAAGGTTGGCTCGGGGAGTTGCCTGCAACTCCGTGCTCTTCCCATGCAACCAACGTCTTTGCACAGGTAGGGCTACTAACGCGCAATGCATGACCGGCTTAAAATCCAAAGCGGTTTGTGGTTGGCGTCTGGGCGATAGGGCATTGAAGTCTCTCTCTCTCTCTCTCCTGCTCTCCATTGGTAATAATTGATGTGGCGAAATATCCAAATCAGGTTTTTTTTTTTTTTTTTTTTTTTTGTGTGTTTTTGTCCAAGGTTATGAATTCTTTGATAAACGGCTGGCCTACAATGCCTTCATTAGCTATATAATGAATTAATAACTGGAACGAGAAACAAGTTATATAATGATCATATGCCTCTTAGTCATCACGGTGTTGTAGTACGTTTAACGCGTCACCGGAAGTCTGGTTTGGCCTCATGTGAACCATACCCGAGGCATAAAAGCATACAAGAATCACAGGCTGGTTAAGTATCACAAGTTATTTCCTTGGGCACAATTCTTGTGAGGGGATGTTTGATGGTGTAAAAATGTTATGCGGTTCTAAATATATAATAATGTAATTTTAGTATAAATAAAAATAAAAATTAATGTAGAATAAAAATTAAGGATTATAAAATTTTTAAAAATGATAATTTTTAATTTTTAAAATTAATTATTTATTAAAAAAAAATTTAAAAATGATGTTGTTCAGGAGATTAAAGTACATTGAGTCAAGCAATTAGAATATTATGTAAGCATGTTGTTACAGTTAATATTTTATGTACTTTAACAGTCTTAACTTGACTACTTATCCTTTTAGTTTCTTTATTTGAAGTATGATTTCCTTGCATTTAAGCTTCACTTCTTTGCTGAGGAGTTTTCAATATCTGTGGACATCTTGGAGAGTCAGATTTGTTCATCACTCTTAAAGACTGGGATAGGATCAATTAGTGACTACGATTTGCTAGCATATCTAAAAAAAAAAAAAGGAATTTCAGCACCTTCTCCTCAAGATCACTATCAGTGCAGGCTCTTCTTTGAAAAATCCTACTTATATTCTCTACTTAATGCTTTGCCAGGGGCAGGGTCACAGAAATTCACATCATCTTAAAAATATCAACTATTCTCCTTAAAATCTTTCTTTTGTACATTCTCCATTTTCTACTAATTTCTTAATAAAGATTTAGGGGAGGGTTTCCCTCTGCTTCTAATTTCATGTCAAAAAACAAAAAAAAAAAGACAATGTAAAAGGATGGGTCTCATATCAATCAAGAAATATTCTATCCCTAAGATGGTGAGATAGTGGATTTTTTTTTTTATGATTGTTTATCTTTTCTATAATCTATGCATGTTAAGATAGAACATGCTGCATTAGGGTCACAAAAATGTTATTTCTTTTAATTTGAAAATTCAACACTAAATATTAATTCTTAATTTTTGATTAAAAAAGAAAAAGTTTAATGACTGCTACGTTCTCGCGTCAAAGGAGCGAGGAGAATGCTGGATGCGAAAGGTGAAGGAAAAATTTGTTAGTGGTTGGAAGCCAATTAAGATGATTTATGTAGAAAGAAAGAATGGAATGCTTTGTAAAGATATGAAAGGTAGGACTGTTGATAAAAAAAAATGAAATATGAAGGAACGAATAAAGGAGAGGGAAGCATGGTAACAAAAAGATCGACTCTTGAAGATGAAAAGAGGTGAAAGGATCGTAAGATTAAAAGTGAAGGGGTAGTGTGTGATAAGATTTTTTTTTTTTCTCTCTTTTGGATAAAGATTCAAGCTTTTGTTTGGTTAGTTTTTGAGAAAAATTTTTCTAAAAAAAGTTTCTTATAAGAAGAAAAGAAGAACGAATTTTGTAATTAAAGAAGAATATGCATAGCCTTTATGATTAAAATTTTGTAATTAAAATTTTTTTTTCTAATTTCATGTCAAAAAAAAAAAAAAGACAATGTAAAAGGATGGGTCCCATATCAATCAAGAAATATTCCATCCCAAAGATGGTGAGATAGTGGATTTTTTTTTATGATTGTTTATCTTTTCTATAATCTATGCATGTTAAGATAGAACATGCTGCATTAGGGTCACAAAAATGTTATTCCTTTTAATTTGAAAATTTAACACTAAATATTAATTCAAAGAAAAAGTTCAATGACTTGCTACATTCCCGCGTCAAAGGAGCGAGGAGAATACTGGATGCGAAAGGTGAAGGAAAAATTTGTTAGTGGTTGGAAGCCAATTAAGATGATTCATGTAGAGAGAAAGAATAGAATGCTTTGTAAAGATATGAAAGGTAGGACTGTTGATAAAAGAAAAATGAAATCTGAGGGAACGAATAAAGGAGAGGGAAGCATGGTAACAAAAAGATAGACTCTTGAAGATGAAAAGAGATGAAAGAGGTGAAAGGATTGTAAGATTAAAAGCGGAGGTGTAGTGTGTGATAAGATAATTTTTTTTTTCTCTCTTTTGGATAAAGATTCAAACTTTCGTTTGGTTATTTTTTGAGAAAAATCTTTTTGAAAAAAGTTTGTTATAAGAAGAAAAGAAGAATGAAAAATAATTACTATTTTTTTATAATATTTATTTTGTAATTAAAGAAGAATATGCATAGCCTTTACACAAATTTTTTTTTTTTTCCTTACGTCACAAGCAAAGAAGGGTTAAAAGAGTCAACTCTAATAGGAAGAAATAGATAAAACACTTGATTTGCCTCCAAAACCTCTTCAAAAACGCATCCAATTCATGATTATTTTCTAAATCATAGGAATAAAATTGGCGTTCCATTATTTATTAAATATTATTAAAGCACCTGCAACGTGTGATACCAACTAATGGATTCATGCCCATTTCAGTGAGGTAGGTACGTGGGTAAACGTATGCTTTGCGACCAAATATGCAGCTACGTCACCAACGTTCCTGCGCGATGGCGTCCCTTTGAGATTACTACTTACCACCACCGCAAGAGAAATAATGTTGCAGTGCCAGTACCAGTTATTCGCTGGTAGATAAAGTGAGTGATAAAACGAATAAAAAGAAAAATATAAAAGCGTTTCTCTGGTGGATTTGTCACAACGGTTGGAGCCGTTGGCTTGCATCATAAACCGTTGGCGCAGCTCGTACGCATCTTGACGCGCTCGGACCCGAACCTGGGACCCAACGAAGACCCCACCTGAAATCCAACCCTTGCGCCTCGGTGATCCCACAGTATTTTTCGAAGCCTCTCCGTTCTGGCGGCCTTCCTCCTGGGTGGCAACCGCTCGCTGTCCGCATGCCATTCTTGCCAACGCCTTCTTTTTCGTTCTCTCCAGGTGCGAGCGAGCTCCGATCGAACGGACGGGTGCCGAGGACTCTCTTTAGGTTTATAAATCTGCCATCTTTGTTATTGTTCTCTGATTCACAAGATCTTGTTATCCAAACAACGCTAAAACAGGGTTTGTTAATCTTTTGAGATAACCGTTTCTTGATCTATAATTATGACAATCTTATCATTTGCTTGTTCTTAAAAGTTTTCTTAAGTCTATTTGATCTGTTCTTGCTCTCTGGGCTCTGTAGGCCAAGCGTAGTAATTATTTAGGGTTATCTTTATTTGATTCCCGAAATCTCTACAGATAGTTTCTATTAATCTTTATCCATGGTTTCTGGCTCTATCATTTTGGGAATCTTGATCATTGGCAATTATTTTTTTCTTGGAATGGTCGTTGTCCTTCCCTATCTTTTTTTTTTTTTTTTTCTGTTTCTTCTTTTTCTTTGTTTGTTGAACTGAATCTTTTTAAGTTGTGAAATGAGGGCAAAGGGCTAAAAATAATCCACCTTCTTGATGGGGAAAAAAAAAAAAAAAAAAAAAGGATTAGACTATGAGCTGCGGTATATTTTATCAGGAAAGATGCGATCTTTTCTGATGTTATATTTCTGAAAGACAGACGGGTGAAAACCCTAATTGCTATCTGTGTTCTGTGAATAGGTTTGCATAGCTTGGAAGGGTCTACAAGCATGTGCCTTTCATTTCCCATTCTATGATTCCAAAAATATCTATGATTGGTTTCTCAATGATTATTGCGTGGAACTTTTCCCTGTATTAACAAGGAACAACACAAGCTGGAATCTCATAATCAGGTCGGCTGTTATTGGCTGCTACATATATTAACTGCGTAAATGAGAGAACAAGATGAATATTTACAGTATCATTTCTTGGCTCCTCCACTTCTTCAGAGTAAATTCCAGTCTCTACATTTGGATCGGATCGGATGCATGATGAAAACTTTAGTAAATTCTAGTTGTTATATTTAGATTGAATGCATGATAGGGAACTTAGTCAACTTTCTTACTTGGACTTAGAAATGTAAGCCTCTTCGGTCACCACCTTTGTTTTAGTGGGTCTAGCTCAATTCAAATGTGAATTCACTTGGCAATTCCAACCTCTTAAGATTAGAAGAGATGTTGAAAATGATTATAGAGGATAGGTCTCTACATTTCTGGACCTATAGGAGACAACTTGAGGCAAAAACAGGCTATTGCTTTGAATAGCTATTTTAACTCAGTCATTGATCATGCCAATTCAAGTCCTATTGTGGAAGGATAGTTTGAGAAAATCATCAATTTGGTTGTGGGCATTGGTACTTTCGTAAATATTGGATTGCTGAAAAGTTGCTTTTCACATTGGCATCATGGACAAACAAAGGCAAACCATGCGACAAATTTGTTTGCTAAAAGGAAGTGGATCGAGAGGCTTTGTATGTTGGGCCAATCTTTTGCCTTTTTTACACTAATATTTAGTTCTTTTCAATATATTACTTCTTCAGAAGTGTTATCCCATGTTTCATAATTCTCATTTCTTTTCAGATGAATAAATTTATATCGTTAATTAAGAAAAGAAAAAGGTTGATGTTGATTTTGATTTCTATCTTGGATCCTAAATTAACTAACCATTTAAGTCGGAATACTAAAGTCAAATTATGCTTTGTCATAGCTTTACAATTCCTTACTATATTCCACCGAGGGGTTATGGTGATAGTGGAAGAAATCCAACTGGGAGACATTATGAAAGCCACTTAAATAAAAATCAGACTCTTTTGGTATGCAACTTTCACCATAGTTTAAGGTAAAAACAATTCCTTTCTGTTTTATTTTGATGGTTACCAGTGTTTGTAAGTTTTATTTAAGGGAACCTGCTTCTATACTTTTTTGTTGTTTATGAAGGCGATATAATAGCATCCCAATTCTTCTTTTTCTCCCTTCCCAAGCAGGCATAAAGACCTTAAAGTTCATTTTGAAACTTTTGGGAAAGTACGGCGAGTCTCTGTGGTAAAAAATGTCTCCTTTGGGTGAGCTGTTCTAGCTTCAACTATCTTCTTGGTAATGTTTAGATGTTTTTTTCTGTTTCTTTGCATTTGATTTTGTCACCTGACTGGGTGTGCTTGCTTTTTCTCTTTGCCTTGTAGCACAACCTTGTAATTCTTGATGAATGATAGATGCTTAAAAATTGGAAAACATTTTCTTTTATGAATTATGGCTTTGGGTTATTAAACAATAAATTATCAATAACACGTACCCAGTGTCATTGTTTTGAAAACCTTATTCGAGGCTTAGGCAAGGCAGTTAAAAAAATGGTCTTGATGACTATCTGCGAGTAGTCTGGAGTGAGGCATCTCAATGGTGCTTTGAGATAATCATATGAGGTGCACACCTTGTTAATTGTTCTATTTCTTCTGTGAAAGGTGCCAAATTGAAATCCAATAAGTGAAAGGGAATGAATGTCATATTTATTTTTTCATGTTGCTGTGATTTAACTGATGTGCTGAATTTTGATATTGGATAAGTTAGGCTCTATGAAGGAATAGAAAACAGTGATACTGAACCAAAGCAAGCCTCTTTAAATATTTTTGCATCAATATTTGCTTTCATTTGGAGTACCAAATGTCAAATCCACAGTTTGGTACATTTTACAAGTCCATCTAATATGTTCATATTCCTCTGCACTACTTTTTTCCATGAGGTTTTATTTGAAGTATTTCTTATCAGCAAGGGTAATGAAAAGAAAGCCGATGCCTCTTGCCTTTCTTGATTGAGAGTTAAGGACGCCTCACTTCTCACATCAAACCTTTCTTAACCTTGTCAGATTTTATAAGGTTGATTACACAGCAACTGATATGATAGTTACTGCATATTTTCTTGCTTTTCTTTTGTTACTGTTGATAATATAACTTTAGGTTTGGAAAAATCTTTCTTCGTAAGGGGGAAAATATTTCATTTCATATCAGATTATTTCACTTTTGCTTCTATAATGAGTTGTATTTTGAACTGGTTCTCAGAGAAGTTGGTTTGACGTGTAGACAAACCTGAGTTTGATGAAGACTGTTGTTTCCAATTGCAAATTTATTATTTGGGTGAGGATTTAGTTAAACGAGAAAGTTTGTCTTTGAAGAATTTAAAATCTACTTTCATGTAAGTTTGTTGAAGAGAGGATAGAATGCTGGCCAATTGCATATTTGAATTCAATTGCATGAGATGTAGGGCCAAGGTTGATTTGAAATGCTTCTACACATACAATAGAGCGGAGAATTTGAAGCCATATGAAATTGCTGTGGATAGTAATTGTAGGAAAAGATCAGATCAGAGACTAGAACCTGGGCTACTAAGCACTCCTAAAATTCTTGAGGACCTTTTTGATGGAAGAATAATATGTGTTAATGTGTGATGGTAAAATAGCATGTAGTTGTTGCATTTCCCTCTCTCAAGTTTGGTTCACCAGCCCTGACCTGTCATTGTTATCTAAGTAGAAGTCTGGCACATCTGATGCAGGAAAAAGCAAGCATTTGTGCGGTTTGTTGACCCTCGTGATGCTTTAGAGGCCCAGTTGTACATGAATGGCAGAACTATCGGCCGCAGGAAGATGTCTGTGACTATCGTTTCTCATCGGAGAAAAAGGCCTAGGAACTTTAACAGAGCTAGACATGGTTCTTTTGCCCATGGTAAACACTAAACACCACCTGCATTGTTTCCTCTGCTCTATTTTTAATGGATCATTTGTAAAAGCCATGAACAATTGGCACCAGACATCTTGCCATTATTTGTTTTCCTGCCCTTTCCCTTCTTGGTCTTTGAACAATATATGTTGAACAAGGGTGTAGTTTGAAAGTGACTAAATGGTCTGCATGTACAATGTTGAGAGAACCAGTCAGCCCAAACTTGATGAGTTACAGCCCATTGTTGTGGGTTTCAATTTGGATAGGAACCAAGTTTCTTCCCTAGGATTATCTTGATATTGGTAGTGCTGTTATCCAGCTTTTATATACTAAATGTTGTTTTTAAATTTATCCAGTTGCATTAACATGTAAAGTATAAACCATCTCAATTCTAATCATCTGTTCTTTGGGATTTGTATGCAAACTGACATTCTGAAGAATGCATGTATTACTATTTATCAACACTTCTCTCCAGGTCTATTTTCATTTAATAAAATTTGTTGAGATTCCGGAAGGGAGAATTGAGATGTTGACATATAAGGTAGAAACATTAAAGATATATAGCTTGTAACTTTGTGATGTTAATTTCTTGTGGCTGCTTATTTTGTAATGTCTGCTTTGAAGGATGCCATTACTTGAATGGCATATTCCATATATTGGCCAAACATCTGCTTACCATGCTTTGGCCCTCTCTTATTCGACTTCAAGTGGGGCTATTCTGAAAGTTTAACAATGTATGCCACTTAGTAATCAGATATATTTTTGTTAGTTAAGGTTTTTTCTACCAACATTTTGTAGTTGCTTGCTTAAGTGATTCTTTCCATTCCTTTTTCTTTGTGTAAGTAATTCTATACTCCATCTGAGCAAGGTTGACTGATAACTCGTCTATAGGAGGTATCAAGAAGTTGAGTTCTTCTAGTTGTGGTAATGGGCGCTTCATTATTGTATATGCTTTGTTATAAGAAAATATTGGGAGCTGCAGAAATATGAATAATTTTGAGGCTGAAAATTTTATCTCATATCAGACAACCCACTGCCAGTATTTAACACTAGGAACTACTTTTCATTTTTATGCTGCTTGCTCTGATGATAGCTGGTATGGATTTTTAAAACTTCCACATATGTCCTAGCAAAACTTTGTCTGTACTTGTACATCACAGTTCATGTCTCTATCATTATCTAATGGTCACCAAAGTAAGAAAGCAAAGAAACATTGCTTTTCTGTTGGTTTGCTTCTTATATCATGTGCAACTCAGCCAATGGTTTTTGTGCTTAAAAATACTGAAATGCATGATTAATGTGTTGGGACATGAGGACCTGCCTATCATATCTCATTCGCAATCTCATAATTACCCATCTACTGACAGAACTCAAAAGCAGTAAAGGTTAGTTGGGCACACTTAATGCTGGTATTGGTGTTGTTGAAAGTTTAACCTAAATGCCTAGTGGCGAACATGTTGATAAGTGAAAAATGATGTGAAGCTTTTTTGTGGCCATGGAAGACTGCAAATGATATTCTAGATTACATCCGGACTATCTTTTTGTGATACAAAAACAGTGGGATAATTATTCCATTTCGTTAAAGAGAAAACAGTAAGTACATAAAAGATCTTTAGAGGTTTATCCACAGAAACATCGTAAAACATCCTCCTCAGACAAAGTTGGTGGTGATGATAATCAATCTGTTGACTATAACAGGTAAATTTAGTTGTATTCAACAACCTCTATATTTAAGTGGATCCTACTTGTCATAAATTAGACCTAATTTAACATTCAGGTGCCTTTCATATTTGTGAAATGCCTTTAAGGTTTCCTTCTGTGTTCTTCAACTGCAAAATTCGATGAGCTTATCTTTGTTAGGTTTCTGTTATGTGGATTAATGTTAAAAAAAAAGAAGTTGATGTTGTTAATTAACAATTTAGCATATAAGGGAAGTAGTAGAATTAATTTCAATACCGCTATTGATACTAAAAAGGTTTTAAGTCTCATGGGATAAAGGCATCCCAATTTTTTCATAGAACAAGTCACCCCACATCCTGTCTCGTCCTGTCTTGATTCTTGACCCACCTAGCACTTGCTTGAGATGTTTTTTTCTTAAAAAAAATTATTTGTGAAGCTTTAATGCTTTATTTGATTTTTAAACATATTTGAATTTTAAAAATTATATTTTTATGATAAATTAGATTTATTTAAAATAATAATATGAATATATTATGGTTAAGATAGGACGATCAATAACGGTCTTAGAATCTCTTTGGGATAGGATGGGACAACCGAGACGGCCCCCATCCCATCCAAACTCGAATCACTGGATACTGACATTATTGTTGCTTGGATAACTCGATGTTGACTTCTTCTCCCAATGAAATTAAATGTAATTTGATCTAGTAGATGGATAAAATTTATTTCTATTTCTTTGTAAGCAGATCCAGTAAATGTGATGAGATCTAGATAAAAATATATCTAGTAGAAAACCTCAACTATCCTTACTCCTTTGCCTTTTGCCGTTTCACTAATAAATCTTGAGGTTTGATCCAAGACTAAGAATACAGGGACTTGATAATTTATTTAAAATATCCAATCTTTTGATATTGCCATCATTTGACCATTTTGGTGCAGATCTCTAGGTCTAAACCTGAAACTATAGAGGTATTTTTCATTAATTAAGTAGCATGACAGAATATCTTTTACTTACCATATGTGGATCATTAAAAATGGTAAATGCATGTTATCTATAATATATTGGGCATTATTGAGATTCTCTTGAAATAAAGTTGAGGGAGAAGCCAAGGCTGAAATCTGAGGTTTTCTTTAAGCCAAGGCAGAAATCTGATGTTTCCTTTCCACATCATGTTTGAGATCTCCACTTGACTGCTGTGATGGCAGATAATGAAGTTAAGAGAAAATGCTAGATCCATCTTTACATTTGAGTGATCTGAGCTACACATTCAGGTGCTCCTCATGCGCATTACACCCCTGTATCAAGTTCCATCCTTGGTGTTGGATGCACACTGTAATGTAGACTTTGTTTTGGCGAGGCTTCTCGCAGCCTCCTAGCGTATGCTTTCAGTTATTACTTCTTAGAAGCAAACTCCATTCTTCAAAAATACTCTGCCCTATTTCATTCCTTGTATATACATGACTTGTTTCTCTTGTAACATGGCAATCATGCTGAAACTTAATGTTCTTGAGTATTATTTGTTCAAATGAGAGAAGAAGGAGCTTATTATAAAGAAATCAGCACTACAAGGTCAAGGGGCTTGAGCCTTAACAGCAGTAAGTTAAATTCATGGGTATGTTGTAAAACAATGTGTAGTTCCTCTCATCAGAGAAGCCAATATTCATTATGAGCAATGGTTGAGGTTTAACTGCTGCTCACTGAGCATTGGACTGCTATGAAAGTTGTTTATGAGCTGCCTTTAGACTGCACTAGCATCAAGCCCGGTGTCTCTCTGAGTTCTCTTTTCTGTATTTTTAGAAGCTAAAACCTGTCAATTTTGCAAATAGAAAAGTCTATTCTTATATCAGGCTATTACCATTTTTTCGCATGTTAAAGGTGGATTGCATGGAAATCTTGTTACTTGGTATGATATCTGGCAGCCGTCACCCCAATTTACCAGTAGTACGTCCAATGACCTCATTAAAAATCAATCACAGGAAACCAAAAAACACATAATTAGAAGTGTAATCCATCCAGATGATACTGCGCTTTCGTTATGTGGCCATTGGTAGGACTCAGGTTTACATGGCAACCACAACCACACACAAGGCAGCTGTGCAAATTCTACTCAAAAGGATGCTCTACGTCTAGAATGAAGGGAATAGTCCTTGTAGTCATCCATTGATGCATCAATGGTTAAGAGATCTAACATATTATCGAAGAAGATAATATGTTTTCGAGAACATGGACTGGTTATTAGCAAAACAAAGATGGAACTAGCAAAAACAAGGATAGACTTTTTAGGAGTCGTAATAGGCGAAGGAAAGATTCAACTGCAACCTCATATAATAAGAAACCTATGTAATTTTCCAGATAAGCTGGAGGACGCTAAGCAACGTTCAAACATTTTCCAGTACTTCAGATAGATTAAAGAACAAAAGGATCAGTTGCATTCATGCATTTTTAGCTAAGAAAACCTATGCCTTTCTGCCCTAATTAGAAAAGCATTTAGAGAAACCATATTGGAATCGTTGCCAGTTTCATTACAGCTTCATATGGATGACCTCGAACCTAGCATGGCAACTCATTTCATACATTTGTAGCATATCCTTTCTCGTTCCAACTCTCCACAGGTGATATCTCAAATCGGATTTTTCCGATACGACGCAAACAGCAGAGGAAAAAAAATGGGAAGAAATAATCCTTCCCCTTGTCCAAGCCATATAGACATGGGAGTCATAAATATACTAAAAGTCACAAAAAAACAATCAAGAAGAATTGCTTCCTCAGCTATATGGCAAGCTAAAGATCTCATTGCTTAAATAATACTTCAGGTGACAAAGCAATTTTATGCAAAGTTTGTCTCCGTACCACCAGAGTCGAACAAACGCCAATATTTTGGGAGTTATCATATGATATTACTCAGCAAAAACTCTAATGCACTCCCTCAGGTTATAGCTGACCACCCAACTCAAGAACAACAATCATGGTCCGAGTTTAGAAGCATCAGAGCCATGTTCAAAGATTATATTGAAAGCATTCATTGCACACTCCAAAACTCACTGCTCAGACAGCGAGCAGTGAAATTTATGACCTTAATTGGGAAGTACCCATAGTCAGAGAAATCATCTGTTCACCTCAGCAGGAGATGTACGAACTTCAGAAAATCTTTAAAGAAGCTCCTCTTCAGAAAATAAAAGACTCTCATGCACGGTAGCATCCTGGCTGCTTCTTCCACCCAAAGCAAAAGCAAAAGCAGAAGCACCACTTCATTTTCTCACTGTACAAAAACCACCTGCAGCATATGGTTTCAGCACCCGGTTTGAAGTCCATACCGCCATCAGCTATCATCTTGTCCTTAAGCTGTTCTTTTATTTTTTTTACCGTGAAAAAACCAGTGCGCCCCTGGTTTTAGCACCTGATTTTCGCTCCTGATTTTTATTTTTTCTGAAAAACGTTATCCATCAAAGAATTCATTTTTTATAAAATCCGTATTCTCTAAAAATACATTATCGGCCAAAGAATTTATTTTTATAAAATCACGTTTGATCCTTTCTTTTGCCGAAATAGTTTCTGATATTGTTAAAAGTCGGAGCCCCATAAGCAAAGGCATGCACAACTCTTCTTCAATAGTAAGAACATTTTTCTTTTATCTCCTTCGAAAAAATCCAAAAGGAAAGAAGATGTGCATGAAGAAATATTAGACTAAAAGATCTAACATCCTTTCTGTAAGATCTTTTCATGTTATTTTAAATAGTATATATCAAGGACATACTTGAACCACTGTTGTACATGCTCATGGAAATTACCTAATGATGTTTTTTTTTTAAGAAGAAAGCTTTGCCTATTGTAAGCCGGATGCTCTTGATGGTCGTTTTAGCCAGGAAGGCGTTGTCCAGACCTGTAGGAAACCAGTAAGGCTTTGATAGGTTTCAAGTCTCTCTGCTTAAAAATTGACTGGAGAAAGGTTCTTGGCTACGATATCTTTTATCATCTTGCATGATTTTATTTCGCTAGGAAGATGTCGTTGTTTTACTCTTTCAAAGTATTCTAATATGTTTTCGAGTATCTAAGAATTTTGCTTCTATCTCTGTTGACGTTTCAACTTTTGAACTACATCAAAAGCTACCCCCCAAATTTTTCACACTTGGAATAATCATTTGTCGAAATTCCTGGTTGAAGTATGTAAGCTTAAAGCCCCATCAAAGCAAAAAAAAAAAAAAAAAAAAACTCCTGATCAGTGGAGATAAGAGCTCCAGTCCAGATAAAGCTCACCCTGCAAACAAGAAACTATATGTGATGATAGTAAAGCATACGTCTGTGCTTTATGTATGAGACTGCTGTGAATGATCACTTAAACAATAATGTCAGCGATTAGAACATTCAACATCAAATACCAACATCTTTCCTCAAATTGCATGGTATTGTTGTTCTAAAACAATCATAATAAGCTCAGAAATCAGTGGTACCTAAAAACCAATGTTGATTGGAGCTGGTGTTTTGTTTGGGGCATCCACTGTGTGCATCATCATCATCATCATGCTTTGTTTTATTTACAAATTCTTAAAACAAAATATTAAAAAAAAAAAGGACCAATGCGAACAACGATAACAAATACCAATTTTACGAACTCCAAAATCCAAATTCCAGAGGATCTTTCAGGTACTGTGAACACTGTGTGCACCAAGTATTCGTTGCAGTCTAGGTTTCAGCATGCACCTAAAAAAAAGGGAAATAAGGAAGGATTGAAGAAAAAAATAAAGAAAAAAAAATAAAAGAAAGAAAAGAAATGAGCAAGAATGAAGGATAAAATGAAAGAAAAAAAATAAAGGAAAGAAAAAAAAATGGAAAAAAAGAAATAAAGAAGAAAGAATAAAGAAAGAAAAAAAAAAGAATAAGAGGAAAAGAGAGAGAAGAAAAAATAAAAAAGAAATAAAGAAAAAGAAAAAGGAAGAAGAGAAAGACTAAAAAAGAAAAGGAAAAAAAGAAATAAGGAAGATTGGTTGGGAAGAAAGAAAAAAAAGGAAGAATAGAAAAAAATAGAAAATAAAGGAAAGAAGGAGGAAGGAGGGAAAAAAAAGAAAATAAAAAAAATAAAGAATGGAAAGAAAAGCAATAATAGATAAAAAAAAGAAATAAATAGATTAAAAAATAAAAAAATTTAAAAAAAATCAAAACACTTGTCGAGATAAGGCAGGATTTTATGGAGAAAATAGAACATTCTTTATGACATTTAAAACTTGCTATTATATATATAAAAATGTAATATTAGAGGTTATTATTCTTTTTAACAAATTTATGAGAAGAAATAGTATGTTCTGCCATTAACAACAGAGATACCATTTGAAGAAGCAATTATAATGCAGGCTATTGTTAGTAAAGTAACACCAGCAGATAAAGAAACTAAATTATACTTTTATTTACGATAAGAGTTCTAATTACATGTTATTTTCACTAAAGACATATTTAATGGAAAATAATTCAGAACCATATTCGAGGTTCGAGGTGCTTTCAAATCTGAACTCAGGTAGAACATCAGTTCACCAATGCCCATGAACACAATATGTCACCCAATGCCTGAAGAGCTCCTCCACAGCCAATACCTAACATTCACAAAACATAGGCACAAACAACAAAATTTATTAAAAATTCTTTTAGAAACACTTTCATATCATAATTTTTTTTGGTCATAATTGGTAATATCAATTTCTAAGGAAGGTGACCTCCTGTGCATCAACTTGAAGATGTACCAGCTGCAGAGGAAATCTACAATCATGGGATTGCATTTGAGATAATGTCAGTCACTGCATTCGTTAGAAAGTTTGCAGCTTGATTGCCTTCTCTTAATGTGGTGTGGCATTCAATCGGTTTGGATACCAACAATGATTTAATTCTTCGGAGGAGGGGATGAAAGCAAAATTATTGGAATCTTTATTTGTCCAATTGATCACTGTTGCTGAGGACAAAATGAGCACCGTACCTGCACATCTTACCAAAGATTAGAGAATCAAGGAAAGGGGGAAGGGGTGGGTCAATTTTTCAAAGAATGATCTGGAAAATACAAAAGATATGCATGCAAGCAGTAGCAGGATTTTCCATGGGAAACAGTAGTCATCCAAGTCTTGTGACTACATGTGTGTGTGTGTGAGAGAGAGAGAGAGAGAGAGAGAGATGAACCTTTAACATCTCAAGAGGTATCCCAGCAGTTTCTATTAATCTGTTATCCTCCAACTTCTTAAGCAAGTGTAAGATTGGATTCAGTAAGGCCACTGACCAGAATACGTACTACAACATGCAACAAAGTTTAAAATCCTATGATGTCAAGAGTAATGTGATTAAGCTTCAGCACTATATCAGACATGACAGATCACAAAGAGCAATGCTATGCTTCTTTTTTTTTTTTCTAAATAAAAAAGAAAGGAAAACAACAGCTACCAATGTTTATTTCCTACATAATTATGAAAGAAAAAAGAAATTCCACACACATTCTTCACGTTCAAACAGCACCACCCTCTTATAACTAGTGACAGGTGCAAAAGGTTTCTGCTGATGTGAAGGCCTTCCCTTTCTTGGCCATTCAATGTACATCTGAGAAACCCTCCTCAAAGTCCATCCATATTCTATAGTATACATTAGACACCAATTGCAACATGCTTTCCTTTAGAACTTGATCAGTGCCACTCATTCTAAGGAAGCCAAGTTTAAACCCTACAATTTGACTTCACACAACCCACTAGCTATGTCCCTCTTTCTTGTTTATTTCGCTGTTAGGTGATGTACAAGCTCTTCTTCAATTTAAATTCTTTCATCTGTTCGTTAGCCTTCTTGTTATAAAGTTATTAACTTTCCAAATCCTTGCTTTTTTCTCATGGATAGAGAATCCATGTGAGTTGTTTCCATCATGATTCTATCACCTTCCCAGTAGCTCAATTATATGATTCATGGGTTTTAGAAAAATAATTACAGAACCAATTTCCGTCAGCAGGTTTGAATGAGCCAAATCTTCGGATTCTAAATAGGATGCATGGCAAGGGCACCATAACAATTCTTTAGGACTGCTTGAAGCCGGAGAGATTAAATTTTCATGGCAATTTTTTATTCCAAAAAAAAAAAGGGAATCAAAGATTAGCATTCGTCCCTCTATAATATTATATTCTCAAAATCGGACGCAAATAAGATTTTTTAAAAAAATTTATTGCACTTTAAGTGCAGTAATTTTAGATATCGACTAATTTACCTAGGAATTTATATGAAAATGCTTAATTCAATCAATCCCTTCAAGAAATAGCTTTTGCTCATAAAAAATCAAAAGGCATTATTGTTGCAGGACAGAAATCTTTTTATATGGTTATAATCTTGAATCCCACTTTGAACTGGTTATAGGGATTAGTGCATATCTATTGTCATGCTTCAAACTCGAGATAGATCCAAGGATGTAATAATCCATTACATGGACGCAGAATTAAAATTTTATAGTATGTAAAGCATTACGTTCAAAATTGACTTCAAATAATCTATTTAATTTAGCTAATAATAATCCATAAAAGAAATTAATCAAATCTAAATATTATAACAGATTACAATTATAAAAATCCTCAAAAATTCTAAAATAACAATTAGATAACTAAATAGATCTTTGAATCTAATTTAAATCTTTTCATCCAAAGCAAACCTTTGTATCGTATTATGAATCGATTTCTACTTGAATCCCTTCTATGCCTTAGTCTCTAAAATAGAAAGATTTAAAAATATTTGTGAGTTAATGCTCTATAAATAAACCATAATCATAATTATAGAGATCAAGTAAGCACAATAAATAAAATTTAAAATATAATCATTTAAAAATCCATGTGTGATATAATAATAATAATAATATATTCATAAATACTTGTAAAATATTCAGTATATACTTACAATTTTAAATGCATTTTCAAAATCAATATTTCATATGATTAAAAAAAAACATCTTTTAATCTTATTATAGTAAACAAGGAATTATTTAACTTTAACAAAATTTTAAATTTAATTTATAAACATTTAATAATAATTCATCAGTCAATTAAATTATGATCGTATATATTGGCAAGTTTGCTGTATATAATCTTATGGAGGTAGGTCAAAATAGATCACTATATATATCCTCTACGGAGATAGGTTCCGATATCACAAGCCTTCGTATAAGCTTGGAATAACAGGAATAATATATTTTTTCAATAACAATATACGTTTATAAAATTACTTATAACTTCCTCAACTGAACTTTGATCTGAATGATTTAAGATGTATTAGAAAACTAACTTAATACTAAATGTCACGAATATTGATTAAATCAAAATTCTAATTATATTATTTTTTTATAATTTTTTAAAGTAAAACTTATGAATTTTGTTATTACATTCCAAAGTAAACATCCAAAAAAATGGCGAGCGAATTAATTGCATGTTTATTTTATCCAAACGACAGTGATTGGCTATAAAATTAGGGATAGTTTGAAATGTCAAGACACAGACGGCCTGAACTATTCAATTCAATTGGAAGATTCTGTAGGGTTAGTTTGAAATGTCAAGTCCCCTGAACTATTCAATTCAATTGGAAGATTCTGATGGCTTGTAACGAAGCCAATGCCAATTGACAAAAAGCAATCTTTGGACTGGTGTTGGTGATTCTCCCTGGTTTATTGTATGCAAAGCCTCCTGTTGGCTTCACAGTTGAAACTGCTTTGCTTTTGGACCGATTGTCTGATGAGAAGGTTGGTTTAGACCAAACACACAGAGACAAATACCTAAAAACTAAAACTTCCCCACATGCTAAGCAAAAACCCAGGGGTCCATTGTCTCAAGTCAGAGGTGGTTGGCTATCAGTCACGTAGAGTAATATATTGGTCGCATGGTTGGGCCCAAAAGAGCAAGAAAGACAGAGCTTAACGCAACCCAAACAACAACCTTCTCCTAAAAAGAACTTGGACGTCAAAACGCATGAAAGCTAATCAAATGTAACAGAGGCAATGGTCTTAGTCATCTGAGGGAAGCTTCTTAAAGCTTGTGCTTTGAAACCGGTTTTTCCCGCAAATTTTTTGTTCCACTTTGCGCCGAAAGTACTGAGAACCAAAGGCACCGAAGATTGACTCACTCCAAGGCCATTTTTAAGACAATGAACATTGGACAAGATAGACTTCAGAAGCTGATATAAAGAAGAGGAACATTAGCCCATCATCACCACTTCCAAATTCCAGTAAATGAGAAGCTGCAACAAACCAGCCATGAATCCTGAAATTCTGAATTAAAAAGCACTCATCCATGACTTTGGGCAAGGTCATAATCCATACAGTCAAGAAAAAAAACAAAAAAGAGGGAAAAAAAAAAAAAAAAGATGAACATGAACAAGAACAAGAACAAAGAGAAGCTGTACAACTACAGAAGTTGATACAGAGCATGTGAGGTACCCTTCTAATGACAATTAAATTAGAGTTCCCCAAAGGTTGGGCCACTAAACACGAAGAGGGGAAGCTGAGGGCCTAAGATGAGCACCCCTTCTATTTCCAACTGCTTCTGTGCTTCTCCGGCGATACCTCTGCGCATTGCTGCCAACATTATGGCTGCCGGCCTTCCGTTCGGTCTGAGGGTTTCTCCCAGTGTCTTTGGATTCCTGGAGCTGTTCTAATGCGGATACCACTTCATTCATGTTTGGCCTGTATTTAGCTTCTGAGGATAAGCACTGAAGGGCAACAACAGCTACCTTCTGGGCTCCTCCAAGCGAGTACTGCCCTCCTAGTCGGGCGTCCAAGATGCGGAAGATCTTTCTCTTGCTTCCAAGGTAAGGCCTTGCCCACTCCACCAGATTTTGCTCTCCGGACGGGCGGTTCTTGTCCACAGCTCGACGGCCGGATAACATTTCTAGAAGAACGACCCCGAAGCTATACACATCGCTCTTGGTAGTCAAATGACCTTTAAAAATGCAACAGTGTTAAAAGGATGCACTCAAAAACATTCTCACACTCGGGTGTCATTCAGAATGCATTCAAACTTACCTAGCAAAACTAGCAACTTGCATATCTAGAGGGCACCAATGCATATGAGCCAGAAATGGATATCTACAGCAGCCCAGGCTGTGCACATGGAGTCATTGACAACTCAGAGACACCATATTATAAATAACCACAGAACTTCACTTACCTCATTGGCTTCATTACCAGATAATTAGAAAAACAATTCTATACTCCTGATTCTGTACTATTTAATATTTAAATCCATCCATGAGCAATGCCAATACATGGAGTTATTGAAGATGTGCAACCTACATCACTGTTACTGAGTTAAACGACCTGTCCGTCCAACGGCACGTTGCAATTTGGCATCCTAGAAACATTACTTAAATCCAGATGCTTAAACCTATAAAATTGCTAGTCTATATAGACAAATGTTTTCGCATACGGATTGCATGAATTATGCTGGTTACAGCTTTCACAATGGTATCCTCTCATGAGGGTGATGTGCTAACTAAATTGAGTTGAGTCAACCCTACAGCTCGTATATTTTTCTTTCAGAAGGTGCCCCAAATGGATGCACTCTGTTTCACATTGTTTGGCTGACATGTCACTCAAACTTAACAACCGCAAAGCAAAGGGCCCCAAGCATGTGCATACATACAAGTACAAAGTTATAGGATTGGTTTTCAGGAATAATTCATCAAGGGAAAATATTCAAGTTTAGGGAAAACATGGAGATTTCAACAAAATTTTGCCCTAATCTTGGTATGCATAAAATTCTGGAAAAATTTAACTGCATGACTCTCAGTAAATCCATGTACAAGTGCATGTATTGAGAAGAAGAGTGCAGCGGGAAGAGGGGGGGGGGGGGGGGGGGGGTGGTTTGCAATGGGACCTGACACAAGAAACAGAAGCAGTAACAAATGAAGTCCTCGATAGTTCGACCATATTTGGTAAGTTAGCTGCCAAAAATTTTATAAAATACATCACCTAGTTAATCCATCTGTTCAAATATGACTTGCTGAGTTATTTGGTCAATGGAACATTGCCAAATAATTGAATGATTTCACTAATTTGGAGAATTGAGAATTTGCACAAGAGCATGGCAGGAATGCAGATATGTATATAAGTCAAACTACAAAAACAAGTTTCCCAGAGCATCAGATAGAAATAGCTTGAGGACAGTAAAATAACCACATATAAGAAAAATACCTGTTGCAACATATTCAGGAGCAGCATATCCATAAGTTCCCATGACCCTGGTAGAAACATGACTTTTATCACCAGTTGGACCATCTTTTGCCAATCCAAAATCAGAAAGCTTTGCATTGTAGTTCTGTACAAAAACCAAAAGGATTGATTTTGAGGGTGAATACTAATGTTGATTTTGAAGGAATACAAAAGTCCAGAACATTACGTACTGAATCAAGAAGGATGTTAGACGTTTTAAAATCTCGATAAATAACTTTTGCCTTGTCACTGTGGAGAAAAGCAAGCCCTCTTGCAGCTCCAACGGCAACCTTCATCCGGAGGTTCCAAGAGAGCGGTTGAAAGTACGAACCCCCTGCATCCCCACAAAATACAATAATTAGGATTTCTAAATCATATTAAGGAAATATTGGCAAACCATACCACTCCTCAAAGGGAATAACATAGCATCTAGTAAAACATGGAGCTTCATATATCCATTATGCGAGCATATTGAAAGGCAAGCACGTAGTCCAGAGAGAACTTACTCCTGAAAAGATGATTTTCCAAGCTCCCCCGAGGCATAAACTCGTAGACAAGAAGTCGTTGCTCATCCTCTAAGCAGTACCCAAAAAGCTTTACAAGATTAGGATGAGACAACTGGCCCAGGTAGTTAACTTCTGCCTGAAATATTTGAAAAAGAATTGTTTGTCAAAGTTTAACAGGAACCAGAGAGGCCAAAAAAAAAAAACTGATTTGCCATAGAATGCTACGCACTTGTCAACCCATAAGAGCAAGTATGCCTCATTTCAGCAGACATGTATGAAAATAATAATACAATTCTACAAGGCTAAGCAGACTTCTTTTAAAAAATAGTTTTAAAATAGATTAAATTATCAAGAACAGGATACTCACCAACCATTCTCTGTGACCCTGGTAGCTTTCCTGGTTGAGCTTCTTCACAGCAATAACAATTCCAGTCCCAGGCTTGGTCGCTGCAAAAGTGTGCTCATCGATCCATCCCTTAAAGACCGAACCAAATCCTCCCTCTCCCAACACACTGTCTGGTCGGAAATTCCTGGTGGCATTTTTCAGTTCGTTGAATGTAAAGCTCTTCACATTTGATGACTGCAAGATCTCACCCTCACTCCGAGGGGTTGGAGGCACAGATGCTGCAGAAACCCGGCTGCTAGAACCACTTCCCTTTCCATCTCTATTACTGTATTTAGAGTTCACGCCTAGGCATCCAAACATGATATCTACTAGTAATTCAAATTCAAGGTGAGAATATATTTTTAGAAAGGTAACATATCAGCAAAGTGACTGAAAAAAAAAAAAAAAAAAAAACTCTTCCAATCCAAATAAAGTCTCAAACGACTGCACTGAAAATTCAGAATACTACTAGCTCGATCAACAAATTCAGGTCTAAAGCAATTGCAGCAAAACTTCAGTTAAAACATTTCCATCTTTCCAAATGTATTTAGACTGACAGGACTCCAACCACAGCAAACTTTCAGTAAATCAGATCTATTTTTCCAGATGTATTTAGAATGACAGCATTGCAACCACGACAAGCTTTTAGTAAATCAAATCCACTTTTCCAAATGCGTTTAGACCTTTCCAAATGCGTTTAGACAGACACGATTCCATGACAAACTTTCAGTGAATAAAATTCATCTTTCCAAATGTATTTAGACTGGCACAACTCCGACCACAACACACTTTCAGCAAATCAAATCCACAAAAATCCTAAAAAAAGAAACGAAATTCACTTTCCTTAAATTAGAGTAGTCTCGATAATTTCTAAAGCAAACGACACTAATCACAGTTAAATTTCAAAAAGAGGTGGCTGCTAGGACAAAAATAAAGAATATTACTGAATCACTCACAATCTATGGGCACCACTACAATTTCCACATATGGAAATTCTGTCAATAGGAGGCACATCTGATAGCTGGCAGCTTCAACAATTATTGACTGAGAGATGCAATCAGAACCTTATCCAGATGCTTCTCATTGCAATTCACAACGCAAAAAAGGAAAAAACTATATGATCCTGTTAGAAACCTAAAAAAAAGAATTCTTTTAGGCACTAGCCAAATGAGTCCAGAGCGACCACAAAACCATAATTTCAACTTAGCCCATTTGAAACTCAGCACTCCTTAGAGCCCTAAAGAACCCCAAACATCAATCAACAACAACCGCTCTTTTTACTTGATCTCCGACCTCTAATCAAACTTCGAGAGAAAGAAGGGGGGAAACTGGAAAAGGAATGAACTTTAGCATTAAAGAATGGGCAAGGAATCGACTTTGGCAGTACCTGAAGCAAAGGCGCTGTGGGAGGGGCTCTCCGCCTTGATCTGAGCGTCACAGCAATTCCCCATCAAGAACAACTCTCGAGACCAGATCCCTCCTCGGCTGCCCCTAATAAGCCTCGCCCAGACCAAGAGGACGAGCAAAAGCCGCGGCCAGATCCGTGAGGGAGACCAACTAAGCGGCAAAAAGACGTTCTTTTCTACAGAAAGCGAGGCCAATGAATCCACGAAAGCAACCTCCCGATCGTGCGAGACAGCGAGACGAGCGCCACATAAAAACCCACCACCCCGGGAAGGTCTCCAGCTGCCGAATCCGAGAGGGAGGCTCGGATTCAACACGAGAAAAAGATTTCAGAGAAGAAAGGATAGAGCTTGGAGTGGGGAAAGGCAAGCCTAAAGGTGGCTCCTTTCTCTTTCCCCCGCCTTAGTTATGCCCCCCACCCATGAAGCTCGCCTTTTGGGCCTTCCCGAAGGTTGACCCGGCTACCCTTTTATCACTCTGCGACCAGAAAGGGAGAGAGCGGGGGGGGGGGGGTGTGTGGGGGGTGGAGAGAGTATGAGTTGGACGGTGGGGAGCATTCATGGCGGGCGAGCGATGGCCCCAGCGTATCCCCTCTTCTCGAGTTACCTGAATGCACTCCAGATCTCGTCCCCAAAATGGTAAAAACCGGGTACGGGATTTACCACTTTTACCCTCACCTCCGGATCTCCGGTTCGACAGCTAAAAACCGGCTTCTATTCCGGTTTTGGACCAGGCGGGGATCAAACGTGGGGAGAGGTAAAGGAGATCGCACTGTTTCTTCGCATTTTCCCTCTTCTTTTCTTCTACAAAACTTCCCTCTTTTGATTACTGGTAGCGTGTGCATCTGGGCGTCGTCTGATGGGTTTCCGGGAAAAACGGGTCGGCGAGGCCCCGGCCGTCGGATGCGCATCGTATGGTGGGACAAGCCACGGCGGGCGGCGGACCGCAAGCCCCGTTGTCTCCGCTGGACCCGGCTTCCGTGCCGCCTTTTGCCTTAATCGCATGCACACGCCATCCACCTGGACGCCAACAATCGCGCTCGAAGATGATGCGCGTGCGTTAAAATTCGTGCCGGGGAGGTGACGCAAATGGTCTATCCATTTGATCTCTCGTGGGAACGAGGGGAAGCCGATGGTCATCCAATGAGCCGAGCCGGAGGGTGGTTGGTGAGAAGCTTGGAGCGTAGTTATTAGGGGAGGAGGAGGAAAAAAAAAGAAAAGGGACCGGCTAAGCTTTGGGCTCTTCGAGCGCGCTGCTGTCCGCTAGGAGACAAGAGCTCGTATTTTATTAATATTTCGGCGCGATCTTTTTGAAAGGGAAAAGCTAAAATTTGGGGGCGATGGCATGGATGTTTGTTGATTCACGTAACCACGAGCGAGCGAGCGAGCGAGCGAGGGTCAAAAAGAGGGCCGCTACTTGGAGAGAGGGGAGGGGGGGAAGCACGGGATTTGGTGTGACCCCGCCCGCTATTTTGGGCACTGGAGAGGAGGAGCTCACGGGGAATACATGATGATCACAGAGAGAGAGAGAGAGAGAGAGAGAGAGAGAGAAGAGAGAAGATCGATCACTGAACTAAACGTTTGGCCAGCTATGTGAAGGAGACCCAGAAGATGATGGAAGAAGCTGGTAGGGGAGAATAGCTGTGCATTGCACTTGACACCCCCCCCCCCCCCCCCCCCCCTGATATGCATGACATGCCTGGCACATCAGCACCTGCTACCATGTGATGCATGTCACGCATTTAAGGCATCTTTACTTTACGTAATGATGATCCCATTAGCAATAATTTTCATGAATAAATTTCCATCATTAATAAGCTGCTGCACTTCTTGTTCTGTAATTTGTATTATTAATCTTTGTTCCATAACATGAGTAGATGGTTGTTGATAGCTAGCAAAGCTCTATAATTGTAATGATACAAAATAACATTCTGATGATTTTATGGTGCTTTATATGTATGTATGTATATTTATTTATGCATCCTTATTTGTATGTTTGAATGTTAAAAATTTGATCATTTATACTAATTACTTAAGAGAGTGAATTGTTTATAATTAAATAAAGTATGTGATGATTTGTACTTAAAAAATTAGAATTAGCTAAGTTTAACAAGTGCATATACTTTTTTTTTTTTAATAAAAAAGGGAATGATTGTTTTTCAGTTATCTCATAAAACGTGTGAATGATAGCAACAAAGATAAAGAAAAAAAATATATGACCTTAAAAACTAGTATGTATATAAATTTTAATGAAAACTAAAAAAATTAATAAAGGCAACGATGATTACTTTAATTCTACTACTTGCAAAACGGAAATATAGTAGCAAAAAAGTGAGAGAATAAGAATATTATAAAATTATAATCAAATAATTGATTCCAATTATTCGAACCGGTTCTCATTTGCTTCGTTAGACTAAAATATATTAAAAATATAAATCTTCTGCCATGCTGAGTACATCATATTACATTAGTATTAATGTAAAAATATATTAATATTCAATATAAATATATTAATATTATACTAAAAATTCATCTGATACGTCTCTTGGCACTGAGATAGACAACCATGGTCTGTGCAACCATAAACTACTTTGCTTAAACGAAATGGATCTAATTGTTTAATTTTCAAGGAGGCATAGATTTCGTGAGGGCACACCGAAAGAGACCACCAAGAGGGCTTCCTACCTCAAAGGCATCTTCTGGTGTGTGGGGCTCAGCGGGTGTTTGTTAAATAAAAACTACACCGTCTGAGCGCCGGTGGTCCTCTTCCGCAGCCCCGTGGGAGATGACCTTTTTTCTTTTTCTTCCCTCACCTTTATTTATTTATTCCTCCTCCATCTAGAGAATGGGTGGGTGGGCCAAAATGGGACGGGGACTATAATAATAGGTTGGTGTTAGCGTGCACCTTAATTATGAGCTTGGACTTTGGGAGGGGCTTGGCAGCTTTTCCATGTGAGACAACTTAGCCTCTTCCTCCCTCCATCCACTTGAGTTAGGCAAAGGCAGGCAGCCCCACTTTGACACTGCTCATCTTATCACTATCTCTCCTTCTCTCTCTCTCTCTCTCTCTCTCTCTCTCTCTCTCTTACTTACCTCCTTCCTTCCATTGGACTATTTGGTTTGGATATAAATGGGCTTGGGTCAAAGGGGAAGGCTCCTTGGTTTTTATTCTATTAGACAGGCTCTTTCCTATTAAGATATTGAGAGGAACATGGCTATCAACTGGTTACAGTATTATGTGGTGATGCATGGAGCAAAGGATGTGTCAAACTGCCATTGACCATGACATCGACTACTGCATGCATTATAGGTTCTTGCATGTGGTAAAGAACATTAAAATAATCTGCTACCATAATTTTTTTTTTTTTTTTTTGTAGCATATGCTTCAAAGAAGAATCTCACAAGTATAATAAAAATCGGTGGAGATGATAATCTAAAGCAGAGAATTAGTCGCTTGTTCACCATTTGAGTCATCATGATGTGATCGCAATGTCATTAGGCACTAAAAATTTATCCATGGTGCCATTCAATGCCTTTATAAAACTCATCTGGTGCAACTAATATATATATGATGTATTGACTCTCAATCTAAAATGTGAACATGAGACGGTTTTATTCACCCAACCACATGGCGATGTAGAAAGAGGATTTCCTTCATTCAATATCGGATATTTGGGCGATTTTTCAAAGAATAGTGATGCTTATTTTGGTGAAGTCCCAATCATAGAACTACTAAGTTAACAGCTAAGCAATCCACACCAAGTTTGAAGGACGGACGGTGTGTACAGGTGAGATGGACCATGCTGCGGGTAAAGTTTCTGTGGAACAAAAATCCTTTTGTAATTGACTTCTATAGGCCGAAAGTTAAAAAACAGTTAAACTAATAATTGGTTCATGAGCTCGTTCAACTATGTAGTTTATTGCTGAGGAGACGGGCAACCAAGCCTGATGGATGACCCAAAAACTTGGGACCACACAACGATTAAGAACCGAAGGCTGCGGAGGATAGTCTCATGGTGACGATTGGATCAAAGATTTAACTTATTAAGAACTATTAACCAGCAATATGAAACATATAAATGCTTTTCTTTATAAATTATAATATATAACAGGTTGGATAAATGAGTCAAACCCAAATCAATCCAACCAAGCTAATTATTTAAATAGATTGAATGGATTAAGGATATGAAATCTGAATCCATTCTACTTGATATTCGGGTCAAAACAAATCAATCTGTTTAGGATTAAACAGATTGGGTGTCACTCCGATGAAAGGGATTGAGATTATCATAAGGTTCTGAGAGACTCATCATCCTCTAAACATAACATCAATAACTCAGCTAGAAACCTAGCAACAAATGTCTAGAGGCTAGGGATGAAGTCCCGGTGTCATGGGATTAGAATCGGAATTAGAAAAAGGGGATGGGATAGAGGGTCCAGAGTGTCCAAAGTACTGGAACAATGTGATGGATCAGAGATACATAATTTACAAGGGTAAGAAAGAAAACATGACCAACAGCTTCTGCTATAAGAAAGGTGGCGAGATCATCAGCTTCATCACCATCTCAATCCACCAAGATTTCCCATCTTGACGGTTAATGCCTTGGTTACAATGTTAAAGGTTTTATTTTAAGTTGATTTGGTTCCAAGATGGATGTCGATGGAGGTAGGGACGTAAAGAACCCATTTCTATGACAAAAATATTATGGATTCGGAACCTCACCAAAATGGTCTCCGCTAATGTGGAAGCTTGCTTCTTAAGGTCGAATCTGATGCCATATGGACGTATTCTCAAGCATTATTCTATTAAAAAGATCAGCCATCAGTGAAACTTAAATGTAAGACTTGCAATGGTGTTTGAGAAGCGGATTTTTGAACAGTTCAAATGGCGGAAGTTGGTAATGTGGATGCTTGCAAGTCAAAAACAATGTCACATGGACTAATTATCCAGCATCATTCTATTAGAAAAACAGGCGTATACTTCATAAATAGAGCAGTTGGAATCTCATACCATTCCCTGGACAGCATAGCATACATTATTATCAGTGCTTGGATTATTAAATTACAGGGCAATTGGAAAACTTAATGCTCTTTAAATATTATACATTGTTTTTCGGTAGAGGCCGTAGCACGTTGTTTTCGAAGTTTGGATTATTAATTTGCATGCCCCATTTATTTCGTTGCTGCCACTGCCTTCCCATTTATTTATTTGTACCATGCCTGTGTTCCTTCCCATGAATATATTAATTTAGAATTACCTGATGTACGGAAATCTTGTCGCTCAACCAACCGCAGTAGACTGCTTGCTGTTCACAAGATTTATGTTTTCTGATTATTTTGTTCAAAAGTTACAACAAAATTTAGGAAACAAAAGTGATCGACTCTTGTAGTCTGTCAGGAGAGTTGATTGCCCTCTCACGGATAGATTTAGGTGCAATTGATTTTCTTCCGGTGTCAAATCAGCGTATTTTATGGGTTTGTGGGTCTGTGTCCAGGGAGAGTTTTCTTTCGTGGATTCTTGCAGCAATATATGGCAGTCCCAGCGGTGTGGTCTGAAGATGGCTGGAGAATGAATTATAAAGAGTAATGATTCTGTCTGTTCTTTTGGTTTGTGTTGGAAACTTTAACAGCATTCTTACAGGGAAAATGGAGAGATTGTACCTTTGTTAATAATTGAGAGTCAGATAAGTTTAGGACTTTTTTTTGGATAATAATTCACTGATAGATTTGAGATTTTCAGATCCTAGATTCATTTGGTGCAATAAGAAAGGTGGGATGCTTGGATATAGGAAAGACTAGTAAGGGTTTGGCTATTGTAAGCTGGCTATCTTAATTCCCGAAAGCTTCTATCACTCATTTACCATGCATTGGTTCTGATTACTGTTTTTTGCTGCTAAACCTTGAATTCACAGCAGTTGGATCAAAGCCATTTCAATTTGAGGACTTCAGGTTTCATCTAGATAAAACTTGTAATGTGATCAATCAGACTTGAAATGCTGTTGAGGGTGGAAAGCCAATGGGTAAATTAACTAAGCAATAGAAGAGCACCAAAATTGCACTTAAGCAATAGAATAAAGAAAGGATGGGAAACATCTCCCAGAAGATGGAATCCCTTGAAAATGAAATCAAAACCCTTTAGCACATGGAGGTGTTGGGTGGTTTGGATTGCGGTGATCTTTAGAAATTCCAAAGACTTCGGCATAAATATTATAAGCTTTTACATCTCTAGTTATATTAAATTTAGACTTCAGTGGCTAAAGTATGGAGACCAAGACACATCTTTCCACAAAACCACTATCATTAAAAGGAAGTGGAACAATATAAAAAGTCTTAAGAATTTAAATGAAGTAGAAAAAGATTATAACAAGGGTATCAAACATGCCTCTCTGCAGTTCTATCAGAATGGATGGTCCTAGTAGGGGTGCTGTGATGCTTCCATCCTACATTTTATTGATTATACCCTATATAAGAAAAGGATTGTATCTTTCTCCAAGCGGTTGTCTCAAAAAATGAAATAGTATATGCACTAAATACTTTAGGTCCTAACAAGGCTCCTAGCCCAAATAAGTTTCTTCTAGATTTCTTTTAGAAACATTGAGGTTCAATATCTTTCGATATTTGTAAAGCAGCCAAAAAGTTCTTTGATTCAAGATGATGCCACAAGCTTGGAAAACTACTTTTATAGCCATAGTATCTAAATGAAAAATCTTAATACTCTTGATTATTACAAGCCTATCAGCTTGTGCAATATAATTTACAAGATCATTACTAAAGTTGTTATACGAAGAATTAAGAGAGTCATCTTAAAGTTAATTTCAGAGTAGTTAACTTCTATATCCAACAAGAGTATTCCGAATAATGTTATCACAGTTCAAAAGGTCATTCATTCCTTACATAAAGCTTACCCCAGCAAAATTTAATAGCTAGTAAACTGAATATAGAGTGTGCCTATAATAGAGTTAACTGAGACTATCTGAAACCAGTGCTACACCATTTGAACTTCTTAAGGTTATAATTAGTTGGATTGAAGGATGCATAAGGTTTCCGTCCTTCGCAGCTCTTATAAATGGCCCTCACACCCCTTTCTTCACCTCTTAGCTAGGACTGCATCAAGGTTATTCATTATTTTGTTACTTGTTTATCTTGTGCTCCGAAATGTCGAGCCATAGTCTACATTGGGTTATGAATAGAAAGTTGATTTATGAATATAGTTTGAGAAGGGCAGGCCTTCGAGTGAGCCCCTTACTTTTTCCTAATGATTATTTATCCTTTTCAAAGACTTGTCTAGCTTATTGTTTTCACCTTAAGTAGGTAATAAAAAATTATTGTTACCAGTCAAGTTAGACTATTATCTTAACAAGTCAGTGATTTTGTTTGACCTCATAATCAAAAAAAAGTTTTGCTGTAGAATTAGCAACCATTGTGAGAGTTTGTAAACTTAACAATATTAGGCTGCATATGGGTGTTCCAATCAAAGTCATCAAATTGAAGAGTGTAGAGATATAGATAATGAAGGATAAGATTACAGCAAAACTTAACATCTGAAAGTAGAAAGCTCTTTTCTTTGTAAGTAGATGCTCTTCAATCAGATATGTCCTTTGTTCTATTCCTTTTCATATTATTTCTAATGTGGTAATTCCAAAGCTTCATAGCCTAAAGTTTTTTGTGGGCCTATCATCTATTTCATTGGACAGTATCTGCAAAAATAAGAACGTAGGGGATCTGAACGTTCCTAATATCCTGATGTTGTGGACAGCACTACGCAGAGTAGCCAGTTAAGTGGTTATTAATCAACACTAGTGAGTTGCCTGAATTTTAAAAGCCAAGTACCATTTTCAACGGCATTGGTGGTCTTATAAATCTCCTAGGAGTTGTTGCCTAATACGAAAGGCTGCGTGCCAATCATCCGGTAGTATTGTTAACGGATTTATTTGGTCTAGAGGTCATGAGGATATAATTGATATTGTGATCCAGCCTTGGTTTTCCCCCCTTCCTCTCAACAAGATCCCAATAGAATATGATACTGAGCTTGTAACGAGGCACTCTACTGTGAATCAATTCATTTCCAAGAGGGGGATGGAACTTGGAACTTTTGCACTGCTATTTTCCCCCAGTTTTGGTTGCACAAATTGCAAGAACACCTGGACCGGGCCACCAAGATATATTAAGCAAGGGCTCAAGGTTTAATCAGATAATTATAGTTAAGCAAGTGTACTGAAAGTTGACTGCTACTAACGGTGATACGCGCATAGCCAACTTCAGCATATTATGGGAGTTCCTGGCACACCAAAGTATTCGTCATGTGAAGCTGTTTAAAGGATCCCTCCCAACGCAATCTGTGCTAGCTAGCAGAATTTCATCTTGGAGCTCATGCAGCGTTGGACCTAAAATCTCAATTATCTCTTCTTCTAATATTTATGCTATATGTCCTATCTCTATCCTATCTCTCAAATTTATGAATTTATGCTAGAAAAGTCTGCTACCACCCATCTATTATACCTGCAATCTCTTCTACTTTATCTACTAAGGCTCATTTATGACTAAGAATTTCACCCTGATCACATTGCCAAGAAGGCTTTCCATTTGGCTGCAAAATTTGTCCAATCCATCAATCATTGTTCTTCTATGTCCTCTGCATCTAAGGACGGTAACGATTACCAATCGTTAGGATCCTATACTTACAAAACTGTTTCATGATAGCCTTCTTCTACCAAAAAAAAAAAAAAAAGAAAGAAAGAAAAAGAAAAAGAAAAAAAAGCAAAAGTTGCATTTTCTAGCTCTGTCCTTGGGCCCAGAATTTATAACGGCCAAAATTTGGCACCGGAGATTATGGAACATGGCTAATTCTCTCTATTTAACTAGTACTGCTCGTATAGCCCAAAAAGGAAATTCACTCGGGATCTATCTTATCAATGATTTAACAAGAATAATAAATCAAAACAATCTTAAGCAACTGACACCTTACAGATCTCAATAAATTTTGACATTGCAGTGAAAAATACTAGCATTTTAACTCATGCACCACGTACAAAGGCCAATCTACAGCATTCATGATTATGAGCAACCTGAATAAAGATTATAAAGTGGAGAGATGCAATCAAGCAAGAAGTCCATCTGATAATCTGAAAAACGGATCAGCTGATGCTTACAAGGTTCATGAAAATACATTTTTCATGTTTTATTAACATTTATAGCCCACTTCTAGTTCCAGGCAAATACTACAAAAAAAGCAGCTTCAGACAAAATTCAGGGAGTTAAATATAGAACGGTGTTCCTAGAACTTTCAGACAGATTTCACCAGAACGAGTGAACTCCTTAGGCGGAAGACTTCACGGTAGCAGCGTTGATGATGTCCACAAATTCAGCCTGAAACAAGGGAAGCAGACAAAAATGAGAACACAAGGACAACCAACACATCAAAACAGACAAAATTCTTCACTGTTTAGTGTGTATTATGTGCAGCCTGCAACATGTGTTTGGTGTGAGAAAAAATGTTATGGATTTACGAGCAGCAAGAGTACACACTGCTACTTGTTTAGCAAATCAGGTGGGATTTCCTGTTATTATGTTCTAAATATCGGGAATGTTTTTCAGTGTAATCATAGCTGTCAGTCGACTCAGTTAGGCACACCGAATCCTGGTGTATATTGGCTTTATGTTATATCATAGGTCACTATCTTGTGGATATAGCCATGGTCATGGACAGCATCCTTGCTACTCAAATCAAAAAGAATATACTCTTGCCATTGCAAATGATGGCATGGGCAAGCCGCATGAGCCACCAAATGACCAAGATTTCTATCTTGGTTGATTGAGATCTCAATTTGCATCAGCATTGAGAACATACTGATACAACATATATTTAAAAATTTCTGCCCTATTATCTCAACCAATATAAACCAATAAAATCTGAGATACCATCTCACATATGGGTCGATATTTTTTAATCACTTTTTATTTAATAAATATCGAGATCAATACTTAAATATAGTTCTTAATCCAGATTTATCATTTCAGCCAAGATTCCTATACCTTGGTCTGAAAATATTGGTCAAGATTTGGTTTCCTCCAAATTTTCCCATCGGCCAAAATAAACCAATATCTCAGTTAAGCTCAGTTTCCGCCACCCACCAAGATATCCAATATATCAAATTTTAAATACCTTGCAGATAACAGGCAGAAGGTAAAGTATGGTGCACATATTGACCAACAAGCAGCCTACTCTTCGCTAGATGTTGGCACATTAATGACTTTATAGGTAAACCTCAGCATGTGTCTAAAAATGAAGAAATAAAGGATAAAAACCTTCAAAGAAGCCCCGCCGACTAGGAAACCATCAACATCTGGCTGTGCAGCCAGCTCTTTACAGTTCGCTCCATTTACAGAACCTGCAGTAGTGATCAGCCATCAGTGATACAATATTCCATATAGATGGAAATGCGGGAAATTTTTAACATTCCATGCTGCCAGTGAATTCACAAATTCAAAGATGAAAAATGTCATTAGTTATTTCTGACTCATAGTGTTAAATAAAATGAAGAAGGAATTATAACATACCAGTGTATTTCAGAAATTACTTTTTTCAAAAGATAAAGAATCAACGTGGCCGGAAAATTTACCTCCATATAAAATCCTGGTTGATTCAGCAACTTGTGCACTCACATTAGTTTGGAGCCACTTCCTTAAGGCAGCGTGCACCTAACATCAAAATTACAAAGTTGAAAAGAGTAGAAATTGAACAATTAAATGCTCATCTTCAGCAGCAATACCTTGTTATGTAGGGAAAACACTTACAAAGAATGATAAGCCACCACAAAATTGGAGTCTCTCCATGTAATTTAGAAATTGGAAAAATGTCCCTCACATTTTATTTGCATCCAAATATAAGAGTTTTGTTGCAGGAATCATCATATAAAAGGTTACAAGGCATGTGCTATGTGCTTCAGCTGTAGTTTGGAATTAACCATCATAATGAAAAATATATAGCATTTTATACAATAAAAACCAGACATAAGTTTACTAGACATATCTATTAAAGTTATTCTTTGGTTAATAGCATTAAGCATGCCTTTGAAGTGGGAAGAAATCAATCAAGTATGTAGCATTTTATAATTAGATTTCAGCGTATGTTGGAATTGAGAAACCAGAATGGTAAATGGAAATCCCAGACCATAAATAAGAGTCGATTCAATAGAAGTCTTATGAAAAGTTGAGGGACTTATCCTTCAAAATCATGGAAAATTATTTTAAATGTGCCACTCTTTTTGGCAGGTAAACCAGGTATTTGATCATAAAATATGCTATATGGCCTTAACCATAAAATGGAAAAGGTTAAAGCAAAAGATCTTCATTAGTCAAAAAAGGTAGCCTATGACCATGATAAATTTTTGATATTTAATCCTTGCAATTGTTTTGCATTCTCCTGGGTAGGAAATCATTTTACTAAATGCAAATGATGAACGCAAAGAAAAATTCATATTATCAGAGCTATGAGTGTGAGATGCAGCTTTTAAGAACCATCATGCCAAACTGATGGCTAAAATTGTAGAATTCTTAGTATATGTGATTCGTGGCAATAGACGATCAACAGTTTGGCACAAGCATCAGCAGCAAACCAGGCAAAATTTCATCTAAACAAGGTACCACCAACATAACATAAATTATTTATGTTTACTCACTGAATCTGGAACAACATTTTCTGAGCGTCACCAATGTAGGAGCTGGCAGACGAACTGATCAAATCAGGTCAAGGCGGAACTACCAGGTCTCTAGGGTTTCCTCAGCACTTTCCCCAACATTGTTTAACAAGGTTGATTCTTCAATTAATCCATAAGAACAGATCAAACCAGTAAGTTTCAACTGAACAAGCCAGGCTGCATATTGAAGGTCAAAGGTGTGTTTGATTTATTAAAAGGTTGGGCTGAAGATATCAACTAAATTTCAATGGAATGACATTTAATTTGGCATAGAATCATTCAGGCACCAAGCAATAAATCTAAGTGAAATAATTGTATGTGGGGCTGTTGGTTCCTAGGACAAATTTCAATTGAATGACAGAATTGACACATGAGCATGGAAGCAAAAGAATATTGCACAGGCATGTGGAATCATTAAATATGAGTGAAGCTGCGAGCTTGTATGACAAAGAGTGAACATCTTGCAGACTAGAAGGATCATTCTTGTTAAAATAATCAACTAAGAGGATGATGCAAGTAACAAAACAGTACAATCTATCACACTTACTTCCTGAGCCTGAGCTGGGGTTGCAACCTTGCCAGTCCCAATAGCCCAAACAGGCTCATAGGCAATAACTACATTGGTCCAGTCCGATATACGATCTGCAAAACAAAACAACCTAGCATCAAACATGAAGAAACAGTGACACATTCATTACATGCCATAAAACCAGATGACATAATTAGAGAAGACCTATAATTATTTTGAATAAGGATATTATTCACTTGGTAATGAAACCCATTTATCTTAAAACAGTTCATGTAAACCAAGTTGCCTTCAAGTATATTTTGCAAGATTTCAATATCTCCAATGTAATGCTCTTTGAAAAAGAAACTTTCCACATGCCTTTCCAACAAGATCAAACCATATCCAACATACAAGGTTGAATAATTCTTCTCAAATTGCATTAACCACGATATACTCCTTCAAGCCAAAAGTAAAGATCACTAGCATAAATCTGATTATTTTTTTTCAACCAACAGCCCCTAGAAAAATAAAAACTTACATTTGAACAGCAATAATATAATTATAAAAAAAAGATGTGAAATAATGCACTTTCCAAATAAGCCATGCTAACCAATAGGCATATAACTACATTTTGAAATAACAACATCAAGAAACAAGGGGAAGAAAATTTTTGCAAGGACATGCCAAGTACCTGCAATAGCTTTCGTTTGTGCAGCAACTACATCCATAGTGGCTCCTGATTCCCGCTGTTCAAGGGTCTCACCAACACAAGCAATCACCTTTAGACCCTGAGAGAGTGTGTATGCAACTTTATCTCCAACAAACTGCCATTAAAGAAATGCAAAGCACATGTTAAACAAGAAATTTTTGAATGTCTAAAATTTGATGAAAACTAATAATTTTATTTTTTTTTTAATTTCACCTAAAACAAAACATCTATTAATTATTTGAACATAACATCCATTATGAACACAAAATAGATAAGCTTCCAGCATAAGGTCAAAGATGGCACGCATTCAATAAAACAAGTCCAAATCACTATAGCTGCTGAAGGGAAATTGACACAGAATCATAAGCAGTACTGGTAAATCCACATGCATGTACCATATGCATGATACATCTAATTTCCCTATAGTATGTCTCTTGGGGAACTTACTTCATTGGATTCACCCAACAAGAGTCTTCGTTCTGAGTGTCCAAGTATGACCCAATGGATGTCAAGATTTTTGAGCATTTCTGCACTGCATAAACAGAAGTTTAATCAAATTAATGAAGATTTGCATCACAGGTACGCTCACTGTTATAGCAAGAGCTTGAATGTTTAAACTGGCATATGCATTATTTTGACAATTTGGCCCTTCACAGGAAGCCAAGATACAATACTAACAAAAACACAGGATTAATAGCAGGCCTTAGGACTTCAATCAATAACAAATGAAGATTGAAGATTGCATTGAGAGAGAGAGAGAGAGAGAGAGAGAGAGAGAGAGGGTGGTTTTTCTTGTCTTATCGGTGGTTGAGCCAATAAAAAAAAAAAATAGCCACATTTTTTAGAGAAACATGAAACAAGCACTTTAAATTATATATTATTTACATTTAGTCTAGTAGAGCACGCTTGATGATTATGGTCATCAAAAACTAAGACCTAGAAGTTCAAGAATATGGTGTGGCTTATTAACTCAAAAGATCAAGATGAAGGTCTTCCACTCCAGACTCCATTTTAAATTTTGCATATCAGTAAATGCGGACAAGCTGACTTTTTTTTTTAAAAAAAAAAAGAACAGATTTTAATTATTTTTTCTCTGTAAACAGATATGACCCTTTGGGCTATTTTTAGTAAACATTATATAATATGTTTCTTTAGTCACCTTCTTAATCTTAAACCCTCAAATAAGACATTCCATTAATGCAAGCTTATGTGAAGATAACATCTGCTATCAATTGTCTTCTTCAATTCTAAGACACCTGAGTTTCTCTTGATGACATTGAATATTCCTCCTCATGATTGTAACATCCAGTATTCTCATTCATTGGTGATAGCCTAACACATAATGTTGCAAGTCACATGAGATATTCTCTCTTCAAATGTCGTATCACTCTTTGAGATGTTCTGACAATATAAACATCAATTTTTCAAAGCCTTAATCAGTCTTTCTCAGCTGATCAGAAGCACAAATACAAGCATCAATAGCAAAAAAACAATTTTTCATATAAAAAAGACTCAAATGATCTCAATCTCATCGGAACAAGGGTCACAAACAGCACCCACACGCCACAGGATTCCAAGATCAAGCAGGACACAACATGCAGTGAAATTCATCATCATTATGAAAATCAAGATAAAAAAATAGACAACAAGCAAGCAGATGATTTGGGGCACTCAGACTTACCTAATCTCACCAGTGAATGCACCTCCTTTCTTTACCCAGCAATTTTGTGCAGAGACATGAAAATCTGGACGCAGCAAACTTTTAACCAGAGGAAGAAACACATATGGAGGGCTTATCACAACCTCTACAAGATGAACCATTTGCAAAGTATTAGTAGTGGTAAAGTAATTCTGCATTTAATCACTACATCATTGATCAAATATGAAGATATAATATTTGAAAAGGCTTGTTCCTAGATGAAACTGCAAAGCCCACATCAGATTTATTGATAACATTATCACTATCTGGAAATAAGAAGAAATGAAAAGCATAACATAACAAGATACTAAATAAGCATAACAGCTATTAGAAAGTAATACAGTTGGAAATTAGATAGAAAAATAAAAAAAACACAAATAAAGTAGAAAAAGCCTTAGCATATTGAGGTAGTGATAACAATTTCAAGATGTTATGCTAGTATGTGCCTACGAGCTCAGAAAACCTTATAAAATGTGGCAACCTCCGTTTGTATCAAATTAGTGATTGCTTACCAGTCATGAAGATCATACTCTGCATTAATAGTTTGTCTCATTCAAATTAAAGCCTGCAGAAATCTACCATGACATATTCTGACTATAATTTTGGAAAGGATTGATTGCTTAATGGCTTCAAAGGAATCAATTGCCTTTTTTGGTAACCTATCAGTTTCTCTAGCAAGCTTTCTTGTATCATAGATTGCAAAAATAAAATAAAATCCTAAATTGCCCAACAGTCAACATAGCTGATGACTTATCCCATGGAGTAGCAATAGTTCAAAAATTATTGGGAACGAGGGAATCCAGGATAAATTCGATCATTTAGCGAAAGAATATCACTAATTCTCTATAAACACTTAGATGATCGACACTGCACAGCAGGATACAACCACAATATCGGCATCCAAAGTGATCTGATCTTACATAGTAGATCTCAACAAGGATGCCAGAAATACAGCAATCAGAAATTAACTAAAGCAAAATAACAAGCAATGGATCGAGATCATATGCCATATGTTCCTACCACAACATCTGATGAATTAGAAACAAACTAAAACAAAATAGCAATCAAGATCGAGATCATAAGCCATACGTCCATACCCACAACATCTGATGAAGGAACTTGACCATTGTTCAAGGTGCTGACGATCTTCTTAACCTCCTCGCTTGTTCCGTTCTGCACATACGTCCAACCATCATCACACTTAGCAACAACTTCTACATGCTAATCCAATCCAATAGGAAAATACTTGGAACGATAGCAGTTCGAAGTGTGTAAAACCGTATACGTATATAAAAACAGGAAGATGTTGCCAGTTTCCCAAGACTCAAGTTCTATCCGTGATCTCTACGTATCATGAAGATGTAGTGCAGATCTAATGCTGCCATCGGTTAGGTAGAAATGGAAGGGGGAAAAAAAAAAATCAACGTATTTTGGAAAAAGAACAAACCAAGATCGGATTATCTTCGATGGGATCTAGAACGAAATCGAGTGAAGCCAAACCGAAAATAAAAACCTAAGTGCTAATAGATCTCGATCTACAAATTAAGTCCGACGGGCAACCGATTTTGATCGAAAACAATAGTGCGAAAAAGATCGGGAAGATTACGCATTTCCAGTTGCCGCCGACGAAGAACTTTCTGCCCATATCTGCGACTGCGAGCGATGCAAGACGAGGTCACACCTAGGATTTCCTTCGCTGGGCTTCGAGCGAGTTGAGGGATGAGACAGATGAAGTGCTTTTATACCGAAGGAGACGAGGCGATGTTGGAGATAATGCCTCCGAGTTTATCAAATAAAAAAACTACGCTCCTGCCAATTATTCAACGGCAGATGATCGATTGGAGGTCCAAGGAAACGTATTAGAACAATCATCGGCCGTCCGGCTACTAATGATCCCCAACATTAGAAAAAATATAAGTCGGGGTAAATCTGGTCGGAGGATTAAAGTAAAGTTTTTGCTTTAGGGCGTGACCCCTGATGATCGGATCCGCTGAACCGTCCGTAGAAGCAGACAGCGTTTTCCCTTTATCAGTTCCGAACACGTACACAATGTTAGCGGGCCTTCGCGAGGGAGGACTTCTGCTCGCCACGTGTCAGCACGAGGCGGCAGTTGAGCGGCCACCGGGGCACCGTGCTGAGGGCCTGCGGTGCGAATCTGGCGTGGTGGATTCCACGCATATTCGAGCTAAAATTACGTTAACACCACTCATAGCTCTCTAGAATATGTGATGATTTCATTCTTTCTGGTCGTGATTCGCTTTATTGAAGTCCATTGTTTTGATCTTGGATTGGCGAGGGACGAGCGGCCACCGGTTTTGAATCTAAAAGATTTTTTTTTAAGTTTGGGACCGAGTTGGCCTCACACCGCTCTTTCCGTTCCTCCCATCCCCCCACGCATCTACTTCCGAGGCCACCATCCCAAGCCATATGGTCGGAGGCCTTCTAACAGCCATCCCACCCACCACATCGCATGGTCCAAGGTCAAGATTGTTCTGAATATCGATTGGGATTTATTTATTTACTACATGGGGCTCATATCCGGCCCGAAATGTAATTGGGCCACCGAGATTAAGAGAAATTCTTTGTGCACTGCATGCGGTACAAAAAATTTTCATCGCATGCTTTCATTCGTTCATATAAAGCGGCATCTCATTTTATTAATGTACGTTTCATCCCTTTTTCAGATATGCCGCTCCATATGGACGAATAAGAGCGTGAGATGGGGATTTCCTGCACTGTACGCGGTGCACAAAGAATTTCACATAGGGTTAAAAGCTGCAAGTTCCCGCAGCGTATATCATAATTGAAATTTTTTATTTTTTATAAGAATTATACAAAATGAGAAAAAAATAAGGGTAATGTTAAGTAAAGCGAATGACTTTTTACATATGGGAAAACAAGCAATCATAATTGAAATTTTTTGTTCTTCTATTATAATTATATTAGGTATATATATATATATATATATATCCATACATTGCATGTGTGCTGATTTAATTTGAATTTAAAAAATAAAAATAAGATAATTTTTTTTAAAAAAAATTTACAAATATTTTTTATAGGTGAATTTATTATTTTATAAAATAATAAGGAATATATAATTTTTATAATCTTGAGAGCATTGATTTGATTTAAATTTAAAAAATAAAAATAAGATAAATTTTTTTTTGAAATTTAGAATTTTTTATAAATTGATCTATTATTTTATAAATGATATAAGATATATAATTTTTATAAAATAATTTAGAAATTATATATTTTTATATTATAAAAATATTTTTATAGCTTCAATATAAATATTAGATTATACTATCATATATCATCTAATATTATAAAATATTAGAGCTTCAACAAAAGTAAAAAATAAAGATGGATCATAGTGACGAAATAATAATAATAATAATAATAATAAAAGATTAGAAAATACGGCTATTTCAACGTTAAATACTTAACAAAAGCTTAAGATGTGGCGGAAAGAAAAGAAAAATATAGTTCAAACACATGGCAAAAAAATAAGATATAAATTTTTTTGGTTTCATTACATTATATTATATTAAACATTTGGTATAGGTTTGAAACATAAAATAACATATTTTAACTCAAATTTAAACAAGAAGTGTTTGGATCTTTGGAGGTTCCACCCTTAGACAATCGGTGCACACTGATGGGAAAAATTAAACAGGCTCAAATGGTCCAATTGATACGCACTTTGATCCAGGCCCAACCGAGGCACACCAATCTGGCTTCTTGAATCCGGGGCGAAGGAGAAGGCCTTGAGGCGCGCGAGGAAACCCTGGAAGGTTCCCGCCTTCCGAAAACGATACCTCTGCGGAGCTGCCCAAAGGCAGAGGCTACCAGGGCTTCTTTGTCTCCACTCCTACTCTCCAGTCTCTATCCCCGTCTGATTCGCCGAGAGTTTAGTAAGAAACCCTAATCTCTCTCCAAAAAATCTGGGGCAATGGCGGGGTAATCCGACCCACATCTTTCCATCTTTTCGGCTCCTGAGGTGCGCGATCTCTTCTCTATATCTCCACATTATTACTGGGTCTAGATAGTTTCTAAGATCAAACTATTTCCCTTCTTCGAAACAATTTATAAGATAATGATCATATCGTCAATGGATTCCTTTTTAGGTGGAGTTCCTTGCAGAGGATGAAATGGTGGAGATTGTTTCCAACATCAGCATGGAAGCTCTGCACGTGATCTGCGTAATTTCATCTCTTATTATCCGTTTTTTCGTTTTTCTTTCTTTCTTTTGATACATTTTTTTGTTATGACGAAGTTCTTGCAAATTCAACGAGGGAAAAAAAAAAAAAATTATAATCGTGACTTAAGTCGTTGCATCTAGTGTTCAATTTGAAATTGGTTTGGGGTCTGTGGATGATGTGCCATCAGGGTGATTTTGGCCCCTTTTTTCCCCAAATTGCTAGCAAAGTGCGGCTTTGGCTTGCCGTCGCTCTGAAGAAGCGCGGCAAATGCACCATTCGGACGCCAGAATGGATGTCATTGGGGAGAGCTTAATATCTTTTCCTCTTTGAACTCCTCATATCTAGTTAGGTTCACTGAGATGTGTTTTTTTTCCTGCATTCTTTTTGTTTATTTCTTTTCTTAACCATCTCTCTTTTTCGTGTGTTTTCCTACTGATGACGAAGCATAACATGCCATTCGTATTATAGTATGGTAGATAATTGATTGCTGTTTTTGTCAGAGAGGTTGACACAGGTGCTCGAAGCGGAACGAGAGTCCCCTAGAGAATTTCAGCCGCTGCCATTCCATTACGTAGAAATCTAAAGACTTTTATTTGAGCGGTATGTAGTTGATGCTATGTTTTCTTCCATGGTCCTTTTGTTTCATCTACCATTTAAGGAATGATGAACTTATTACACATTATTTCCAATGTTCATGCTGACATCCCGGATATATACATGGCGAGTTTTGAAACATGCTCAGAGCTGTCATCTACTGTTTTTTTTTTTTTCTTTTTTAAACTGTTGGTTTAGTCCTCAGAGTTATGATATAATAGGTAAGATCTTTGATCGAGGATATTAGACATGTCAGATTTCACAAGGTCGAGACTGGTCTGGAGACAATATCTGGTTGCACTCATGCGGTGAAGGTATATTTATGCCATTTAGCTTTTGTTGTATTTCCATGCATCCAATTTATGAATATCTTATGCGATCACTCTTTTGGCTTTGCCACATAAAACACTGCTGACAATTGTCTATTCTTGCATTCACTTTTGTTTGGTTAATAATTGTTCATGATTTTTGTGTTTCTTTGCTGGAGTTCTTACCTTAAAACTTTTCCCTGAAGTTTGCCATCATGATGAAGAAACAGCAAACTGTCATGATCGTGCAACTTCCTAATTGAAAATCCTGCTCGTACACTTGTTCAAGGTTGAAAAAAAAAAAAAAAATTGTTGCTCATGTGAAGTTGCCTGCAGTACAATGAGAATTATATGTTTATTGCAGCTCAAAAATCTCTCTGCAATGGAAGTTAATATAGTGTGACCATTCATGGTCAGAGCCTTGCAAGCTTTCTTTAAGCATGATAGCCCACAAATGATTCAGCAATCACAGCCAGTGGGGAGCAAACGACCACAAGTTGTAGATCGTGGCCCATGAGTAAGTTGGCTCATCTTTGCTGAAGTAGTTATTTATTTTCCCTACCATCAAATGTCAAGTGTATAAGCATGAAGCCCAAAAGGAATTTGCTGAAGCAGATGTTATTCCAACTGAATTTTTGACACTGTTCAGCAGGTAAACTTCATGTTTCTTGACAAGGGGACTAAATAATCTCATTTTGCAGAGAAGCATGCTAAACCTATAAGTGAGATAACTTATAGAGAAAAAGATATACCATCTGTTCTGTCACTGGCAATAGTGCTACTTTGTACTGCGATAGCACTCTAACTAGCTTACTGGGACCTGCTTCCTTTGTCTGTAGCTGCATTAGTGGGGTTATGATGAACCACAGACCACGAGTTTACTTTCAGCTCAAGCACAAATATTACTTGTGCAAGTTCATTTTGGTACTAGCAAGCCTCATATGACTTCACATTTAGCCACACTCCATTGTCCTAAAATTAAGGCTGATGCCATAAGACCTGGATTCCTACTCACCTGATGCCAACAAAACACTCTAGCAAAGCTCCCATTACACTTAGATTGCTTCAAACCTGAAGATGTGGGCTTCTATTTGGGTGCATCCTATCCACCCTTAGTGGCCTCAGACTATGCAAGTGGCGTAAGTTAATGGCTAGTGTTAATGGCTAGTGGGACTTAAGAATTCTTATACATTACTATGCTACTGATGTATATGAAGTATACGAGAATGCTTTTCTAACTCAACAGAATATTAGGTTTTCTTGGAATCCTAGCACCAATAAACAAAACCCTTAAGCATGCCAGATGCTTCCGGTTTCCTTGTGAGAACTCTAATAGCCTTAGTGCTTCTTCTGGACTCCTTGTAAACTGCACTGCTGCATGCCTTTTTCTCGCTCATTAGCCTAGCATGCCGATGGCAAAGTATGCCTTGAAATGGGATTATATGATATATAGCTAGGTTGGAAAAGGATGCACTGTCAGACTTTTGACTGGAGAGTTGATCTGGCCATCTAGAAACCAGTGGTCTATCACTCTATGTGGTTATACTAACTAGATTCTAGCTACATCATGGCTCTAATTAGATGTGGAAGACTGCCACAAGTTTCTGATCAGTGACCTCTCTTTTTTTTTGAGTAAAGGTGAGGGGAAATTTCCCCACATAATTTATTGAAATTCCTGATCAATCACCTCATCTTCCTTTTTATTATGATGTAAATTTGTTACACTTATATTGATCCAGGGTGTGGTTTGGGACTCTCTAGATTTTAAAATTCAAGTTGGCAATACTTGTTTTTCATGAACCAACCAAGTTTCCTTCCGCTTATGTTTTTTCCCCTTGTATTTGTTCTGTCACATTGTGGAGCCTTTTAAACGGTTTGAAGAGTAGTTATTATTTCATGTGCCCTAACAGAAGTTTTGACTTGAACTCCCTTTTAATAACCAAGTAGGAGTTAGAAAGAAAGGTTTCTGAAAGTCATTTATGTTTTCACATAAATTTTGCTTCTGTAATATTCATAAGTGAGTTGTGAGAAACAATAATTCTGTTGCATTTGAATCATGCTGATTCATTTTTTCCTTTTTGATTAATGGATTTTCCATTGAAATGTTAAGAGCAGAAGCATGCAGTCACTGGCTTGTCATCTTGGATGATGGTGTCATCAAACTGCTCTGCAATGTCTTTTATGGGATGATTGGACATTTCCTTAGTATCACTGGCACACACTTGCAACATGTTACCTCTGCATTGCATATATCTAATTATATGCTAAGGAACTGTCCAAATTTGTGCTCGTGTTATATTATTGGTGCTATTTCGGTAACCATTTACTCTCCTTTTTTTTTTTTTTTTGAAGTTTAATACAAGTATGTGGGAATGGTCAAGCTCACACACCAAAATAATAGGAAAATCACTAGTACGAGGTCAAGATCATTAATAATTTTTTCATATCATGATTTTTTGTTTTCTTTTCAGCGAGATCTCCGGCCCAGGTAGATCAGCGAGGTTTGCACGTTTCTGTGTGACCACCGATAGGCTTTCCATCTGACTGAACATCTTTATTAAGAAAATAAAATGAACATACATTGATATGAGAAGGTAGTTGTTGTTCACTTTTCTTCTCATCAAACTAAGTGTATTTGATCGAGATGTACTGTAATGTAAAATGTTCCCTGTCTATCTTTCTCAGATGAAGAACTTTTCAAATGTTGGTTTCTGTTAGCCATCTGTGTATTTGATATAACTATCTTTTCTTTGCAGTTTATTTATTATTAAAATTATTTGCTGGAGCGTAATTGTTTAAGTTCATCATACAGTGAATGCTACCTACATAAATAGTTCCACCAACTTTATCTTGTCGCGGTAACTATTAGAGTGCCTTGACATGGGTTTAACAATTTGTTTCTACCACCTTGCAGTTTGTTTTTTGTTGGATTTTTAAAGCTACCAATAACTAACTAAGTATGTTGGTCTTATTGAACTTGAAATTGCAAACTGTTTTTGTCTTACACTTATGTTTGGCATTATACTTGTTATTCCACTGCACTTTGTTAATGAAAAAGGTGCATCATACTTCCTTTTCACAATAAGAACTATCCAGCACTTGCAACAATAAGATACCTGAATTATATGAAATTTCTTTCTCCTCAGTTTATCATATTTATTTTTAGTAATACGGTATGAAGAGGTCCTTCTTCCATTAAGAATGCAATTTCATGTTATTGAATATATGATTTTCAGATAAATGGCTTGATCTTTTTCATATAATGGTTGGTGTCCATCCCAGCTGCTCAACCACTGCAGTGTTGCAAGTTTGACAGACCAAGATCCCCATAAACAAGCAGAGTTTTTCTAACTCTGCTTACTCAACAGGAATAAACAAGATAATTCCATCACACAAAAGCTAACTCCTACAGCATGGTCCCCTTTGTTCAAAGACCTCATGATTTTTGCATGTGTTCACAGTTTCTCTCATTCATTTAAGTTGCGTGTTTGTTTCTGTGCTAGAATTGCCAAATGTGATCACGATTTTGAAACAAACAAATAGAATCTATCCCCACTTGCTGTCTGGATCAAAATGGCCTTGGGAAGCAGAAAGCCCTCAACATCAGTACTAATTTTTCCAGTTCACATGAGAAACACGATGCCATGTGATGTGCCTGTTGTTTCCTCTCTACCAATTAATTTGAAATCTTTGGTGCTTTGGTGTTTCTACCTTTGAAGTTTTGTGCTCTTGGAACCTGTTGAGCACGTAAGGCGAGCTTTAGGTGGTCCGGCTTGAAGTGGTGTGGATCTTGTGGAGGTCCAATGAGCCAGGGGTCAGTATTTCAGTTCAGGTCTCATTCAATTCTACAGGTCTCATTCAATTCTACTTAGATTTATGGCGTTGAATCCAACAAATTTCTATCCCAAAAATGAATTTAGATCTTTTGGGTCAGGATCACTTGTTTTCAACTGCATTATTTGAGGTTTGTTTTTGGTTCAGTTGGGTCCATGTTTGGATCAATCAACTTCCGCCCACTCCTATTGCTTTTCTTGTAGCGTGCCACACGTTTGTTGCCCCCTTCACGGTGATTGGGACGTCTAGGTCACGCGTGTCCAAGATCAATGTAGCAATAAGACTAGACCTCATCAACAACAGATGTTTAGATGGCTACTCTTTTATTCATCTTCTAAAGACCATTCCGTGGGACAAAGACATCATTGTTGCTATGATGTTTCTTTCGATGTTTATTCGTAATTTCAAGTGCCAATGCTTGAGAGAGATGGTGATTTGGGATGGCGATGAGCGATTTCGGGAGAAGAATATTCCTCCAACCTCTCTTTTTTTTTTTTAAATGCGAAAACTCGGCAATGTGCAATGGACGTGAAGCGAGGTGCGAGCTCTTTTTATTTTTTTTATTTTTAATTTTCTAATCTCAGAAGGAGCCTGCTGCGGGCTCTTTGAGCATCTCGTGCAGCGGATGGTAGAAAACATTATAAAACTCAAGGAATTACAATTGTTTATTGCATTTGGATGAGACAGATCAGAAGCTTATAAAAACAAACAATAAAAAACCACAAAAGCCAGCCTTTTGATGGACATTAGTGGTTAAAATACATTAAAAACTATTTTCCTCCGCATTCATATCTCAAGTGATGAGTTTTAACATCTAGAGGAGATCAAGGTTCCTCCACTGCAAAAAAATATTAAAAAAAAAAAGAAAAATGTTGCTCATTAAAAAGGATGCAACATGATCACACAAAAAGGATCTAAGAAAGAAGAATTTTGGCATTTGTAATTGTAGAATAACGATCTATTTTAATCTTTTTGTGCGTGTAGATAGGCAAAAAAATAGTTTGGTAGCATCATGGCACAGCATATTCCATATCCCACAATTCCTCAAAGATATCCTCGAAAGCTACTGGGTCAAGCAACGTTTCCAATGAGCTGCTTTGTAGGCCCACGTAACATGCTCTGAATTGAATGTTTGATGCAAACCCATGGCATATCTATTGGCCATAGGGTGGTCTTGACCCCCATTGTTCATAGTAAAAAAATTGTTCGCATCTTGGCCTCTTCGCTACCCAGTGAGTATTGGTCAAATCATTGACGTCCCCTCGGAATATTATTCCTTGCCGTGTAAACAAAATTATCAGAGTTTTTTTTTTTTTTGATCTATTGGCTTTTATATGGCTCAGCCTCATGGAGTAAGATTTTATTATTAGAAGAACGTACGAAGAGAGAAGGGTGAAACCAGAGAAGGATGGCATCTGAGCTCACCAGTCGCCGAGGAACCGGCGATGAGCGATCAGGCCGGCCGGCCTTAACTGCAGCCCTTCCGCGCGGCTCGTGAACCCGTCAAGACAAGACGGTCACGTGTCAGGCGTGCGCCGTACGCGCCACGGCATCGTGGATTCCACTCGACCGACGACCGTCATCTTTAGCTCGCCGGTTTGGACCAGAAACCTGGTCGCCACGGCATTCGCATTCCGTCCCCGCGGCCAATTTACGGCACTGCCTCATGTCACACGTCGTCCTCCTTTTTTTTTTTTTATGTCGGAAATTTTTATACCATTAATTATTATAATTTTAATTTTATAAAATTAATTAAATAAATTTGGTTTGATAATATAAATTGGATGAATTTATCTTTGAACTTTAGTACATCCAATAATAATTGATAGTTTATGTGGATTCAATAATAATTTATGATTAAAAAAATTATTAAATTTTTTTTTTATAAATAAGATAGTGATTCGTGATGAAAAGATTCACTAGATTTTTTTAAAAATTTATGATTTATTTTATTTTTTTTAAAATATAACGAAAACAGCATGAAAATAAAGGCTCAAACTTTTTTAAAACTTCTACACTTTTCTTACAATGATATAATCATATATAAAAATAATATTATTATTATTAGATTACCGTTTAATTTTTGGTGGGCTTGCGAACTTGCGGGTCGTCGTTTATTCTCGAGAGCTGGGCAGCCCTGGATCCTGTTTCAAGTCATGTCATCGTCCTGGATAGATAAAGTCTCAAGTCATGCCATGCCATCATCATCGGACGGAGGCGTGACGAAGAAGCAATTACAGATCTTGGAACCTCCATTCTTGATCTGATGACACTGAATGATTCTTTGTCATGCCATGTGCGTCTCCTAACGCACCTTGTAACATCTATTATGCATTATCTAACCATAATTTAAAATTAAAAGGGCATCAATTTGGTTTAGATGGTGAAGTTATTAGCTTTGCTCGAGTAACATAAATCTTGTTCGAATCTAAAAATGCATTCAGTGCAATAAGCAAAGGGCAAACAGAGGTACGAGACTAATAGAAACAAAATGGATCAAAACTACTAACCTCATCCAAAAAAAAAAAAAAAAGTCAGGTTAGACTTTATCCAAAATTTAGCAGGTATTTAAACTACTATGCAACCGCCTTGTAAAGAATGTAGCCATTTTCTCGTGTTAGCTGCCAGAAGTTTGGCCCCGTTAGCCTGTTGACTTAGTTCATTCCTAAATTCCCTACAGAGCCGTTGCAACAAACGGCTATTATTGCTGCTGTCCCTTGGCTCAAGATTAGGATAGTCCTCCCTAAACAAACAACCCACAGATTAAAATAATAATAATAATAATAATAATCCTTGCGTCTCGAATGGCTCATCGTAATTTCGGGTCTACGGGTCGTCCCAACCAGATCAGACGGCTTTCACCAACCCCTCGCTACCAAATCTCGCAGTAATGTGGGGTCGACTCGGCTAAACGGATCCGTAACCGCGCGAACCCCTGAACTCCACTGGCATCCTCCTGATACGAATCCGACGGCTGTGATCTCCGTGTGCTAACCCGATCCTAACGTCTCCCTCCGTCGGGAGGGGAGTTCAAAAAACCTTATCCGTTTCCCGCCGACAGAAGAGGAGCTTCCCGTCGCCTTCGGCCTCCGCGGCCAAAATGGAAAAGAGAGGAGGGCATTATCGTCATTTTATCCTTCATCGATTGCGCCCCTTTAAAGCGCCCTCCAACCCCATGGCCGCGGCCTCTCATCCTTCTGGGTTGCAGCGGACTCGCTTCCTTCCCTTCTTACCCATTTGGATCCGTCGAGAGGTTTCTTCATTAAAATATATAACTCTTAAAAAGAAGAAACCCCCCGTTTGCGAAAAGAATATAATAATCAGGGTTAGGGTTTCTGAAATCTCCTCGACTGAATCGATGATTCTCCTCTGGATCTTCGCCGAATTGAGGAAATTCTTTGCTTTGGATGACGAATTTGCATCCGCTCAGGCGTTTTTGAGGGGATAATTTGGGCTCCTGGTGCGGGGTTTTGAATTCGATTCGAAGAATTGGGTCTTTGTGAAGGGTTGGGGGGTCGGTTCTCATGCTGTTGACGCGGAAATTCGGAGTCCGTGTCGGGGAAGCGCTGTTGCCACCGCCGCCGATGGCCGTGCCTCGTCGCCGCCTGACAAAGCTGGGCTCGTGGGTATTGGATCGGCGGACACCTGGCAGCTCCCCCGGCGGTCGGAATGGCGAGGGCGTTGGTGACTGCCGGATCTGCGCGGCCGCCGGTGGCCTCTGGGTGAGATTGAACGGTGGGGAAGGGAGTGAGTTCGTGGGCCAGATTGGGGGGTTCAGCCATGAGAGCGAGCATGACCTGGCGGTGATGGTCAACGACTTCTTGGAGAATGGAAGCAGCGGGGCGGAGTCTCGGTACAGCAGCGACAGCGATTCCGGGTTCCCTGATTTTAACAACTTTGCCGAGAAAGTCTTGGTTAGTTCCCATTCGATTATTCTTTCCATTGAACATGCTTTTAATTTTTCCGGCATTTCTTGGAATTGTCATTCTCTCAATTTTGTAGCATTCTCTCTGATCTTCGTGCCCTTTCTTATATTTTGAGAAATAATAACTGATTGTAGGATTTCTGAGCTGAATCTTAAGAAAGTTGTAAATTTTGTGATAAAAATTATGTTAATAATCGTTCCACTAGCTGATTGCACTGTTCCTCAATACGGAGTTCTTTGACCAGGTGTGGTAACACAGTGTTAATACAATTGACTTTCCATTGTTATTGGGTTTAGATGCAGCAAGAACTATTTTATAGTTTGAATTTAGAAATGTATTTTTTAATGGGTTCGGTTATTTGAATAATTGAACCTAAACATTCTCATTAGATTCTGAAACTTGAATCTCTGCTGCCCTTTTCTTCTATCTTGTTCGAGTGGTTATTAGCTGCATGAAGTAGGCTGCCGTATAAAGTAGGGCAAGACTGTAAGAGGTATAAAATTCACAACAGGAAGATGTAGTTGATATAAATAATGTTGACTTACTGATGTTCCAAAGAAGTTGTGAAGAGGAATAATCAGGAAATATGAAAAGGATAGTTTAAACTTGATTGATTAATCCATATTTTAGGAGGGAAGGATAGGAACAGAGTTGCATAAACAGTTCGATTGTATTTCTTTGCAAAGACAGGAGAGAGAAATGAATCAATGATTTTATGATGACTTTATTGCATCTATATATGTCAGGAGATGATCACATAAAACCTTTTTTGAAAATAACTCTTTTTTTTTTGGTTAACAATAGTTTGGTTAGAAGAAACTCTAAACCCAATTTAACCTTAAAGCATTAATCATAGTACGCCATTTAATATTATTGACAAAAGGTAACTTATGAGCCTTTCTTTGATAGCTTCTTTATATGGCAACTTCCAGGGTAGAGTTTTTTATTTTCAAACCATAATTAGTTCATGAAGCAGTTCAATACTTACATAATTGTTCCTTTTTTTTTTTTGTCTATTAATAATCCATATCTATAAGGTTTCTCCTTCATTTCACAAGAACGATATTTGCAGCCTTATTGGAATATGATATCATTCTTGGAAAGAGACTGAAGTAGATGAAATGTCTAATGTGATTCTTAAGTGTTCTTAAGTTTTGGTAGTCGGGGAGTATGTATTCTTTTGACCTTGTGCTTGTAGATTTGTTGGTTGTTTCTGAAGGAATGATTATATTGGGATTTGCAAAATGGGTGATTCTGTGGTTAAGGATATGCATGTTTGCATGCCAGCTAGCTAGTTTGAGTTAGTTTATGAGTTATTTGTAGTTGTTCAAGATACCATTGTATGATTATGACATTATGAGTAGGTTTTTATGAGAAGACATTTGTCATTGTCATTTGTAAGGTAACAGGCTTGATTTTCTTTTGACTGGTAAAGAAAAATGTGTTATGTAAGTAAGCATATCAAATTTATTAACTTCTAACTACTTTAGTGCTCTTAGATAAGAATTTACCAATAATCTTTTGTCCTTTCTTTCTGCAGTTCTACAAGCATGCCATAGATCAACATGTGAGTGTTATTTTATCAGTTGTCCATTCCCTGCTTCTTTCTATCAATGAGACAGACCTCCATACTGTCAAGGAAGGGCTATGCAATGGCAGCTGTATCCGGCAAGCTCTAGTAAAGCTCCTCAAACTCTCTGGATATGATGCGGCGATATGCTCATCCAAGTGGCAGGGTTTTGACAAGGTCCCTGGAGGTACGCCGAATTTACAGAAATTTTTTGGGGGAAAAAAATGTTATAACTTCGTAGACCTTTATGTCATTACATGAAACATAGTTTTTTTTCTTCTTATTTGCCTTTTTTCATGTTCATCAGGTGATCATGAATATATTGATGTGATTACCAATGGCTGCACTGGAGATTCTGAGCGTTTGATTATTGACATTGACTTTAGGAGCCACTTTGAAATAGCCCGAGCTGTTGAATCTTATGATGCAATCTTGACTTCTCTTCCAGTAGTCTATGTTGGCTCACTGCCCAGATTGAAGCAGTTCTTGCAGGTCATGGTTGATGCTGCCAAATGTTCCCTCAAGCAGAACTCGATGCCTCTACCTCCATGGAGATCATTGTCATATCTGAAAGCAAAGTGGTTTTCTAAGTATGAGAGGAAACATGATTTAGGTGAATGGAACCACTGTCTTAGCAGTTATGATCATAGGCAGTGTATTGGACATTTGAAGAGGTTGAAAGCCTCCCTCCAGTTAGAAATTGAGACAGAACGGTTGTTTAAACCCATTATCAATGACAAGAAACGGAAGGTGAAATTCGAGAGGCGGAGACCCTCCCTGCTCGGTAGCTAATAAATACTTATAGGTAATTGAAGAATTCAATTCATTTTTGGATGTAATAAATAGTAAAGAGTATATCTGAGCAAATTTTGAGCGAGACTGTTTACTTCTGGTATCAAATAAAGCATGACCTCGAGATTGATGGGATTTTCACAGCTGGCAACGGTAGGAAAAACATACCATGTTTTTGGAGCCACGCCTGTTGGAGTTCCATTTTTTTGGTAATCATCTTTCCTCTTGGTCAGCAGGAAACCATCGAAGATACAGGACGCTTGTTGTCAACCTGCCAAAGTGGCCTGTAGTTACCTTAGTCTCCTCCGTTCGGATTCCTGGGTCTTGTTCCCCTGTTTTAGTCATACAGAAATTCTTTGATGCCTGGATATAAAATTCTCCAGTGTCATTCTTTACAGTTTGTTGTTATGAGTGATGTGTTTTACTCTATTAATATGGCATTGTCGCTAGACACGAATGAATAAAATTCTTAGTCAAATACACATGGCTTTATTGGGTGTGAAGTGTTCATTTGTTGTCCGGGAATTCTCTCACAGAATTGTTTGTAATTGTGGCCCAGGCAACCATGTGTGCCTCTCCATTTACAAATAATCTCATTTTAAATGCATGTATCCATGTTGATTCAATTGTTGATCTTTCTGTAAGAGAAGAATGAGAGAGCTGCACTAGCTGAAAGAGGGAGTGTCATCAAGTTACACAGCAGCGTGAAGAAAAATATTTATTTAAACAAGGGAGCGCAACTGCAAATTGTTTTAGTCATGTGCCCAGCCAGTTGTTAGATGTAATTCATCCGGGATGTAGTTCGTCAGTCTCTCCACCTGCCTTCTGCTGTCCCAGGTAATGTTACAATTGATTTTTGGCCCTAGAATTTTACCATATTACCTATCTCTTTGAAAAATAAGGAAAATATTGCTTTGGATTACTGCATGTTTGTAATTTGTAATTTTAATTAATTGGTTGTTTTTGTACCACAAGTTAGCTCCCATTATCATTTTCTCTTTTTTCAGCTGACTGAGAACTTACGTTTATTAGTTAATTAGCCCTCCATATGGGATGTTAAAGCAATGCTCTTTAAAAATATCTCAACTTCAGGCAAATATTGGTTCACATGGATCTATTGTCAAAATAAAATGCTGATTATTCTGGTGATGGGGTTTTATTATACTGGCCATGCTCCTCCTGGTTTAAGTTTTGGATAATACTTTGCTAAGTATTTGAAACTGATTAATTGTAATATGGGTGGATTTGCTTTTCTTTCTATTAAAAAAATCAGAATAGTTGTTGCATATAAAAATATAATGATTGAAATGAAATAAGCCTCTTTTCTTTCCTCAATTTTCCTTCTTTTTTTTTTTTTTTTTTTTTTTTTGAGGTGATGGTACCTATTCGTTCTTATATTTGGTAGCTATTGTGGAATTTAAGGTAGGCAAATGGCATGAGTCAGGTTGGAAACCTATCATTCCAAATCCAGCTCGTTTATTACATGGACCAAAAATTTAAAATCAAACTCAATGTTTTCATTAAGCAAGTGATCAAATCACACCTACGTGACCCTTTTAATAAATAGGTCGAATTAAATTGAGTGCCTTTAAATATGTCTTAAACCGTTTGAACAGAGTAAATGGGTCTTAAATCGTTTGGGTTGTAATTATATTGAACTGATTCAAGTATTAAATAAATCAAAATGATCTAAATGGGTCAGGGCTCTCATTCTAAACCAAACTTATTTAAGCCATTTTATATCAAACATGAAATTGTTTAATTTGAATGTTGGGTTATAAATTACCATTCATCATGAAAATATCTAGCAGAGATGGAACCAAAGTCAACCAGGTTGACCATGCAACTTTTTAGTTTCTGGCAGCCTGTGCTGACCTTTAGACAAAAATTTGGGCGACATTCTGGAACCTTCTCGTGAAGTATGGTAGCTTGTTGTTCTGAAATAACATGTCGAATAATTTGGAATAACAAAATAAGTCATCATAACCTCAAGTCGGCAGCGTATTTAACAAGTGGTAAAGTTATATGTTTCCTTTCTATCCATCAAATCTTGGATCTTGTGGCATGCCACCACTGAGAGAAGAGTAGGTTAGCAATGAGTACAACTCTTTATCTTGCTGATGTAGACGAATAATGAGTTATGTTTGGTTATATACATATATATATATATATATATATATATATATATATATATATCACTTCCTTTCTTTACCTTTTTAAATTGTTAACATAAGATGATAGATTAACCAAATTGTTAACCTAGATTAACAGAATAAAAAATATTAAAACTAATAAAATATCATAAAATCTTACCATTCTTTTCCATTTTACATCTTTTGCATTGATTATATTAACAAAATATTTTTTCACTAAAAAAAAAAGAGGCATTAATGAAATATTAATAGCATTTTTACCTCTTCTATATTAACTTTGTTCCAAATAAGTTAATAGTTATATCGGTAATATTTCACCCTTTATTTATGACTACAATTGAATATTTAATAAGAAAAGTTTTACATCCTTAAAATTTGTATCATAAAATGTTATTATATAACCTTTTACCTTTACTTTTTTTTAATTTCATACCGAGCATATCCTAAGTAGTTATTTGGTTGGGGAAGAGAAAATTGCGTATAAGGTCCATATATTTTTCTCTCATTTCATGAAAAAATAAATATCATAAAAGGATGGTATTTATTTTTTTATACTTATTTCTCCTCTCATTGAAAAAAAATTTAGCATCAAAAGATTAAACTATTCTTTAATATATATATATATATATATATATAATTTCCCTCACATGTCTATCTAATACTTATAAAATTTTTATTTTAGAATTAATATAATCAAATTAATATTTTTCTATGTAAAGATATTCACAATCAAATGCAAGAAAATATTTTTAGAATTATTTTTTCATACAAAACAATTTATCAATCAAACATGATAATTTTTTCTCTATAATTTTTTTTAGAAAAACTAATGTAATAAAATTTTTATTTAAAAAAAAAATCAAATGAGCCATCGGAGGAGAGAGCTGCGTCTCAGTGCCATCAAAAAGTCTGGCAGGATGGAAGGTATCCATGCGAAGAAAACTACTTACAGTTCTTATCCCTCGAAATCAATAATTTTGGCACCATCAAACATTGTTCCCTCTGCGATAAAAGCTTGCAAACTTTCAAGCCCATAAAGATCCGGCCCGGCCCATTAAATGCCGGCGACCCCGGGCTGGCGCAAGCCGCAGGGGGAGGCATCGGTCATTTCGAATTTCCCGCTGCCCACTCCCGGGCTTAAAAATCGGAGGCGGCACCCAAAATTTCTGGTTCCCAATCTCAAAATTTCTGGTTCCCAATCTCACAGTTTTCCCACTTAAAACCCTCGTGGCGGTTCCCCTTCCTTCTCCTAGGGTTTTTAAGCAAAGGCGTTCACCTTTCCCTTCCGATAACTCGGCGGAACGAAGCGGAGCGAAATCCGAGGAGACGGTAGGTCGAAATCTCACCAAAAGTTCGAAATTTCCCCTCATTCCTCGCGAGATTCCGCGATCTCTGATCTTTCTCCGAAAGATTTCCAGCTTCCTTTTCGAACAATCAGAGTCTTCAGTCGATCTCGATCTCGATATCTCGGTTTTTGTCTCGTTCTCTTTCTTTGTTTCTAGGGTTTCCCCTCTGTCGTATAGCTGCTGGCTGGTATTTTCGGTGAGGAGAGGAGAGAACGGCGCGGAGGAAAGGAGATGGCTTCGGTGGATCTGACGAGGGGGGCGATAGCCACGATCTCGGAAGGCGGGGCGGAGGGAATGAAGCCGGTGCTCCAGGTATCGGACGTGAGGCTGGTGAACACGACCCAGAGCACGACGGAGAGGTACCGGATGATGCTGTCGGACGGGGTCCACACGCAGCAGGCGATGCTGGCCACCCAGATGAACCAAATCGTCAAGAACGGCACCTTGCAGAAGGGCTCCGTCGTCCAGTTGAACGAGTTCATCTGCAACACTATCCAGGGCCGCAGGTCAGTTCTCTTTATCCTTGCTGCTTTCTTGGTTTAGTCTGATTTCATGATTCTTCGATTTATAAATGCTGCAAAGGTTGATATGTTTTACGAAAGAGATTGATGACTAGAAAGCGTGAAGGTAGGAAATTAGATCGGAATCGTAAATCCCTGCTGGTCTGTGCTTACTGCCGATGATATTAGAAACCCTAAAATCCCTTAATAGAAAAGAAGAGGTTAAATCTTGTTTCTCTTTTGCTTTTTATTAATTTGAAATGATATGTTTTTCATTTTCTTCTGGGTTTTAAAGTAATCAATTATCAGTACTTATCTTAAGGACTATGCTGAGTTCCTAAAAGCACGAGTGGAAATCTTTGGATGGATCCCCAATATGACATGTACCGTCATAATTGGATGAAAGTACGATAGACTTGCTAGTTGTTTCTTATTATTGCGAACACAGTGAGTTCCCCTTTTTTCATTCTATTGTTTTGGCAATTATGTTTCAATCAATGAGCATTTGATCTACTGTTGTGTTGATGCTGAAGTTTGATTCTGATCATGCTGTTTGTATGGAAAAGATAATCCTCCTCCTGTGTTAGAACTTTGCTGACTGATACTCGTATGAATTTGTAGACTGAAAAAAAAAATATATATATTTTATGTTTTGTTTGACAATATGGAAGGATGGAGTTCATGTTGATGGCTTTAATCTTTGCTGTCTTTTAAAACTAGGATCATCATTGTCATCAACTTGGAAGTACTGGTCCCTAAAAGTGAGATTATAGGGTCACCAACACCGTTTGACAACGGCACTTCTGCTCCACAGAACCGAGCTCCCATGACTGCTCAGTCAACTAGCATAAATCAACCAGGTATGGCTTTTGGAAATCCTCAACCTTATGGCAGTTCCCGCTCTGGTGGTCCTTCTGCTGGACAAAACATGATGGGGGGAGCTTCTATGAGTCCCAAACCTGACCCTGATATGAATACTTCATCTTATGGCGGTTCATATACCGGCCCGATGTCAGGCAGGATTACAAGTAACTTGAGTTCCCTACAACCAAAAGCTGAACTGGATTCTGGGGGCTATACCAATTCACATCCAGAAAGTGGTAATCAAAACCAAAGGCTATCAAATCCAGGGATGACTGGGGTATATCGTCCTCCTGGTAGTACCTATGGGCGCCCACCATTTCAGCCCACATATCAACAGCCCCCTCCATTGTACACAAATAGAGGGCCCATTGCTAAAAATGAAGCTCCTGCTCGAATAATTCCTATTGCTGCTCTAAATCCTTATCAAGGCAGGTGGACAATCAAGGCTAGGGTAACAGCAAAAGGAGAACTTAGACGCTACAACAATCCCAGAGGGGAGGGAAAAGTATTCTCTTTTGATCTTCTTGATTCTGATGGTGGAGAAATACGGGTGACTTGTTTTAACCTGGTGGCCGATCAGTTCTATGATCAGATTGAGGTTGGGAGAGTGTACTTGATATCTAAAGGAAGCCTGAGGCCTGCACAGAAGAGTTTCAATCATCTCAACAATGATTATGAGATTTTGTTAGAGTCTACATCGACAGTCCAGCCTTGTTTTGAGGAGGACAACTCCATCCCAAAGCAGCAATTCAATTTTCGACCAATAAGTGAAATTGAGGGTATGGAAAACAATTGCATGGTGGATGTAATTGGTACTGTGACATCAATTAATCCAGCAGTTACAATAATGAGAAAGAATGGTACTGAGACACAGAGAAGAACTCTTCAGTTGAAGGACATGTCGGGTCGTAGTGTTGAAATCACTTTGTGGGGAAACTTTTGTAGCACAGAAGGGCAGCAGCTGCAGGGCATGTGTGACTCTGGTATATATCCTGTCTTGGCCATTAAAGCGGGTAGAGTTAGCGATTTTAGTGGCAAGTCAGTGGGAACGATTAGCAGTAGCCAACTATTCATAAACCCTGATTTTCCTGAGGCACACCAATTGAAAGAGTGGTACAGCAATGAAGGAAAGAATGTGGCTTCCCTTTCAATATCCAGGGATTCGTCAGCTATGGGGAGGACTGATATTCGCAAGACTGTTTCACAAATTAAGGACGAGGGCTTGGGAAGAGCTGAGAAACCTGACTGGATTACTGTTAAGGCAACAGTTACATTTATAAAGGTTGATAATTTCTGCTACACAGCTTGCCCCTTGATGGTGGGGGACAGGCAATGCAATAAGAAGGTTAACAATAATGGTGATGGAACATGGCGCTGTGATCGGTGTGATCAGAGTTTTCCTGAATGTGATTACAGATATCTACTCCAGTTTCAGATCCAAGACCATACAGGTATGACGTGGGTTACAGCATTCCAGGAGTGCGGTGAGGAAATCATGGGTGTATCTGCCAAGGGGTTGTATCTGTTGAAGTATGAAGAGCAAGATGATGTAAAATTTGCAGAAATCATACGGACAGTCCTCTTTAATCAATATTTATTCAAGTTGAAAGTTAAGGAGGAGACATTTAGTGATGAGCAGCGTGTGAAATCAACCGTTATCAAGGCTGAAAAAGTGAATCCATCATCAGAGAGCAGGTATCTTTTGGGTTTGATTGAGAAGCTATCAGTGGAGGAGCTCAATGTTGCCTCAGGCATGCATGGAAATTTTGCTTCCAGTTCTGGCATGTCCAATGCTGGGTTTGGTAGAATGGAATACAGGCCTAATGTACATTCTGGCACCAACAATTTTGGCAATGGTGATGTTGTAGATCGACAAAGAATGGAACAGACAAACCAATTTGGACTGCATGCAAATGAATATGGAGGTGTTATGAATCATAGCATTGGGAATAGGGAAACACAACTTTTCTGCAATAACTGCGGCTCTTCTGGTCACAACTTTCAGAACTGCCCAAGGGGCATCAGCAGGCAAGACCATTCTGTTGGAGGCTTTGCAAATAGGTCCATGAATGCTGCAATGGATGGTGGCAATGGATCTAATGTATGTTTCAAATGCCAGCAACCTGGGCACTGGGCTAGAGATTGCCCTGGACTGAGTGCTGCGGCTTCAGCATATGGAAGCAGTGGTGTATCTGGAAGATACACAAAGCAATATGTTGGTGGTTTTTGAGATCTGTACTTTTCTGGACAATGCATGACCACCATGGTGGAATCAGAAATCATCAATATACATTTAGCATCTTCATCTTGTGTGGTTTTTGTGTATAGTGGGATAAAATCTTTTTTCACCTTACCTTATGAACAGATGCTTGAGAAAAAGTTATCCTGAGGCTCAGTTGCCAACTGAATCCTGATTGCTCTTCTGGCAAATCTATTTCAAAAAATTTTATGTATAAGGTATGTTTTTCAGAATTTCGGTCTTGCTTGTAGTATATTTGTCTCTTATCATCTTCCATTTTTTCTTTCCATTTGAATTTCTTAATATGGATTTGATGCTGCACAACATCGGGTGTTATCAAAAGGTTTGATAAACTCTTTCACACATCTGCAACCTGTGACAAAGTCCCTTCTGGGATTCGTAGGATGAACCTGAATCTCTTCAGGCATCCATATAGAGGTCATGGCTAATATTTGATACCATTGAAATGAATTGCCATGCACTGTCCCAGTCTTCTTTTAACTTCATTTTAGTGTCTTTCACTCTTCTGTTTTTTTTCCCCCCTTTTTCCAGATGTTGTGCACAGTTGCTCGTTATTTATTTATTTATTTATTTATTTATTCTTTTTTTGTTTCTGGATATTTCTGGTCTTTAATCTTTGATCCTTTTTGTGGAGGATTGGACATATTCAGACACATTGTTAGTTCTGCAGTTCAATGGATTGTAGGCTTTTTAGGCATCAAACTATTGCAATGAGAGTTACTACAGTCATAGTAGAAGCATAAGAAAGATTCCTATCAGGAGAATATTAAGCATGCATGTTTCGTTGCTACAAATGCTACCAGCAGGTGGAGACATGTTCAAATGCTCTTGTTTGAAACGAGTTAGCTGGTGTTTTTGTGGATGATGTAATGGTGGTACTGTTGAGGTGATGTTGGTATGCGCTATTCTTTGCGAGCTTTTCATTTTCCCTAAATTTTTGCTTTTAGATTTCTGTCACTTTGGGGTGGTTCGAAGGTCATATTTCATAGCAGGTAGAAGGATGCTGTGTAGTACTTGCTCCTCGTAATCTTTTAATAAAGCAACTGGGGATTCTAAACAATGTCTAATGAGGAGTGCTTTTTCTAGACTCCAGAGTTGTAGTCTTGTGTATTCTTTTATGGATTTGCTATGGTTCTTAAAGTACCATTTTAAGCAGAATTATTTATAATTTTTATCTAATAAATCGATAGCTCCAAGAGTCGAGCTTTAAACTCAGCTTCATTCCTTCTTCGTCCAAAGAAATTTTTTTCATATCCGTTCCTTTTCTGCTGGAGGAGGCCGTAGCCATCTATTGGTAGGCCTTAAGTTGTCTTTTTGCCTTTTGCGTCGCTGTTCTTCTTAGAAGTATTTGATTTGTTGTCGTTTTTCTATTTTCTCGTCATTCTTTTGAGAGAAATTTCGTCCATAAAAATTATTTACCAATAGGCCTACAGTCATCTTTCGTAACAAAATCTCTCTTTTCATTTTAATTACGCACATCAGTTAATTGACACCATCATTGAAACAGATTATTAAGTCTCATAATTTAATGTACTAAAAATAGATTTAAGGCTAAAATAATAGTTATAAAATAATAATAAAAGCCTGGTTATGGTTCAAACTTAACTGAGCATTTTTGCTAATTTATTTTATGTAATGCCATGATAGCATCAGTCCAGAATTATCTTCTCTAGAATCTTGTCTCATGAACCATCTCGAGGTTCCATGCCATATTTATCTAGAACATGTTATTTGCAAACATTTTAATTTTGTTTAATCTTTTTAGAATTGAGAAAATTGGATTTCAAAAATTACTCATTAATTGATAATCAGAAACTAAAACTGTGCCTTCACTTGGAAGGGCGGATGAACCAACAAATTCCATTGTGGTATGATCACCGTCTGATTTAATATTATCAGGGCTTTATTATTATTATTATTATTATTATTATTTTGTTTTTGATGAACGTCTAGCTTATACTACTTAGAAGGCAATCGAGACTTTCTCTTGTCCCCCTTTTGAATCCTTTTCTAGGGCTCCATACAGCACCTCTCCAACTCGTCAGGCGAACTGTTTCGTTGACTCATATGGCTTGCGTCAATTCATGCATCCTCTACAGCTCTTTCGAAGTAAGCACATTTTTATTTGATATATGGTTAAGTAGATTATTATCATTATTATTATTATTTTAAAAGTCTAGATGGGTTTAGAGTTTTAATTGTTAAAGCATCTCATATTATGATTTTTTTACTATTATTATTATTGGAACACCCATATATCAATTTGCTTTTCCGCACGGGGTATGAGCCATTTGTAAATGTAAAGGCACCTCATCTATTTTAAAAGTTTTAATTAATGTTTTCAAGTTGTAATTTAAGCCTATATTGCCTTTCCTTTCATTTGTCATCAAAATTATTAATAGCACTTACAAAATGATTAAATTATCCTTTATCTCATTTTTCATCTTCCCTTAACCTTGTTTGAAAAAGTATTAGTAATTGTTTGGTTGAATGGGATATTATGATTTCTGACTATTATTTGAATGTAGCATACATCAATTTGTCTTCTGATATGCTTTTTAATGAAAGCAAGGCGTACCTATCCAATATAGAACATCTAAAAAAAAGAATTTAGTCAATTTCTTCAACTGATAATTTGAATCCTACCCTTCTCCTTGCCTTCCCCTTGGCTATTCTATGGCATTATTGGTGACACTTATAAAATAAAATTGTCTTTCCCTTCTTTTTCTCTCTCTCTCAATTATGCCTTTAACTCGGCCACCGTTTCTCACCCCTTCATCTTTTCCACAGAGGACGCCGCTGTAAGCACAAACTCGGCATTGGGCCCCATGCCACGGTACTACCTTCATTTTGAGCCTTGTCATCTTGCTCACACTCTAAAATGGCCCTTTTGTTCATCATCTGTACTTCCTTCCTTGTTCCAATAGCATAAGTAAAGTAGAGAAGAGAAGAAGAAGAAAGGGACTTCAACGTTGGTGTGGTTAGGGAAGAGCCTTCTTCCAAATCCTTGTTGCCTTTGGATAGATCATAAATTGATTTCATTAAAAATTCTTTTGCCTGATCCCCAACATTTATTCTCCATTCTCAAAATCGAAGCTTTCCTCTCTATCCTTCTCTATTTCTTGTCTTTAATTTCATCCCATGGCCTAAAAGCTCTCATTTTTTTGGGGCCTCTGGTAGAGTCACCTTACTCTTCATCCGGATCGATGCTGATCATAGTGCCATCATCTTTGCTCTTATCATCAGCCTTACCTCTAAACCCCTCATGTCTTTACCTCCCTTTGGTTGAAAAATAATTTGAATACTTTTAATCTTGCCATAACCCTTATTGCCTATGAGATCAAACTTATTAATGCTAAGCTCAATGCTAATTGTGCCATCGAAGATCATGCCATTTTCAATTGTATTATGGACTTCTTGACTCGAAAACTTTAATTGTATCATGGATTTCTTGGCTTGAAAACCTTTCTCTTTGACACCATCATTACCATTTTTGAGTAGTACTTTGCCATCTATTAGGATTATGCCGGCTTTCAACCTTTTCATTATTTGCAATGCTATACCCTCCAGCTTTAATTCTTCATCACCCTCGACTACTTCCCCACCTCCTCTTTTAACCTTGATCCAACTACCAAGTCCTTCTATTCTATCACTGGTTGTGAAATCATACTTTGCGCAGACAAAATTATATCACAAAATTACATGTACGAGAAAAAAAATTAAAATTGACGCGGAAGAAAATATTATCTTTAAAGAAATGCAAGATTGAAACAGAATTGCTTATCAAGAGCAATAATAAAATAAAGTAAAATATTAAAATATTATCAAGCACAGATAATTAATTTTTTTAAGATTATTCTCTCATAGTCATCCAAAAAGGACTATAAATTTTAATCAATTAAACATAATTATAAAATTATTTGAACAAATAATTTTTATAATCTAAACATGATAGGGGAGAATGTGGTTATAACAATCAATTAAATACCAAACATGTACCGAAAAGAAAAAAAAGGATGGTAGCTGAATCACTTGGATTGGCATCATTATAATATCTAAAACAGTAAAGTATTTTCAACTTGGTTGATCAAATCCAGCTTTGTCGGAAAACCATATGAAACTATCATGAAAAATTCTTAAAATGATGTACACCCACAAGCATGCTATCTTAAAAAAAATAAAAATAAAGAAAAAAAATTTTCTTAATGTCGTAAATATTTTTTCTATTATAATATAGACAATAGCGAAAACGAAGTACAAAGTAGCCAAGACTTGCACTAAATAAAATAATATAAAAGAAAATAAAAATTCATTTATGGTAAATTAGATCAAGAGGAATCGCATCGAATCTATCATCAAATCAATCCCTAGCAACTCATCAGAGTATAAAATCAGTTACAAACTACAAAATAAAATCAGATAGCGACATAAAATAAAAAAACAATACAAATCAATTATTTAGATCTAAAGAAATTGAGAAATCTAACCAGAATAATACTATAGAAGAGGCTTAAGAACGCCACCCTTGACCTATTTTGGGATGGCAATTTGATCCTCAGGGACGCCGGTGGGACTATTGTTTGGTCGATCAACACCTCCGATGGTTGCCGGCATGAATCTCATAGAACTTGAAAATCTTGTCCTCTTTGATTTAAAGATAATGTTGGTCTGGGAGTCATTTGATCACCCAACTGATTCAGTTGTTTCTTGGGTAGATGATAAGGGAGGGGCAGAGGCTAATGGCCAACTTCTCTGCAACCAACTGGACCAGAGGACAGCTTTATCTCACCATTATCGCTGATGGCTTGGAGGCTTTGGTTAACTCTATTCCCTAAACTTATTTTAAGCCCATGACCAATGATACCAAGACAAAGAACAAAACCAGCTATCTAATGCTCAATAATGGAAGCCTCGCTATATTCATTACTTTTATTCGAGTAGGCATGCCAGACTTTCAGATTCCATTGTTTTCAGTGTCAACTATTCAGTGCATGAGATTGGAATTGAATGACCATTTGAGTACTTTTGTAAGTTCCAAGTTGTGAAGCCCCTCATGAGCCAAGGTGAAAGGTTAAAAGCACTGCTTCTAAGATCTCTGGCTTCTTATGTAATGCCTTAAAATTATTATTTCAATAAATTTTTCATAAATAAATAAAAAATAGAGCATCATATGTAGTAAATTTATCAACCAATTATCCATACTTTCATTTATATATATATATATATATATATATTAGATTGATACTACCATTTCTTTTTTAGATTTTTTTCAATTCAATCAACTTGTTCCTGTTCTATATAAATGTCACATGTACTAGCATCAAGCCAATGCCATTGCCACTATGGATGTTAACATAGACCCATAATGGATGGAGAAAGCAAACGAGGAAATGATAAAGATTTGACTTGTGGATTTTAGCACAAGGAAAGATGGGACAAAGTAGGGAATAAATAGGACGCAAGGGAGAGGAGTGAAGTGATGATTGTTGAGGGGGGCAATAAGGGGCACTTTGAGTGTGGATTAAGATAATGTTATTGAAAGGGTGAGATCACTTTGATGAAGCTTGATAGAGGATGATGGCTTTAGAGAAGAGGGTGGGGGCAATTGGATATCCAAAGGAGATGGAAGGTAGGTTTGGCAGACATGGGTGAATAAGATAAAGCAATCATTGATATGGTAGGGCCATGGAGGATGTTGTGGTTGGACCTACAGAGGACCATGTCATTGTTGTTGAGAATCTTCTCATTCATTGGTTTTGAATTTGAAGGGAGGTATTTGGATCAAATGAATTTCTTTTCTAGCAAGGTTACTTGAGTGGCTTGATTTTATATTTTGTAGGACTAATCCTAAACTCATCGAAGAATTGGAAAGTTCTATTGAGACCTAAATGTGTGAGACTTCTTCCTTTTCAGTCAAGAGTATATTAAAATTTTTAAAGTAATTTAAGACCTATTTAATAGTCATGTGAGTTGTTTATTATTTTATAAATGGAGATAAATGGAATAATTAGATTATATTAAAAATTTAAATGAGGGATCTAGTTAAATTTTTTTGAAGAAGAGAAGATATTAGTTGAATGCTGAGTGATCAAATATAATTTTTTAAAAAAGATAATATAAATATTTTGAAATAACAATGCTCAAGAAACCTTTAAAAGAGTCTTAAAAAAAGGTATCACTAAAAAAATTAAAAATATGGTTGGCTCCATAGTAATTATCATCGTCTTAAAAAAAGTTAGTAAGTTGTAACCTAAAGAGGATCGACAAGTTAGCACCGAAAATTTAAAATTAGAATGGGTCTCACAAGTAGAAAAATATAACAAATAGAATACATTATTTGAGCTGCATAAATGTCAAATGAAAGCCATTCCTAATTTTTTTAAGTTCTTAGATCTTTAATTAGGTAAATAAGGTCAGCTACAAAGTAACGCGTGATGATTTTGACGTTAAAAAATGTTTTTCTATGCATTCACACAAATCTAATTATTCCGATAAAAATATGAAGTATATGATATATTTAATAAAATTATTATTTTCACCTATTATATTGAGTATGAAGATTTTAATTGAAAATAAATCTATTTTTATTATTTGAAATATTGAATACAAAAAGAAGAGTTTTTTTAAAAAAAAAAATAATATTCAACCAATGATGTGAAATTTCAAGAATTGTAAAAATTCAAAGTATGAATAATTAAAATGATATATAATTTTGAGATTTTTACTCTAAATAAAATTATTTCATTTTATGATTTTAGAATTTTTAATGTTTTTTAACAATCAAGCATTTATATTATTACATCATAGTTAGCAATCTAAAAAAAAATATTATGATTTACAAAACATTTCAATACATTGTTAAACTATGCTACCATAGAAAAATATTACAACAAAAATACTCTTATATTATTTGTTAATGGTACATAAAAAACTCATCAAGCCTTCTATTATTAGCATGGATAAAACTATGTTCATATACTTCAACAATTTCTGAAAATTATATTAGTTTAATATTTTGAAAGAGAATAATTCATGTGGAATGAAACGAGCCCTTGTTCTTGCATCATAAAATTTTATTTTTATATATTTTTTTGGCATCATGATGTATGTTATCAGAAACAAATTATTATTATTATTATTATTATTATTATTATTATTATTATTATTATCATTTTTAACCTTTCAAGATATTGCACTATGAATTCATAAGCATTTAGCGGCGGCGGAAGGCAACGGAGCACCGCCGAAGGTACAAAGGTTCTGAGGAAGGATCTCGGTTTTCCGAAACCATTTAGAGAAGGGAGAAAAAAAAGTAGGGCCTGTTGGCCTGGGGGAAGCCCACCACCCCCTTCTCTGTCTCCTTGTCCTCTCTCTCCCCTCCCCCCGCTCCCGGTCTGCAACCCTGGGGCGAGGAAGCTCGAGATCGAACTGCTGGAGTTGCGCGGGCTGGCTTCGTGTCGTGACTGGAATGGAGGTCGATTCAACGCCCGAGCGGAATTCCCCGCCGTCCCGACGAGATCGCATCGTCCAGGCACCACTCCATGATCTCTCTCGCTCGATTTTTTTTAAAAATTTTTAAAAGAGGGGCGGAAGCGTTCTAATAGCTGTCAAGATCGTTCTACTAGCCATCAAGATTTTTTCTTATGTTTTTCCGCTTCAAATTTCATTTATTGTTGTGTTTTTTTTTTGTTTTTTTTGTTCTTCAATGTTTTTAATTTACCTTTTTTTTTAATTAGAAAGGCTTGATTCTGAATAGTGTCTATAATCGTGAAAGGAATCAAAAGGGGGGTCGATTTGCAAGAAAAGTTGGGAGTTTTATAATCAAATCTTGATGCAGAAAGGGTAGAGTCTTTTAAGACTACGATCCGTGTGACGAATTTTATTTTATTTTATTTTATTTTTTTGATTCCTTTCATCTCTCTGGAGAAGAAAGTCGAAATGAAGTGGTTTTCTTCCGACTTCTGTGGGAATCCACTGAAATTACTGAGTTATGTGGAGATTCGCTGCAGTATTGATAGTAATGCGTGATGCTTAGAATCAAGTTCACTTGAAAATGTTAATGGATTTTATTGAAAATGTCTTACTCGTCTGCACCCAGAAAAAGTATAATTTGATCAGGAGGACAACGGTAAACTAATTGCAGACTCAAAGGAATGGACCTCTCTCGGAGGATAACGTTTCTTTTCTAATTGTGATGAATATCTTCTAAATGGTTAACTTGAGCTGATTCCATTGATGCACCACGCATTCATGTTATTTTTTTAAGGAAAATCTGTATTCTTGGATTTCTGATAGTGTGTTTATTATTTTACATTATCTGCATTCATCTTCGTTTCCTGGTTAATGTAATCATATTTTTATCTTTGAAATTTCCAGAGACTTGTTCAGCAAGGGGTTCCCTTGGAGTGTCTTGAACAGTTTCCGCTGGGACTTGTAAATTTTGTGAAAGAAAACAAGTCCTTTATTCTGGATATTGTGTCTGCCATCCTACCGACCGATATCAATGCATCTGAGCCTCAAAGCTCATCCAAGTCAGAGTCTGGAGGAATCTCCAGCAGCATCAATGTGGAAGAATTTGATGAGAGCATGTTGTGGTTACAATGGTTCATGTTTGAGGGTGAACCACAGGCAACTTTGCAGGATTTGGCTCAAAAAGCTGCTGGCCAACGTGCTGTGTGTGGTGCTGTTTTGGGATGCAAGGAATTGGCTTACCACTGCCGGACATGTGAGCATGACCCAACTTGTATAATATGCGTTCCATGTTTCCAGAATGGCAATCACAAAGATCATGACTACTACATTTCATACACTGTTGGTGGATGTTGTGATTGTGGAGATATTACTGCCTGGAAACGTGAAGGATTCTGTTCAAAGCATAAAGGCACAGAACAGTTCCAACCTCTCCCTGAGGAGTTGGCAAATTCTGTTGGACCTGTTCTGGATGCTCTTCTAGTGTGTTGGAAGGACAAGGTTTCATTAGCTGAGCATCCGAGGCATCTCAGAGAAGATGACCACAGTGATGCATATTCTGAGGTTGCAAATAAGTTAACCTCTGCGGTTGTTGATATGTTGCTTGACTTTTGCAAATGTAGTGAAAGCCTTCTTTGTTTCATCTCAAGCAGAATGCTTCAGTGTATTGCTTTATTAGATGTTCTTGTGAAGGCAGAGAAGTTTTTGGACAAGAATGTTGTGAAAAGGCTTCATGAATTGCTTTTAAAATTGCTCGGTGAACCTCTTTTTAAGTATGAGTTTGCAAAAACTTTTACAAGATACTATCCAATTACTGTAAGAGAAATCATTAAAGAGTGTAATGATTCAATGCTTGAAAAGCATCCACTACTACCGACTTTCTCTGTGCAAATATTCACAGTGCCTACTTTGACACCACGACTTGTGCGAGAAGTGAATCTGTTGGCTGTACTTTTGGGATGCTTGAGAGGCCTTTTTATTTCTTGCGTTGGAGAAGACAATCGATTACAGGTAAGATGTTGATGTGTTACTTTCCAATATTACAGCGTTACGCCCAAGTTTCTTCTTTTTCTGCTACTTAAGCAGCTTTACTGTGAAAGTTTTGCTCGCTGCTTGTTAAGGATCAAAATTTTCTTAACTTGCTTATGGGATCAATCAAGGATGTGATATTCTCACCAATAAGCATGACAATGATACTCCCACCGATAAGCACGACAGCTTGGTGTCACTGATTCGTTGTGTTCTTTGAGATATTCTTGTCCACTGATTCGTTGTGTTCTTTGAGATATTCTTGTCATTCTCTTCAATCATAATGTATTTGAATGATTTGTTGGATGTGCAACATCATTGTCAAATTTGATTGCAAACCTTTTGCAGGCAAATAAATGGACAAATCTGTGTCAAACCACGATGCGTCTGGTTGAAGATACACGATATGTTTTGAGCCATGAGGAGGTTCCCAAATATATTGCTCATGAGCGGCCTGATATTTATAGAACTTGGATCAAACTTTTAAGCCTAGTACAAGGCATGGATTCTCTAAAGAGAGCAACAGGCCTTCTAACAGAAGAAGAAAATAAAAATCTGCATGCACCATTTCTATTGGGATGTTATCTTGGTAAGGTCCACGCTCTTTTGGTGGAAGGAGCATTTTGTGTTGTCGAGTCCAAAGAACTGAAGGATGTTATGGAAGTACAAGGTTTGAATGACAGTGATAGTGTGCGCCATGCAAAAGTGGGAAGACTTTCTGAAGAAAGCTCGGCGTGCAGTTTAAGCAGCGAAAACAGCAGATTGGATTCTGGATTGCAATATCATGACGTAAACATTGATATACAGAATTGCCTATCTATTCCATCTTCTGCCATATGGTTGATTTTTGAATGCCTAAAAGCCATTGATAGTTGGCTGGAACCAGAAACTGCACCAAGTAACAATTCCTTTGCTCCTGATGCTATTAGTTACAGTGGTTATAATCTTTCAACTTTAAGAAAGAAGTTATTTAGTAAAAAGAAGGGCATGAAGAGTAATAAGGCTTACAGGACATCTGTGTCCAGGGAGAATATGGATGGAGACCAAGTGCCTACCCCTAGTGGGCATCATGAGGGGCCTCCTCATCCTCTTATTCATGGTGCAACTGGTGGTGATTCAATGGATGTTGATGGTTCCACTGATTGCTATCCTCATCATGCTTCGACAAGTGGATTGTCAGATGACAGTCTTCTGGAGATAGACTTTGGTGGAGAATTGGAAGCATTGGGTCTATTGAGCATGTCTGATTGGCCTGATATGGTTTATGATGTCAGTTCACAGGGGTTATCTTTTCACATTCCTCTACATCGTTTGCTTTCGTTGCTATTGAGAAAAGCAATGAAATATTGTTATGGTGAAACTGAAAAGTTGGAGAAGGTAATTGTGATTTCTTCACCACTTTCATCAGTATATCACCATGAATTTTTTGGGCAGGTCTTGGGTAGTTTACAGCCTTATGGATTTTCTGCTTTTGTGATGGAGCATCCGCTAAGGTTAAGAGTATTTTGTGCTCAAGTGCGTGCAGGTATGTGGCGTAGAAATGGTGATGCTGCCACATTAAGTTCTGAGTGTTATCATTACGTCCAATGGTAAGTCTGTAATGCAGTTTATTGAATTTACAATTAGAATAAGATCCAGAGTAAGTTAATCTGAGGTTTTCATTTTTTCCTTCATTTCTAGGTCTGAACAAGGGCTAGAATCTGATCTTTTTTTGTTACAATGCTGTGCTGCATTAGCTCCTCCAGAGTTGTTTGTGAGGAGGATTCAAGAACGATTTGGTTTAACAAATTATACGTCTCTGAATCTTGCAGAACATAACGAGTGAGTATCTGGTCTCTCCATGAAGGCATGTCAGCATGTCAAAATGTGCATTCACTGTCTCTTTTTTTGAGTTTAAGTTTATTCGTGTTTATATCATGCTTGCATGCCACAATTTGTGATAATGCCCTGTAGCACATTTTTGTTCATGAAAGAGAAAAGACAAGCAAACAATGAAGCATCCACTGACAGCTTCATGTTGCCACGAATTTTTAGAACTTCAATATTCTTAAATTGGGTTTAGTTATCTTTCTTGATTCTCATCTGAAGCTGCACTAGCAGATGCCTCATAGTTGTTTAAAGTTTAAACTTCCCTCAATTTAGTGACATAAATTGTAATTTTTAGAATAATTAAATTAGTAAAAAATGTATATATATTAAAATTTATATTCTTGTGAAAAATATGCCACTGGATGCCACGCCTTTTGTTTTTGTATATTGGTGCTTGTGAGGATCTAGAATCTAATTTTTTAAATATGGTTCCTCTGTGGTGCCAAAGAAAAATAACACTGCATCTGATTTGTTTTTTTTTTTTTTTTTTTTTTGCTGTTGTTCTTACTATAGTTCAAATTTGTCATATTTTTCTCTTTCCTGGTAAAGCTGTTAGAGAAAGTTTAGTAACATGAAACATGGCAGAATCTCAAAACTTGGTTTGGTCATTACTGCTGATTGTTGTTGGTTTAATCAAATTGTTAAAACTGAACTATGTGAAGAGTGTGCATTGTTTAGAAGATTCTATTCATTGGTCAATTGCAATTGATGCATATTGTTTTAGAGCACTTTCTCAATCATCAACCGAAACTGGCAGAGCTGAATTGGTATAGCCAATTCTCATCAGTGAAGTAATGCTTGCTGTTTATATCATTGTCTACCTCAGTCAGTACAGGGGAGTATATTTTTCCAGGTTTATCAGTTTTGGTAGCAAGGATTAGTCATTAAGCAGCAGAAACTGAAGAGGGGAGGAATCATGCATGTTTTTGGCTTATTCGGCTATAGTTAAGGAAAAGAATAAAGCTATTTTCCAGTTTATTCTGTCCCTGTTTGAATTAAGGATACTCTCTTCTGTAGTTTAAGGTTTCCCTGCATTTGCATTTATGGTCTGTTTGTTATGATTCCAGAATGAGGTTCAAATTATTTAACTTCTTTTAAGTAGCTCATATTGAGTCTGCTATTGATTTTCTACCTGCATCACGCAACTTGACTTTGAAGTCTATATCCATTGTTTTTGGTTATGATACCAGAACTTGTCCCTGAAATTGGTAGTTGGTTGGCTGGGCATTTTTGTTCGCACAATCTATTAGAGTTAACTCTTTGAACTTTATGTTGCATCCTTTTGTCCTTCCGGCATGGTCTGCATTCGTGGATGATGGATCCATAAAAGCACCTTTGTAGTGGTTCCCAGGGATGAAGATAACAATAAGATAGATGCTGATTCATGGTTTACATGATAACAAAGAGAGTCATCTTGACACATTCTCCTTCTCTTCTCAATTTTTCTTGACCCACCTTCAAAGTTTGAGGCCATTCTAACGTGGGAATTGAGAACCAGCTTTTTAGCTGTTTGATAATTTGAGGTTGGGCATAAAGGACTTGACATGGATGAGTGCTCTTCTTCACAATTTATCTCAATCTTCCTTTGAAGTTTGAGACAATCCTAACATATGGGAATAGGGTACCTGCTTTTTAACAGTTCGATAGTTTGAGTGTGGGCATAAAGGGCTTTAGGGCTTGTTTGGAATAGCTGTTGGCCAACAGCTATCTCACATAGCTGCTGAAAAATAGCCACTTAAAGGCATCCTAACAGCTAATCGAAATGGGGCCTTCGTTAGATGTGGGCAAAGGGAGGATTCACATAGTTAATATAGGTGAAGTCTGCACAAACAGAAAGTAAGAGGTTTCCAGTTGAGGGAGCTTCATATGTCCAAATAGTGAATAGCTGTGGAGTTAAGTGAATAGGTTTGTGCAGTTGGAAGTTGGTGCAGAGCAAGAGTTAAAATACTAGTATCAAGATCCACAGTGATTGTGGTTAGTAAATTGTACCACATCTCAATTTGGATGCTACAGTACTTTTGATTCAATCAAATGGGCCAAATTATATAAAAATAATAATTAGAAGTAGAGGAAACTAGAAAATCTGTAAATATTGTAAAGTTGAAATGGTTTGGACTGGAAAATCAACTATTTTATTTTTATGCCATGTGTACAGCTAAGTTAAATAGCTTTTGAATATTATTTAAGTGTGGAAGCAAAGTGTTAGTATATAACGCGTTGGAAACTCAAGGTGTAATAATTCCGTCTCTAAAATTTAGGGTTAATGCAAGTACAAGTCTATCAGGATTATAATAGTTACTTCTGTCATGGTGAGGCCCCTGCCACAAAAGAGCTTTATTTCATTTGGATTCTATCAATTCTATTTTACTAAGAAAAATTTGCTTCTACCATAGAAAAGTTTTATTTCATTTGGATTCTATCAACTCTATTTTATTAAAAAAAGATTTCATCTATTTTTAATCTATAATTTTAAATCAATTAAACTCTTTTTAAAATTTAGAATCTCTGAAATTTAGGATTAATGCAAGTACAAGCCTCTCAGGACTATAGCTGATACTTCTGTCATGGTGAGGGCCCTACCACAGAAGAGCTTTATTTCATTTGGACTCTATCATTTCTATTTTATTAAGAAAAGATTTGCTTCTACCACAGAAGAGTTTTATTTCATTTAGATTTTATCAACTCTATTTTATTAAGAAAAGATTTCATTTATTTTTAATCTATAGTTTTAAATCAATTAAACTCTTTTTAAAATTCAGAAAAACTTTTTATCTAGTATATGTATTTTATTTATCTTATGTCTCTTTGGTTTTGGATGTTCGGAGCAACATAAAAAAAGGGATTATAACTTAAAATTTAAATTTAACAATATAAAATGAGAAAAATAAGTCTACATTTTTTCATCTTATTTTCCATCTTTAAATTTTAAATCACATCAGTGGCCGTGCATTGCACAGGCATATACCTAGTTCAAAAAATAGACCAACATAGTTAAATTCGCTATCATGTGCTCTATTGGCTAGGGTAGGTGAATTTATACTATATATTGGGCGATGCATGGCTATTTCTTGATAAAGTTGGAAGAGTGTTTTTTGGCTAGATGTCAGTTGATGTGTTGAAGTTGTATTGGTCATGGCCATTTCAACTGCAAATGCATTGATCTGACCATTACCGAATGGCATTGGATCTTGGCACAAGGAGGAAAAAGTTTGAACAGGATCATTTTGTTGGGTAGTGACAGGATATTTTGAACATCAACAAGGGTGGTGAAAGCTTTAAGGTAACCTTAAGGTTTGAGGATAAAAACAATATTGAAGATTCTGTTATGGTTTTTTTTCCCCCTTTAAATACTCGTTGCAATTTCAATGCATGATTTTTTTCTTCTTTGTCTTTGTTTTTTGTTTTTTTTTTATTTTTTGGGGGGGGGGGGGGGGGGGGTGTGGGGGATGGGCATGGATTCAGTCTGATCAAATTATTTTGTCCTTTTATTTCCTCAATTCTTTGTAATTATTAACAGTAGTGGTTTTGCAATATGCAATGGTGTTTCAAAGGGTCTGGAGGTGATAGAGAGGTATACGTTGGCCTATCTAATTGCTTTGTCCTTTTGTTTTTGCAACTCTAATTATTAGTGTGTTTACAGTATGTACTAATTGGTGTTTATGTTAGGGAGAGAGGGATGGGAGTTGATGGGCTATGAAAATACATTTTTCTAGGATTGGCCGGTAACTTCTGACACTCCTCTTCTCTTTTTTCTGTGGTGGTGACATTAAACTTATAACTTTGTAAGTTATCTTGAAAGTTTCATGGTTGCTTTCGCTGAAAATATTATTTACTTTTTGATGTGATAGAAAAATCCTTGTACCAAACTTCCACATGCCCCTTTTTCTTTCTTCTTCTTTTTTTTTTTAATATTTTTGGTTTGGGTGGCCCAAGGGGGGGGGGGGAAGGGGTGGTTGGTGGGGAAGGGGGCGTGAATATGGGGGACAAGAATTGTTCCCTTCTTTTTTCTGAATTGAGAATCTCCTATATGATTTATGCTGTTCATGACTTTATCTGAACATCATCCAGATATAAAGCTAGCAGGCCTAAGGTTATTTGTAGTCTATGGTATGTTTGGCAACATCTTGCTAGATCTGGTGGGATAGACCGAGAAGAAGAGAGGCTGGGGGAGGGAGTTGAGAAAGTGAGGGAGCAGAAGAGAGAGGGATATTGTGGCGTACACAACCCAATCCTAGCAGGATTTTTTTTTTTTTTTAAATAAAGACCTTGAGAGGTCTTTTGAAAAAATCTGGGAGGAATCAAGCCTGTGACTCCTTGCTTTCTTCCTCCCCCACTCTGGCTCCCTCCCTTGGTCTTGCTACCACTTACTCTTCTTGTTGATCCTCTGGATCCAGAAGAACTTCCCAACCAGTCTTAGAAGGATAAAAAAAACATCTAGACCCCTACTCATTTGCTGTGGAGCATTATCACAGATGCTAGCTTTTTTCATTTAAGGTGGCCCATGCTGGTGATCATGATTTGTGAATGGAGGACTAAATACATTTACTGGAAAATCATGGTGTCAGTAATGCATGAAAAGAATAATGTTAATTAGGTATGCCATGATACAGTAAAAAATTAGATCAAATGTTGGAGATATGACCCAAGGCAATATATCTTTTTTCCACAGCAATAAGTGTTGAAGCCTTTTGCCCTCCATAATAGTAAAACTTCATTTCAAAGCAACTTTCTTCCAACCTTATTTGAGCATCACAGTGTTCTACTAGTCTAATTTGATTTCAAAGTCTCTTTATAAAATGGAAAATTTGGTGGAAATACCTTTAACTTGCTGTCATGAATATTTGGGGGCTTGAAGTCTGAATCTTCTCATGGTTGTGGTAGATTTTCATTAGATCATAACATGCGCTTATAACAATTCAATTATATGAATCAGATCCATCTTTGTTGATTATCATTGTGCCCTGTATGCCAATCACTTGAACTTGAATTTAACCTTCCAGAAATTTGTTTATGATTTTTACCTGTTAATTTTTGTTTTGCAAAGAAATTTCTTCCTAAAGTCAAAAAAATCTAGAATTGAATGTGGAGCATCAATTCTCTGGTTGTTTGATGAGCAAAAATTAGCAGACAATGTACCGTGGGCATTTTAACAGAGCAACAAAACCTCTCGCATGGAGATTGCACTTCCTAGGACATCTGTATATGCTTACTAAAAACTTCGATCTATGGTACAGAACCTTCGTATCTGCATTTTGTTTGATGCTTCTCTGAACCAGTTATTCTAGAGTGCATGTGTGTGTGCCTCTTGTGTGTGTGTGTGTGTGTGAGAGAGAGAGAGAGAGAGAGAGAGAGAGAGAGAGTACATGTTCTAAACAGATCTCTCAGTAACATGCCGCAAGGAAAACATTGTTTTCAGGTATGAGGCAGTTCTGGTTCAGGAAATGCTCACGTTCATCATACAAATAGTCAAAGAACGGCGCTTTTCTGGACTTTCTCAAGTTGAAAATTTGAAGAGAGAATTGGTCCGTAGGTTAGCTATGGGAGATTCTACTCATAGCCAGCTGGTAGAAGCTCTTCCTCATGATCTTTCAAGGAGCGGTCAGCTTCAAGATGTTGTCGATATGCTTGCAGTGTATTCAAATCCATCTGGCATGAAGCAGGTTCTGGTCCATGTTGTGCTATATGTTTTTCCTTTCTAAAATGTGGTCTGCAATCAATTAAGATTGATATGATATCTGCCTGCATTTCAGGGTAAATATTCTCTGCGTGAAGCATGCTGGAAAGAATTAGATCTGTATCATCCTCGCTGGAATTCTCGGGATTTACAGGTTGCAGAGGAGAGATATTTCCAGTTCTGCAAAGTTTCTGCACTTTATGTTCAGATTCCTCGATGGACTGCTGTCTTTGGACCCTTGACTACAATTTCTAGAATTGCTACATCAAAAGCAGTTCTTGAAATTGTTCGTGTGGTTCTATTTTATGCTGTTTTTACAGGGACTTCAACAGTATCTCGTGCTCCTGATGGTGTTATCATAACAGCATTGCACTTGCTCTCTTTAGCATTAGATATATGTGATTCACAGAGTCACGATAATCAGTCACACATGAGTTTTTCTTATCATGCAGAAGATTCTTTTCCTATATTGACTTGTGCCAGTGAAGAATTTGATGTAGGTGCCTCCAATGAGTCTGTTTTCTGGAAGAATCAAAGCTTGCTGTCACTACTAGTTTCATTAATGAGGATGCACAAGGAAGAAAGTGATAACAGTTTTTCTGAGACCAGGCAGTGTAACATTGCTTCTCTGATCGAGGATTTATTGAAGAGGTTTGCTCGTCTGAGTACCGATTGCATGAGTGCTCTGAAGCAATTGGCACCAGATATGGTCTGTCGAATGCTTCAGCAGTTTCCTGACAATACCATGCAAAATTCAGCATCAGCTTCTGATACTGAGGTGCGTAGGGCAAAAGCACGGGAGCGTCAGGCTGCCATAATGGTAAGACGTTGTTACCTTTTCCCTTTCCCCTGTTGTCAACCATAAATTATTTTTTGATTAACTATTTTAGAGTTTCTGTATTTATCTTAATCCTTCAAGATTGACTAGCCCTTCACCTTTCCTTGGAAAAGATTTTGTGCCACTGCTATGCAAAATTACATGGAAACGTGATGTCTTTTCAATTTTATAGTTATGAATTACGTGCTCCCTAACAGCTCTTTGGAAATAAATATTTCTATGTTGAATTCATTATGTGGGCTTTTGTGTTTCTCATTTGCAAGATTATTTTCTTGGGGCATTTGAAGGTAAAGTCCCTGAAGATGAAAGACATGAGGAAGATGATTTAGATGAATAGGGAAATTTGACTTTATGTTTATTCACTCTCCAAAATAAAGAAGAGTCATGAGCTGTTTGAATGTAGAGTTGTTAACCTGCACATCTAGTTTCTGTTTTAAGAAGCTTTCATAAGATAATATTCACCCTTACTCAAATTTTTAAATCATCAAAATCTCAAATCTTGTGTCTTTAAACCAGGAAAAGATAAATAAATCTTTCATTGGTAATCAATCAAGAACAACTATGTCGGGCATGGTTCGTGGTACTGGGTACTGATATTGGGCCAAAATGGTTCAGTATGGTACATAGAATATGGAATCGGTGGCGTACCGAGAGGCCTTCTCCCAAGTCCGCCACTGTACTAGGTCAGATCGAACGGCTTGGTATGGTTCGGTACAGTGGCAGTACAGGACGGTTCAGCCCCTGTACCAAACTGAACCGAACTATTGAATTCTCTCGATTATGGGTTGGTTTGGTATGGTTCACCTCGACCTGCTCGGTTCAGGATGGTTTGGCCATCACTGGTGTAGACTTTGTCTTTTGATTTTCAAGTTGCTATTACCATTGGAGTATACCTTTTTGAAAACTTAATTGTCACAATAAGTACTGCAGACTTGTCATCGAATTATTCTTGAAACAATTCCCTATGCTGCTGTAGAGAAATGAGTGTTGATAATTTTATGCATGATTGCAATATGCTATGGCCTCTTATGTGATGCATAATGATGTTATATGACTACATAATCTCTATAAATGACCATTGTAATATTTAATAGACCGATATCTCTAAAAGGATTTATTCAGCATTTGATTTGACTGGTGATGGGAAATTATGCATGAAAAATCAGGCTTGATGTTTGTTTGATCCATATATGCCATTTAAATATGCAGTAATTATTTTGCATATATATTCATGGGATCATGCATGTTCGTAAACAACTTTTTGTTTTGCAGAAATTCATCCTAATTGAGCATGTTGATACCTATTACTTACCAATTCTTGCCTTCCTTGCTCATTGGTCACATTATAGGCCAAAATGAGAGCTGAACAATCAAGATTTATTGCGAGCCTTAAGTCCATGGCTAATGACGAACCAGATGTTCCAATATCCAAGCAGGAAGTATCAAACACAATGGTTGACCATGCCCCTGAGGAATCGTCACCACTTTGTGCCCTTTGTCGTGATCCAGATTCCCAGAGTCCGTTATGCTTCCTGATTCTTCTCCAGGTAGGAATTTGCTTCTAATAATTCACTTTGGACATACTGATCATCAGTTCTTCTCATGATTTTTACTGTTTAAGTCTCATCAAATTCTTGTATGCCATAAGAAATTACTGATTTTCATCATTATTTTCCACTATTGATTGTACTTTCATTTTTTTTCCTGCTTTATTGAAATTAGAAATCTCAGCTTACAACATTTGTTGAGAGAGGTCCACCATTGTTTGATGATGGAGGCCAATCAGATAAGGAGATACAATCAGTTGGAAAAGCAGGGCTTGTTAATCCATCTAGTGCTGAGTCAAGCAGTCCGGTGCAGTATTTTCAGAATGCAGGCCTTGATTTTTCCATTAATATAGAACCTGTAGAAGGCAATGCATTTCTAGACTTTTTCAAAGAACAACTTCCTGATATTAGAAAAATTCAGCCACCTACTGTATCATGTGATAAAGGCACAGACGCTACATTGTCTCTTGAGATGATGGAGAATGAAATCTACCAGTCTGTTGTAGGGGATATACTAAGTATTGAATCCCATGCAGAGGCACTGGATGGTGAACAGACATGTTCTACTTTGCATGTTCCAGTAGGTTCAAAGAAAAACAAAAACATAGAGTCTTCTGTGCTTGAGGAGTACATTGCATATTTGCCGAGAGGGACTTCAAAACATCACTCTTCCATTTATGGTCTGCAACGTCTTGCAAATGTATCATCAAACCGTACTTCAACTGCCAAATTCAATAGATTTGGTCCAAGCGATTGTGATGGGATTTATATTTCTTCTTGTGGGCACACTGTGCATCAGGAGTGTCATGATAGATATCTATCATCCTTGAAACAACGGTATGCTGTTGGAACTTAGAATATAGTCATCTGTTTATAGACATTCAGCTTTCCCTTTTTTAAATGATACATTTAACTACTGAAATTGTTTTTAATAATTAGACTTTGTTTGTAGAGTTTCTTTTATCTGATGACTTATTTCCTTCTTTTGAAAGGAAATGAAGTATGACTTTATGAGATAAATTTAGACCAAGTGCTTGCTCGGATGGGTATCACCTCTTGTGGGGAAGGACTCGACTCTGGTTGGAGTCGGCCCTTGAGAGATGGGGTGGATGTAGGGTAGATAAAGGGGGACTAGCCCCTTCTAATCTCGAAAAAAGGGAAAAAAGACTGTATGAGACAAAATTTCCCAAGTATGTCATGGGAAGTGTTCAACCTATGAAAAGGCAATGTTCATTATGTTTTTATATTCTGAAGTTTATCTTACAATACTCTGGATTCATTGAACAATCATGATTTTGGGCATCAAGTTTTTCTTTTCCCATAGATGTTTGAAGACAAATCTGCTATAAGATGTTATGACTGCTCTGTGGGGCTCTCTCCTTCATCCAAAAGAACATTAATGTTGCCTACTTGCCTCCTCTTTACCACTTCAGTTGCAGTGCTTCTAATTCTTGCCCCCGCATGCACCCCACTATAATTTTTTCGATGTACTAGCCAAGGAAAGTCACAATAATATTATTGTTTCCTAATAAACATTCAATGTGGATGTTCATTAGAACTGTATCTTATAGGGAACTTGCATGTCTTGTTGCATAGCGAATTAAGAAACTTAAAAGATTCTTATTTTATTGCAATGCAGTCAACTCTCACATGGGCAAGTAACACCTTCCCCTATAAGGGTGCTTTATGGATTTTGGTGATCTGCCAAAATTTGGATGTCTTATGGTCATCCTTCAACTTGGAATACTGTTTGTTAATAATTGAGATATGGTACTTCTTTCCCTTAAAAGAGAAAAAGAACTTGGAATGCCATTGATAAAATGGTGCTAGATTCCTAGTCAAGACAACCCTGAGCAATGTGGGTCTTGTTATGAAAAGTAAAGGCCATGTGGCAATTGAGGAGATGTGACTTGTTAATTATGCATATTTATCTTATGCATCAGGGAGGTCAAACTTCTAAAGTTCCTCTAGATTTAAGGAGAAAATTAGGAATTTTGGGCAAAAATTTGAAACCAAAGCAGGGATCTCTTTTGGTTTTGGTTTATGGATGGATGGATGGATGGACAATTTATGCTAACTTTAAGTACACTTTTTAAATTTATTCTGGCTTGGTATCTGCCTAAGCACTGTGGTCATCTAGCTGCCAATTTACCATATGCCTCTTCAAAATTACAAACATTAAGAATAAGAAAATAGGTGTAAAACTGTTGATATGCTATATGTTAGTTCATACAAAGTAAGCACAGGAGGAGAAGTATACTTAAAAATAGTTCTTGAAATTCATGGATCATTGAAGTTTTTGTATAATTTGACTGTACGAGAGTAATTTAAAGGACCATTCTGCCAGATAAAACGGACAACTATTTTCTAAGTGACTGATAACTCAGACAACATAATGAAAGTGGCAATACAACAATCTTCATTCCATCAATTGAAGTTTGATGTGTTAATCATGCTTCATTTCTATCAAAATATAATCATGCTTTGTTTCTACCTATTTTGAAATATGTTCTTTGTCACACAGTTCTTCTCAGAACTTTCTTTCCCATTTACTCACCATTATTCATACTTTTAAAATGAAAGTAAACATCCAGGTCCTGGATGCTCCCAGTAACCAAGCAGATGTTGTTTCCAATTTTCAGAGCTGTACCATCCCAATCTGTATCTCCTTACCTTCTATTGGTGCAAATGCTGAGCTTTTTTGCAGTTCTTGTACCTCAGCATCCTCAATTATATATTGCTCAACATCAAGGCATACAAGGTTGTTTGGGTCTTCTGACTGTTTGATAAGTTGTACCATAAGTTTTACTGACAGAATGTTATCTTGGAGGAAAGCTGTCTGTGAAAGAAGACCGACAGATTGGCCTAATACTTACTTGCACACGCATATGGAAACTGATAACGACTGGAAAATTATTTTAGAAGAGTTATTGGAGAAGAAAAACAGTGTTTATAGAAGGGAAGCCCAAAGCAGTGTGAACAAGATCATTCCAGCATCATAACAAAATTGGTCATCTTGATTGAAATATTGGGACCTGTATGTGAAAGAAGGTCAGGTTTTAGATCTACAAGTATGGTAATTTCCGTTATTTTGGTTGTTAACTTAGACAGTTTTAATCAAATTATACCGACAAAGTATAACAGTGTGGCAAACAGGATCCAAATCCTATGACTAGCCAGCACTGGATTAAAACTTAAAAGATGTGTCTCATGTTTGAGTGCTTGTTGGACAAAATAGTACTGTATGATGATTAGGCTTATCATATTTATATAATTGTAATTCATTTTCATTTTATAAGGTTAGTGGAATTTTGTTATTGATAGTTGACCATTGCTCATCTTTTGCTTAAAAAGAAAATCCTTGGTACTTTCTCTTCCCCTGCTTTGTTGCAGATACATTCGGAGGCTAGGTTTTGAGGGAGTCCACCACATTGCGGACCCATATCTGGTAAGATGTATTTCCATTATGATGTTGTGTTGCAATTATTTTCCATGAGTTGTTATAACTTACCTTAATATTTTGCTTTTTTTTTTTTTTTTTTCCAGGGAGAGTTACTGTGCCCTGTATGCCGCAGATTTGCAAATTCTATCCTACCTGCATTCCACTGTACTTCTAATAATGCTTGGAGGAAGACAGCATCATCAATCAGTAGAGCAACACCGATTAATATACCATCATTCTCATCAGATTTGGTTGGTGGCAGTTTGAGCCTCCCGCTTGCATTATCTGTTCTTCAATGCACATCAAAAATGGTTGGACAGGGCAGATTCCTAAAAGCATACTCTGGAAAGCCTAGGGAGACCATAGAACCAGCTCTGGAGCCTGCCCTTCAAAAATTGTTTGTACTGTATTATCCTCGCGGTTATGGTAGCTTGTCAGCATCTGGGCGGCTCAGTCATTCCCTGATTCTCTGGGACACACTTAGGTACTCTATTATATCTACAGAAATTGCTGCTCGTGGGAGGCTGAACATGTATTCCCCTGGTTCAAAGTCTTGCCTTGAATCTTTATATGGCGAACTTCGTTCTTCGAGTGGATCCATATTGTCGTTGCTACTTCATGTTGCCCAATCTGCTCGCAGTTTGAATCCTCTTGAAGTACTCCTGAGGTTCAGAGGCATTCAACTTCTAGCAGGGTCAATTTGTTCTGGTGTGTCAGGGGATAGCAATTTCTCAATTGTTGACAAGCCAAGAGGTATGGTTTTAAACTCTCTTTCAGACCTTTAATGCTGTCTTGGTGATTATCAACCATGGTATATGTCGCGTATGAAAGCATCGGCATTCAAAATTGTTTTAAATTTCTAATTTGTTAAAAAAACTGGGAGAAGGTAAGACTCCGTTCTTTGTTGAAAAATTTTTATGAAAAAGTTGGTCAACTTTCCTATTGACCAACTTACTTATGTTTTTTTGCTTTAGTCAAAAAAGTAAAAGAGCAAGTTATATTTCCAAGTTATTATTTACTTGTCAAATTTGGGATAACACTTAACTATCCGAAAGATATCTAAATTGGTTTCCCATGAATTAAGTACAATATTTCTTTTTAATTTTCTTCAAATATCCCTATATAATTACTATTCTTCCTTTTATTAATACTCCTCGATTCTTCCTTTCATTTGCCTTTTACTCTCGATACATTTCAGAAAGAAAAAGTAAGAATATAATATTTGTGAAACATTCTATAATTGAAATAAAAATATATTTTTTATGATATAATCTATGTTTTATAAAAGGATATAATTCTATTATTTAATTAGTAAATAGTAGCTATGAAAATTTATTTTTATTTAAAAAATAAAATTTATATATGATTAATTTATATATTGAAGGTATGACTGAAAACATAGTTGGTAAGAGAAAATTGAGATTCAATAACAGAAAGATCATATATAATTAGTATACAAAGTAAGTCTGGTAGTATCAAAGGTATTATGGGAAGATTATTAGATTTTAGCAACTTATCTAAGAAAGTTATAATATAAAAAGACATGGATAATGGATATCAGAGTCACTTTTCAATGTACAAAAGAACATGATCAATTATTTTTCCATTTAAGTATTGCTTGGGTAACATTTCGAGTAACTTTGATACCTCCCAAGAACAAGGCTTTTGGGTATGCCATTTGTTGATGTTTATTCAATGGTCAACAATGAACCCAAGTTCCTATTGCTTATGTATGTATGTAGTTCTGAAGCAGTTTTGGTAGTTTGGACTAAGTGCATGACATTATCAAAAGTAAAGGGGAAAGTTAAATTTGCTAACAATGGCATCATGAAATGCACAAATGCAAATGTGGATTTTACACCCCCAATTCATTTTGCCTTCATCAGGTACATTCTCTTCTGTGCTGGAACACTTTGACAAGGGAGCAACCTTTCCTGACACTCAGTTTTGGAAACAAGCGGCCGATCCTATCCTTGCTCAGGATCCTTTTTCTTCATTAATGACGGTCCTTTTTTGCCTTCCACTTCCATTTATATCATCAAGTGAATTCTTCGTCCCTCTTGTGCATCTCTTCTACGTTGTTTGTGTTGTTCAGGTATATAATCTCTAGTATGTTCTAGAAAAACTTGTGGTTGCATAATTATTTGATCACCTTCTCATTTCTCTTCTTTGTATGCCTAAGCGTAAGGACATGTCATTTTGCAGGCATTGATTACATGCTATAGCAAACATGATTTTGACATATCGAGCTTTGATGACTGCCTTCTTAATGATATTTCCAAGACTATGGCAGAATCAAACCTTGTTCAACAATATTTTGTCTCAAATTCTATTGATACTTCTTGTCATCCGAACAATATGATCCGCAGATTAACATTTCCTTATCTACGAAGATGTGCATTACTCTGGAAATTGCTAAAATCCTCAACATTGGCCCCACTTGATGGTAGTTCTCATATATGGGAAGGATCGAGTCTTTATGCAAGCAATGATGCATTAGATACTGCTAACTGCCTTACCGTGGAGCTTAACGGAATAAAGGAATTGGAAGATATGTTTCAGATTCACTCATTGGAATTAGTTTTGAAGAATGAGGTTGTGCATGCTTTATCCTTGAGATGGTGTGAGCATTTCAGCAAGGAGTTCAGGGTTCGTAAACATAGAGGCGTCTTATTTTCCAATTCAGCAGTTCCCTTTAAGTTGATGCAATTACCTCTGGTTTACCAGGATCTTTTGCAAAGGTTTGGATAAAAATATGTTTAAGCAGATGTGGTATTGAATGCTGTTAAATTTTCAACTCAACATGATTGATGATCATTAAATTAATAAAATTGGTACTGCAGGTATGTAAAGTTACAATGCTCTGATTGCAAATCTATTCCACATGAGCCTGCATTGTGTTTGCTTTGTGGTAAATTATGTTCTCCAAACTGGAAGCCATGCTGCCGGTTCGTATGATACTCTCTAATTTCATGCAGATAACCTTTATCCATGATTTCCTTTTATCTAGCATTGTACTGTTATATCTCCATGACTTCGCAAGTGCATGACCTAAATCGTTGATCGCCCCCCTTTAGGACAAGTAAATGCCTGAATCATGCAGTGGCCTGTGGTGCTGGTATCGGTGTATTTCTGTTGGTCAGGGTATGTCTATATCGTCAATGCTTCAATTGATGAGGTGAGCACGTTTGCTTAGTTTGTTGCTGATAATGATGGTTTTGGTTACAGGATACCATAATATTATTGCAGAGATCTGCAAGGCAAGCCCTTTGGCCATCTCCCTACCTGGATGCCTTCGGTGAAGAGGTAATTAGATTATTTTAAAGCTCCAAAACTATGATAAGAGAATCATGTCTTAAAGGTGCAAATATGGTATTATTGTATGTTTCACTAGCACCTCCTGTCAAAATCAGAACTCAATCTGAAGTTTAGAGCCTTGACAGTTTCAACTTTCAACAACCCACCTTCCTTTCATCAACGCATGATATTCAATCCCTTCAATGTCTCTGAAGCCTGAGATTCAATCCCTTCAAGGCATTGATTTGCATTTCAAATTTATGGCTTGACTTAGCTTAACATTCAAATCTAATAATTATATATGGTTGAAACATGAACATCGAAGAACTACCTTAGTTTTTATTGTCAAGCTATCACCGAGATGATGCTACCATGCAACATGAACAGTTAATTTGAGTTGGAAGTCTGAATGGCCTATTTAACACTGCATTGTCTAATGCTACAGATGCATAGATTTGTACAGGTGCATTACTGCAAGCAGAGAAAATTAGCATCTCAAGTGTGCTCTCATGCTCATGATGAATTCGTTCACCACTACTGACTTCTTTGTGCACCATACTCTCTCTGTGCAGGATCATGGCATGAGCAGAGGAAAACCGTTGTATCTGAGCGAGGAGCGCTATGCAGCTCTTACATATTTGGTGAGCAAGTATACTTTTATGTTTTCGTATGATATATGGGGATAATGATTATCATAACTGTGAGAGCAAACATTAATCTTGCAAGCCCGAACCTAGATATTGCTGATTGTTTTTATTATGCTTTTTAAGCAAAGATGCTTGGTTCTCCTGATCATTTTATCGATTGGCTTCTCTCAAGTTATTGTTTTTTGTATATCTGTTAAATCTGATTGTCTATCTGATTCAATTCCTACATAACATAGGTGGCATCTCATGGTCTTGATCGGACTTCTGAAGTGCTTAGGCAAACAACCATTAGTGTTTTGGGTTTTGATTAGAACTTGCAGAGGAGCTCTTCAGAAAGGTCAGAATTGAACTTTGGCTATGTTCTATCTTTTGAACTTGTTCTTCCACTTCAATGGTGTTCTGGGCTAGGCGTTGTTGTTTGTTGCTTGCTAATGAATAATTTATTCAATAAAAAGTGGGGAAAATTAAGAAGGCAGGCAGTCTCTTTAATGGGATTAAATGGAGAACTGAAATTCAGAAACAGATCTGACTTGAACTTCTCCATCTCGATGCTTGAATCATCTTTGGAGAGCTGACTGTTGGCAGCGGAAGAGAATGGAGCACTGACGTCCTGGTTTCATGCTGCCATCATGACAATTTGCTTAATATTCAGTCGATGCGCATCCATCTTTCCTGAGAGGGAGCACCCCAGGCCTTCTATTTCTCATCTTACTGTCAACTATTTTCATTGATGACAATCCATGGCTACTTCCAAATTGTATACCTTAGTTTGCCCATGTTTTGTAATTATGTCATGCAAGCTGTACAGGCCCCTGATGATATGGATTAAATCATAAGCGTGCTAATTTATACAGGTGGACAAGCATTTGTGAATTGGACTTGAGAATCTCAGCATGCGCAGACCCGAAGTGATCCAGGTTGAGGATTCCATTAAATTTTGAAAGAGCCAAAAGTTTCTGTCAATTGCCTGGCTTTTAATCAGTCTTGAAATTTTAAGCTTCAAGTATCCCACGTCTTCATGCAATAAATCTGACGTATTTTCCAGCATTTTTTTTTAAACAAAATCCCGTCTGATGAAAAGTTAAGGGGGTGACTAACTTTGCTCTGTGAACCACCATCTAAAGCCCCAATGACGAACTTTGCCAGCATTTCGCAGCCCCCATTTGGTTTGTGGTCGTTCTATCCTTTGAAGTATGCACAGCCCTCTGAAGTATATCAGATCTTTGTTTTAAAATAATGTTTATTTATAAATTATTTTTAGAAATAATATAGGAAAGAAATTATTTTTAGGAATAATGTTGAAGATGTCATAGGGGATGCCGAGTTTGGCATCCCACAGAATTTTTTCGAAACTTACAAAGACTTCTGCTAGAATTTCTGTTTTTTTTTTTTTTTTTTTTTTTTTAATGCTTCTAAATTCGTCACTTCAAGAAATAATTTCATCTTGAACTTGGATGGTTTACGAAATTTTCTTGGTAAAAATCATCTATAGAAGAAATGACTTCAAATTGCCTCTTTAAACAAGCGATTTTATAACCCTTGTCAAATGGTAAGGTTCACTTATAGCGTTTGATTCGTAGTTCATCCGTCCAAAAGATAATTTCTTTTCGTGATGCTGTAAAAAAAAAGAAATCCTGAGAGATGTTTGATTGGCACTTCAGATATTATTCTTAGAAATATCATCCATCTAATCTTATTATCAGAAATAATTTTTAAAAATGTATTATTTAAAGCAAAGATCCAATGCATATCCGTCATGCTTGTGGTTAAATTTGGCTCCATGCCATTTGGCTCGCCAAAACGCCGTCATCTGAAGGACTAATAACGGTAGAAGAAAGGATTTTATCATTACAGTGATGTAATCATATATTATAAATAATATTCATGATCGTGATTATTAAGTCTTTTCTTAACTATTGGGGTCAATTTTCTGAATCCTTATTTTTCTATTAAATTTCAATGAAACTGGCTGTTAATCTGACGTCCGCTTTGTTGTTTTATTATCCAGATTTAGAGCTGGCTATGGCAGTATTACATATTGCTAATAATAATTTTTTTTTGAGATAAATAGAAATGACAACAAATTGACACATAATATTTTTTAGCACAGAAGATTACATATATATCATGAATTAGAGTTTAAAAATAAATATATTAAAATATAAAGCTCCTCTAACAGTTATTTAATGAATATTTATCTAAGAAGCATCAAGATCATGCCATTGTCGCAGCTAAAACCAAACCATGTTATATTATTATTATGTTGCATCCATATGCTAAAAATAGAATTGAAGTATTAGTATGATGCTGTTACTATGTTTTCATAATTTTTTTTCGGGTCTTTTTTTTTTTTTTTTTATGGTTTTTGAACCATGGACATACAATCTTGGCTACAAATTCTTGGCTTAGAAGGCCGGTTTACTTGCGGTAACTTAGACTATTTCCTAAAAAAACTTTTTCGATAGAAAATAAGATTTAATATTTTTAAATAAAATTTTTAAAAAAATATCAAAATATATAGTAAATCTGGAAACATCTTTAAATTATTTTTAATTTTTTTTTTAGAAAATAAAACTGTATTTTTTTATATTTTTCATATATTTTTCATCATCATAACTTTATCATTTAGTGGAGATTCCATTACTATCAGCATCATAATTCCACCACTGCAACCCTTCTTCGCTGTCTCATTTGTACCATTCACAATCATCACCATTACTTTCACTACTCACTACCATTACCATAATGCCTTTACCACTCATCACCATCTCCATTATCGCCACAACTATTACCACCATCCTCATACCTCCACCATCCACCACTAGCACTTTGACCATCATTATCACTATATCTTCACTATCATCATCCTCTCTACCGCTCTTCATCACTATCATATCTCTACTACACCTATCATCCTTCATCATTACCATTATTATATCTTCACCATCCATCACAATCTCCACAACATACCATCATCACCGGCACCATACATATATTACTTACCACCACTGCTATTTTTACCATCCATCACTATCGCTGCTATACTTGTACCACCTACTATCATCGCCACCGTCTTTTACCGCCCACCATCGTACTTTCATCGTTTGGACCATTTTTTTTAATTTTTTAAATTATATATATATATATATATATATTATTTTTAATAAATGAGTGTATTTTTAATTTTTTTTAAGAAAAAGAGATTTGGAAATGGAGAAAAAAAAAAAATAGAGATGAAAAACTGAACATTTTCCATAGCTAAACAGGCCTTTAGATTATAAGAATGGGATTTAGTGGTTGGGCCTACGGTGCACTGCTCGGCCACCGTGTAGAATTGTTGGGCTTTTCGGGCTATGTAAGGCCCAGGACACTTATACGTAATTGAGCCCGCCCAAATATCAGGGTATCTTGCGACGGTGGCCAGGGCCTCACGTACTCGGATTTCACGAAACCAACGGCCAGCCCTGGCAGAGCCCGTTGACGCGCGCTCGATGAGGGTGGCTGGGACCGGGACCGTCATCCCTCGCCGATTTTACTCCGGTGACTTCCCGGCGCTGTCCCAAAACCCTCGACCGCGAACGAAGAACTAGGGTTACGTTCGTGGAAGCAAGGTTTGGATTTATACCGCCTAATTTTCTAATATAATCACTGTCGCGGCTAAACCCTTTCGTGGTTCGATTCTCCCTCTCAGCTCAGTACTTCTCTTCCCCTCTCTCTCTCTCTCTCTTTCTGTTTTTGGTCCAGCTTTCAATCTCTTTTTTTAATGGATTACTAGAGATGGGAGATCTTATTCGTGGTCGAGGCCGAGTAATGATCCAGTAGAGGGGCGTGACAAAAGGTTGGATAGTCGATGGTAAGAAGCAATCCTTCATCCCTAGCATATCATGATTTTATTATTCTAGTTCGTAATTTCTCGGATCGAACAAGGTTGGGAGCTTCAAGATGAGCCAACCTTCGGTGATTCTTGCGACGGCTGGATACGACCACACCATCAAGTTCTGGGAGGCCAAAAGCGGTCGGTGCTACCGCACCATTCAGTACCCAGATTCTGTGAGTGTTCCCCTTCAAATTTTTATGGGCTTCTTTCTTCCTTCAATTTTGTTTTATTTTTCACTTCTTTTATAAAATCGCACGGGAGACAATGATTTTCTTCTTAAACTTGGATTTCGAGCGAAGATAAATGTATTATCTTTACGGTTTTGTCTTCTCGTCTTGGTGTCGAAAGTCCACACTTGTGCATTTCTTGCTGGTACATGGCCCATATGCTGTTCTTCGTGCAATCTTGAATTCCTTAAGCCTCTCCTTGCGTATATTTGGTAGATTATTATTTGACATACTGATGATGTGACACAAGATCACTACTTCGATGACGCAAAATTTGATGGATAATATGTTGCTCCATTAAATTTATAATATACAGATAAAGCTTAATTGTATGTTGTGTCATTCTGTGGAAAGTTCTTCTTATGCAACATGCATCTTATTTTTGACTTTGAGTTGGAGCTTCATATATGATAGATGCCTAACGTATCCTACTGATTTCTTAAATTTTAGAACTGGTATGACACATGCTTTACAAACACACGTATTTCATGACTGAAATTTATATGAAATCCAATGATCTTAAATCCTTTTACAATTATAATGTGATTTGTCATATATGATGTCTGCAGCAAGTTAATAGGATGGAGATAACCCCTGACAAGCGATTCCTTGCCGCAGCTGGAAATCCTCACATCCGGCTTTTCGATGTTAACGCCAACAGCCCTCAACCAGTATGTCTTTATGTTTCAAGAGGTCATAATCTTTGCAATGGGTATTCCTATAGATTCTAATGCTTTGCTTATATTGTATGGTGCCAGGTTATAAGCTATGATTCCCATACCAATAATGTGATGGCTGTGGGATTTCAATGTGATGGGAATTGGATGTATTCGGGTTCTGAAGATGGCACAGTAAAAATATGGGATTTAAGGTATCTCAAACAGCTTGTTTTCGTTTGATCATGCTTGGATGCGTTACCATCTTCAATGTTCTGAATATATGGTTGGGTTTCATGTCAAATTGCTGGTTAACATTTGTTATCTGCAAAACTTATATTCTGAACCGGTCCCTAACTTGCTGATTATCAAAAAGTATGGCATTTCATATTGGCGCTGTGAATTCATGGTTGTTAGAAGCTTTCTAAATTTTGTAAAATACTAAAAGATATAAAATTGAAGGATGGTATTGAAGAAAAAAAAAAAAGAAGTTGCAAAGGACCATGTATTGCACATTGGTACACAAATACTATGCAGGTTATATTTTTATGTTTAAATTTGTTAGTTATTCTGATCTTCTTATGCTTCATGTTTTATTTACTGCATCCCTGTTTCAGGACTGCAACTTGTCAGCGAGAATATGAAAGTCGTGCAGCTGTTAACACAGTGGTTCTACATCCAAATCAGGTTCAACTTTAGATGCTACTTGCGGATCTTTTTATGATGTGGTCATAATGCAATCTGCTACTAAATCATCTTTTGATATTATTTTTATGGGATAAATATTTCAAACATTTCACTCATGGTGCCCACAGTTTACTTCCAATCATACCAATTTCTAAACCATGTATATTGTTAATTGCTTTTTTCTTTTTTCAACTGTTGAAATACCCCCAATTCTATTTTGCTTCCTGCTGTGTCCAGTAAGCAACAATTAGAACAGATAAAATCTGGGCGTTCTTCAGTCAATATTTTTTCTCCACCCCCAACTGCATGATGGGAGGTGTTATCATGAGCTTGGGTTTGCTCATTATGTTCTTTCCAATTCACTTGGTCCATGGTCTGTATCGTACTTCTCTCAAATTCATGCCATGAAACTCAATCTAGACCCTTTCTGATGCAAAACATATGTTTGTCTCAATATCTTTCTAAAAAGTTGGTTTCCATTGTTCTAGAATGGGTGGCAGTTGAACAAATCGGTTGCTTAATTTTTCTTTTAAATGAATAGCGAAGTCTTAAGCATATCATAGAGCAGCAAGATGGAAGTCATTGGACATTGTAAGGGAGGAAGGTTTTAGCTGCAAGTGCATTGATGAAGTAGAGGAAGGTAATCGAATAATGATGGGGCCCGAAAGAAGTATGTATTGAAGTCCATTATTGAGGGATTATGTGTGAAGCAAATCAGTTGAGTTAGAGAACAATCAATGAGAATTGTAGGAGGTAATGAATGAGAATGAGGTGAATGAGGGCATAGTAAAATCCTACAACAATCTCTGACTGACTAGATTAGGGATTTAGTGACATCACGTGCTGATGCTCTAAACTGCTTGAAAGAGGATTGTTTGATGATAATTAGGTTACCGATATTGCTATGTGACCCTTAACCTAGTCCTTCAAAGAACAAGGACCAGGAGAACTAAATATTGCAGTGCTAATTTTCACACAACTATATCCAGTTCTGCATCTGTTGCAATTAGTATGTGCTTCTTAGAAATAGAATAAGGGTTTTGATGGGTTAGTAGTTTGCTGATGACTATGTTGGATCCTGGCAAAAACGAACTGCTAACTAACTGAGGGTTTAGATGGTTTAGTAGTTCGTGGATGACTGTGTTGGATCTTGGCAAAAAACAAGTTGCTAACTGCGATCATTTCAGTTTATTATCCTGTCAAAGTGAAATGAATGTTAATTATTGAACTAGTGTAGTATTGTGAAATTATGCATCACAAATGAAAGACTAGATGTTAACTTGATATTCTCCTGTTACAAGCTTCCTTTAATTCCATCATAGAGTATATTGCATGCTGTAGCTATTGATAGATCTTTGATTATCTTTCAGTGTCTCATACCTGGACCCAATACTTTCCCTCTTGTGTGTGTGCATGATGTGTTCTTTACTTGGCCGTAATACTTTGGTGTAGCAATACGCCTCTTTTTTCTGAAACTGCTGCAGCTTCTAACCTGTCATAGTGATTCTAGGCAGTGGTCCAAATTTGTCTTTCTCAAGTTCAAGAATCCCACAATGTAATTCATAACTTTATCATCTTGCAGAGAGAATTAATATCAGGTGATCAAAATGGAAATATACGGGTGTGGGATCTGACTGCTAATTCATGCAGCTGTGAGTTGGTAAGTACATATATAATATAATAGGATGGTGAAAGTTGCTAGGTGGTGTTGTATTTATTACTGAGAATTGACTTATGTTATTGAAAGTGACTTCACCCCAAAAAAATGTTTCTGTCAAACCTATTATTCACTTGAGTGCAGGTACCAGAGGTTGATACAGCAGTGAGGTCTCTAACAGTAATGTGGGATGGCAGCATGGTTGTTGCTGCAAATAATCGCGGAACATGTTATGTCTGGCGCTTGCTGAAAGGAACACAGGTATCTCAGTTTCTCTGTCCTGTTTATGAATGGTGATCTGCAACATTTTGATTGACATTCAACCTGTTGCAGACAATGACATACTTTGAACCACTGCATAAGCTACAAGCACATGATGGCTACATCTTGAAATGCCTACTTTCACCGGAATTTTGTGATCCTCAGAGGTATGAGATCTCAGTCCTATCTAGCAGTTAACGGCAATAATTCATATATTTTATGCTCCAAAGTATGAACTTCCATCATGACATTGTAAGGTTGAAGTATCTAGCCATAACTACATTGTCTTCATAGGCATGTTTCAAATAATCAGCCAAAGAGCAGTTTCTCCATAATATTCAATCTTTCTGTACTCAGTATTCATGTTTAGGATCTTACGAGTTCTCTCTCGAACTATTTCTAGGTATCTTGCCACTGCATCATCTGACCATACTGTTAAAATATGGAATGTTGATGGTTTCACTTTGGAACGAACTTTAACAGGTAAGAAAAACTTCATCAGATAGCAAGCTAGTTTTTATCTCTCTCAATATTTTTCCTAGATCCATATATTCGTTTATAAACCTCATGGATTCTGAACATATCCTCAGGACACCAGCGCTGGGTCTGGGATTGTGTGTTCTCTGTGGATGGTGCTTATCTGATAACAGGTACTGGATACATTATATATATATATATATATATAACTATTCTTGTTCTGCATCTACTGGCCGGTCCAGTTGTGTGAACATAATCAAGTTTGGCTGTTTGCAGCTTCTTCTGATACAACTGCGAGATTGTGGGCAATGTCCACAGGAGAAGCCATTAGAGTGTATCAAGGGCACCACAAAGCGGCTGTCTGCTGTGCTCTGCACGATGGTGCTGAATCGCCGCCATCATGATCCCAATCTGTGTACAGATGTCATTCACGTGCAATAACATTTTTAGTTATATCCTGTTGATTGTTTTTGGTCTTGTTTGCAGTGTCATGAAGTCTCTATTGTTGGTCAGCTTTGCAGATGCCTTTTCTACTACTGTTGGTTGGTTGGTTGGTTGGTTCTTTGATTTTGGGGGGTTGGTTGATACGTCAGCACCCACATGCACTTTGTGTGCATGTCCGCGCTTGCATCTTCTACTGGTGTGTAATTCATGCTTGATAAATTTGTTTCTCGTACTTCATATTTCACCAATGCAGTCAGGTCATGTGATTTAATCTTTTAGATTCAGAAGCATCCAGACCTTGCTTATCCGCAAGTATTGTTTCCAGGCTCCAATGAATGATGAAAGAGAGAATGTATATGTTGTATTCCCAAGTTTGACTTAAGAGAGTCCTGGCAGAATTCGGCTACATATCTGAAACAATGCGAAGATGAGAGGTTGTCCCACAGCCTGACCTTACGTTGGAGCGACACCTAAAAGGAATGGAACAAGGTTTCTTTTGCAAAAAGTGCATTGATTCAATCAAGTCGGTGGCCAACCGGCAGTATTCATTTCTTTTTAATAGATATCGTTGTTGGAAGTTGGTTGGCATGGCTGGGAGTCCAAATTCATCACTTCATGGTGTACACCATCAGCCGTCAGAATTGAATAAAGCCTTGCTACTCAATAGGGAGATGCTATACATGAGATTTCTGCTGTTCTCACCGGCTAAATCAAACAGCAAACTTGGAATATGTTTATATCTTCTTAATGCCAGAAACAAACCGCATTCAATAAACAGGGTGTCAGAAAATAATAAAAAAGAAGTTACACAGCAAGATGGTGCTACGTTTATGGAGAACGTTTACAGAACTCTCTTTCCTACTAACTATTATCTGTACTATTTTCAAGTGAAAACTATAGCTTGATCGGTTGATCCAAAACTATTATGGTGGTGAAACAGGAGAGGGGGGTACATCTTGTGGTGTCAACAGGTGCTGGGTCATTGTTAGATGGACGAGAACTTAATTAGTCTTGTCATGGAAGCATCTCTCGTCTCTTAATGAAGAGAAGAGAAACCAACCATATGTGACACCTACACCGACTTCTATCAAACAGTGGTGGTTGATCGGTCCCTAATAGACCTTTTGCCAGTTGTCACTGCTGTGACATACTGACATAAATCTTGAATCACTGTCGGAAAGAGGCAATAGTATGTCCTTAACCTTTTTGCCTTCATTGCAAGGAATCTAGTTTACTTGTTCATCTTTAGATCTGTTGCCGCCCTGAAATCATGATGATCGGACCAAAGATTGGGAATTTGGACAATCGTTGGTTTAGAGACCACAACTCTTGAGGAATTAACCTTAATTCTTGGCATGCTTCCGTAATTATGTGGCTCTAATTGCGAGAAGTTTGGGTAATCACATGTACTTACTTTGATAGGATTCGCACATGGAACTGTAGACTGCCAGCTTAAGCTCAATAGAATACTCACCTGCGGTGAAAGAATAGTTAACGTCAGCTATGCTATCTTTGCTATCTTGAAACACCAACATCCCAAAAAGGGCAAGAAACACGCTATCCCATGATTAAATTCTCCAGAATCCCAACATCCACACCGAATCTCTCGTCCCCCATCCAAAAGAAAACATTAAGAAAATACCATTAATTTATATTATTATAGAAGCGCAGAAGATGGCCTTTCCTAATGTCCCTGCTCTTTAGCAAATGCCAGAGCTCGCCTCATTAATGTTTAACAGGTCCTCTGGTCCTCAAGCTATAACCACCGGAGGGTAGAGAGCAAGTGCTCCATGGAAGAGAAGGAGAAGGAGAAGAAGAAACAGAAGCATACGCATCTCAATCAACAGCAGCAGAAGCAGCCAAAGAACAAATCCAAGTCCACCACAGACCCTCACTTCAAACCGAGCTCCGACGTGAAAGGCATCCGCTTCGGTGGCCAATTCATCGTCAAATCCTTCACCGTCCGCCGCGCTGCCCCGTTCGAGCTGCCAAGCCTTCTCGACATTTCCAATCCCCGCAAGAGCCACAGCCAGAGCCATGGTCTCCCCTTCCCTTCCACCATCACCTACCTGCCTACCAACTTCACCATCTTGGCACACCATGCATGGCACACCCTTACGCTCGGACTTGGCACCAACAAGTCCAAGGTCCTGCTCTTCGTTTTCGAGACCGAGAACATGAAGTTGGCCATCGACCGCCTCTGGCCACCAATGATTCCTCTAGGCGAGGTGAACCGGAAGCTCATACGGGGGCTCACCGGCTGCGAGATGGCGAGGTTCAAGTTCAGGAAAGGCTGCCTCACCTTCTATCTTTACGCAGTGCGGCGCCTGGGCATGGCCGTGTTTCCTCGAGCTGATGATCTGAGAGCCATTCTGGAGTCTGTTGTAGAGCTCAAGGATTTCATGGATCACACAGCTATGCTCGCATTGCCGAGCCAGAGGACCATTTCTTTCTCGCCACCTGTCGCCATGGCGCACTGAGAATCTTCCCATCTTGTTTGAATGCTATCATCTCAAGATTGTTATTATACTCTCTTCTCCCTTCTTGTTTCTTCTGCATTTCTTTGTTCTTTTCTCGCGCAGTGCGAGATGGTATGTCTTCATTACAGAGTGAATTGGATCATGTTGAACGATGCTTAGAGGAGAACCCTCTCTCCCCTTGATTATAAAATTTTGAACCCTGTTCCATAAGTCATGAGTTATCTCTTGTTAATTTAAGACTTAAAAAGTAGATGTCTTGTGGTTCATTTCGCTTATCCAAAGAGACCCACCTGGTGAAATTATGAGCTCTGTTCCAAAGCTGGAGTGATGGATCTGTTGCCACTTGCCAGTCAATTTAGCAGTGCAGAAATGCTCGGGATCCAAGGAGGACTGGTGTCAGAGTTTTGGGGATGCCAATATATAGACGATAGTTTATGGGAAAATATTATCACCATGTGGCGAGTTTAGCAAAGGAGGGCTGTTTCATAAAGAAATCCTGAGTCCTGACCGGAGCCTCAGAGCCAGAAGATAAGGAAGGATACTGGGTGGTTAGAGAAGCTGAATGCTACGAGGAACTACGTAGCCCAATCTGCAAGAAAGTCGGCAAAGGCTGTTTGGGGCTCAAAGCCTAGGCATTCCATCCTGACAAAGTGCAATGCCTCGTGGTCTTTGTTGAAGAAATCTCCTCTGAAATCTATGAGGGGCTGGACCAGTGATGTTAGATGCCATGTCACCATGATCACCAAATAATTCTTGTCATTTCCTTCTGGTATTCTGTGAACTGTACTCAGATTCTCTCTTTTCTTTTTTGCGCTGATTTATGGATGTAACACTGAATTCTGCAAACTTTAATATGTTCATAAGTTATTAAGCTTGTTATCTCAGCCTCCTCCTTACCACCTACATCTGCATGCAGTTGTACCAAAATATATTCAGTAATTTATCTCTTTTTTTTTTTTTTTTTTTGTTAAGCATGTCATCCAATCTTATTGAGCTCTCTCATTTTTCCAAAACTTTGATACTTAATGTCTTGGAGGTTATTAGATATTCATTTGAGAGTACATTTGGTTCTAATTCTTTTACATGTTTATTGTTTTACGGAAGCAACACAAAATTTTATTCCAATAAGTGTTTTTATGTTTATTTTATTCGGCTACTACTTTATTTTTTTTATTGTTATTCTTAACAATGATTATTATTTTTTTTTAAAAAGTATAACTAAGTTATTATTTTATCTTTTATCCAACATATGATAGAATAATTTTTATTTCAATTCTGTAAACCAAACGCAGCCTGAATGACCTTTGGACACCAAATTTAGACTCTGATCTTGGGGGAGAGCATAATACTGAGATTAGCCGGTGGAAATGATGCTCTGAAAGGAGAGAGGTGAGAGTATGCTTGAGCCCTGAGCTTAAGATACAATGATGACGATCGGTGAGAAAAATAAAGCTGGCGTCTCGGAAAGAGAAAGGTTGAGCAAGTCCAACCTTCGCATCTCTTTTCATGCTTTTGGCCCACCAAAGGGCAGGCACTTGGTTTCCTCATCTTTTTGAGCATGCTCAGAGGCCAAAGCAAGCCCATTCCATCAACTGAACACGGTATATCAATTGGTATTGTTACGGTTTTGTCATCAAGGAAAGGCATCATTTATTGTAACTTTGCTAAGGTTCTCTTCAACTTCAAGTATCCCAAGGTGTTAGTTAGCACACGCCATGCTGGTGCTTGAATATTATACTGGCGTAGACTCCTGTGCTCCACCCACAAATCAGCTGTCAATGTTCTATGATGCCAATACGCTTTAAATTGTAGCAACCTTCTCTTTAATAATCATTTCTCAAGGTTTGATGATTATCCAAATTATTCATGAAAACTTTTATTTATGCTTGTTAACTCATGACTTTAATTAACTATTCATGAGTTATTGGGACTCCAACTTTTCACAAGAATTTTGCATTATCAAAGTATAAAGTCAGCTAGGTGCCTATTCTTTAAACTATATATATATATTTTTTGGTTTAACTCCCTCGGATACATGGTCCAAATACTAGGGCTAATACCGATAAGTTGATTTGATGACGCATGGTAAAATTTAAAAAAAAAAATCTAGATCTATGAGCTTACACTTGATTGGTTAAAACAAAATAATCTAAACCATTTTATAACTATCAAAACCATTCAAGAATTGGATTTAATCCAATTGCGAGTAAGAAATAATTTTGGACCATTCATTATTAAAAAGTTCAACCCATGATTAACCTACTCCTACCTCAATTAAAGAGGATAGAAGGCTCATTTTCTATCTTTATTTTTATTTTTATTTTCTTTCTTGATCCTTGTTGCTGGATTAAGCATTGAAGGGTTTTTCTGAAGAAAATACTGAGCCTCTAATGCTATTCTTATTAAATGTAGGCCTTCAAAAAAGAAAGCAGGTAGCAGATTTTTAGGTTCTCACTAAATAAATCTCACTTGTTGGTGCAAAAACAAAAAAAAAATGCACCAAAATTTTCTAAGCTTTCTATCCCCAAAATAACCCTAACTAAATTTCACATTTTAAACTCCTATGCAAATTATGATTCTTATATTGGTGGACTTTGGAAAAGTGTTTTACAAAGCAAAAAGATTTCTATCATTCTACGCATGGTAAAATGTTATTTAAATTAAAAATACAATATAGCAAAGAAGTTTTGAATAATTTTATTAAGAATATATAATAACGCCTAATCCATGCTTGATTTTTTATCTTTAAAAATTAATCTTATATCTAAAATCTCTAAGACGATATTACTAAAGTTCTGGAATTCTAAATCTATACTACATTTCATTAAACCAAAATTACTAGCTAGATTCCTCTAATTCCAAGGGCGAGAGTAAGCCCGGCCCAAGCTGGTACTCCAAGGCCCAAGGTGGATGTCATCTGGGTCAAGCCGAAACTGGGCCGTTGGTTGTAGGCCGTCCGAGGCCCAAACTGATCGAGAGAAAAACGGTTGCAAGTGAAAGCCCATTTGCAACCGAGAAACGTAAACCCCAAAAACCCTAACCGGGTTGCGGTCCGCGACCTTCTCCCTCCCAAGATGCTCTCCCGCCTCATTTCTCGACCTCTCCGTCTCCGCCTCCTGACCCTAACCCTAGCTTCTTCCCGCCGCCCCCTCCCCTCCTCCTTCTCTTCTCCCCCTCCTCGCCCTCCGCCTCCTCCTCGTCCCCCTCTCGGCTACCCCAATCCGGGCTTCTTCCCCCAGTCCCTGAGAGCCTTCTCGACCAACCGCGGCGACGACGGCGGCGGCGGCGATGGTGACGGCACTTGGAAGTTCTCGCCGGAGAACGACGAGGGGGACTCCCTATTCGGTGACGAAGAAGGTAGCCTCGCGGGGATCGTGGAGGGTGGCGAGGACGCTGTCGGATCGGAGGGGCCTGTCGGAGCTGGCTTGAAGGGCGGCGATCCGTGGTCCCAAGATTCTACTTTGGAGAAGAAAGGGGATATATTTGACGAGATCGATCGGGAGTTTGCATCGAAGGAGGAGGTGGGACGGGGCGGAGAGGATGAATGGGAGACGGCTGAGGGGTATAAGCCGTGGACTTTTGGGGAAGAGGAAGAGAAGGAGGATTTGTTTGACAACACTGGAGGTGAAAAAGAGCTTGGGATTGAAGGGATTGAGGATTTCGAGGAGGAGCGGACTGAGGAGCAGAAGCAGTTGGAGAAGAGAGAGCAAGAACTCTTAGCTACACTAAAAGGTAACAAAGATATAAAATTTTGCTACCTTTGGATTGTCTCCCCCTCCATTCATTGTTACGACGATACTTGATGGCTTCCATGGATCATTGTTTTGCTGGTTTGTGTGTGAATAGAAGATTTATATTAAAGGGAACTCTTAATCAATTCATCAATGACTGTTTTAGGTTGAAATTGCATGGTATTGTTGTTAAAAGTGGTAGGTGCATTTAATCGCAAAAGATTTTTGAAGCTTAAATATAAGGTGCAAAGTACAAGCACAATTCAAATGAAATATATATTTTTAAAATAAATAAAATAATTTATATAAGTAAGATTTATAATATATAATAAAAAATTTAATAATAATAATAATAATAATAATAATAATATATTTAGCTTATTAACTTAATGAAAAATCTTTGAAATAAATAATCTTTTAATATTTTTTTTCTCTTTCTTAAATGATAGCATAATTTTTTATGTTTTATATTCTTATCTTTCAATTTTTAGCTTTTTTTTTATAAGATAAGAAAAATAATTGTGTATGTGATGGTGTATCATAAAGTCAATATAGTTTAATAAATATTAAAGATTTTAAAAAATATAAATATAATTATGAAAAAAAGATGCATTTTTCTTACGTTTCAAGTCAGATTAAAAGCATACATTTTTTTTAAACCTTATGTGCATCAAGATAAAAATACATCGTTTAAGATATAAGAAGCATTTAACCAGTCTTAAGCATGTCTTGCTCTCTAAGCTACTTTAGGATATAAAACACGCTTAACCCTTAGTGTCTTACGTCTTGTGCCTTAGGCACACCTAAGGCGCACCTTTGGCAACATTAATGGCACTAACTATATTATGAGGGGGGTCATAGTGAATAGCAACAATCATATGTGCCATTAGGAACCTTTACTGTTGGTTTTCAATGGGTGTTTTGAATGGATGATATCAGGTTTATACTGTCTCATATTTTGTTAGCTGGCCTTCCAAAGGCACTTAAGGGTATCTTCTACCGTGCCTAACTAAGATGGATGTGGATTAAGATTTGTTTTTGGTCAATGCTAGGAAATCAAGGTATGCATTTGATCCATCAGTCTTATTAAGAGGATACGCCTGTTGCCATTTAGGGCTGTGCATTTCACAATGGAGCCTTTCCATCAAGAGATTGATTTGAGTTAGAGTTGTGGAATATCATGAGACAAGTTGTAAAGATTGTTGCTGTCTTCCATTCTCATTATCATCATCTTCTGGCCTATCATCATCTTCCTGCTTCCCTGTTGCCATCCTCTAGACTCTTTTATCTTAATCTTGAAGCCTAGTAGCACATGACTTAATACTCAGCTTTCTTGAAATTTAGTATTACTCCAGGTCTTTAAATAGGTGAGGGTGTATGACTCCAACACACTACCACCATATGTAGTTTGTTTGATGACTTGTGGAGGAGAAGTTAATTGGATTTGTCTCTCTAGGGTGTATGATTCCAACACGCAACCACCGTGTGTAGCTTGTTTGATGACTTGTGGAAGAGGAGCAGTTAGTTGGGTTTATGTCTGTAGTGTAGCTTGGCTCTTTATAGCAGGCAGATGAAGGAAGAGTGCTTGGATTGGTTAGTTGCAGAAGATCTTATAGCCTAGTAAAATGATAAGGCCAAATAGTGGAATTATAGATCTTATGGAATTGTCCTCATGGAGATATTCAATCTCAAATCGCCCAGTTGTTTCTTTCTGAAGGAAACACCACCATTTAAAAATGTGAGGTAGAGGGGATGGGATGGTTTTGTGATCACCGTCAAGAGTAGCTTAGGGCATAGGGAAATTTAGGAGCACAGATTGGTAGCTATTTAAAAGTTCCCTCATCCTTTGAGGGAGGATAGGAGAGGCCTGATATAGGAAACCATGTGGGCTTCACTTAGAATTTTTGCAGTTTAACTAATGGGCTTCACTATGTGGTTTTGTCATTTATTTTTATTTGGGAAATGCTAGGTAGAATCAAGCATTTTAATTTTTTTTACGATAGAGGCCATCACAATTGGAGGTGAATCCCAGACTGCCCAATTAAATGACCATTTATATTTGCTCCTCTCTGTGTGTGTGTGTGTGTGTTAGTTCTGCATCATTCTTTTGTAAAGAAATTGTTCCATTTCTCATTGGAGAAGGAATCAAACTACTTCCTTAGGCATAGACTTCAACAATTTATAATTTTATTAAAGTGATCTTTATTCAAAGCATCCTGCATAATTCACTTGCAAATTTGATTTTACAGAGATCGAAGCTAATGCTTTCTTTGGATTCCATGTTTATAATTGCAGGTCCAAATCGGGCATTTGGGGATCTGATTGCAGCATCAGGAATTACGGAGGATATGATTGATAGTCTGATTCTTCTAAAGGATGTCAGAGGTGTCAAAGGATTGCCTCCTCTACATGAAATAGAAGACAAAGCTATAGCAAGAATGAATGCAACATCTACAAGAGCTGAAATTGAGCGGAAGAAGCAAGAGGAAATTGCAAAAGCACGGGTTAGACAGGTTGATGAAAAAGGAAGGGCTTATGGAACTGGAAGAAGGAAATGCAGCATAGCTCGTGTATGGATTCAACCTGGCGATGGGAAGTTTATAGTCAACGACAAGCAGTTTGATGCATACTTTCCAATTCTTGACCATCGAGCTGAGCTTCTTCGTCCGTTTACTGCGACAAATACTTTGGGTCTTTGGGATGTAAATTGCACCGTGAAAGGCGGTGGTGTCTCAGGTAAGTGTTGTGTGTCTGACATTTCTGAATACCATCTCATGCCTATATTAGCAATCACCCCTTTACCTGCTTGGACGACATGAATTTTCAGTTAAACTTTATGAGACTTGTGTTTTATAGCATTCTTTTGCTTCTGGTTGCTGATTCTGTATCAGCATCATTTTTTCATGATTAGATGCATTGCTTCATGATAAGACAACTCTTTGTATGGAGCAACAAGACCATGTGAAAAACAGTGCTCCTGAAATTTGCCTGGAGATGAAATTCTTATCCTGTTTCTTATTTGAGTATGCATTTGATTTGTCTTCAATTGCAGGTCAGGTGGGAGCTATCCGCTTGGGAATAAGCAGGGCCCTGCAAAACTGGGAACCAGGCCTTCGGCCATACCTCAAAGCAGGTAAAATTTGAAAAAACAGCATTCATGTATAATATCTTGCCACTGTTATTTAGATGACCAAACTTATCCATTTTGTTTCTTTAAGATTTACGGTTGCTGATGCCTTCTTTCTATTTGTTGTGTCTTTGATAAATATCGTAGACAACCTATGATGATTTTTTTGATATTGATCACCGCAGTCCATGAGACTAATTTAAATTAGCTAATCATTAGAGTTAGAATTGTAATTTAAGCAATTCTGCTTCTGAACTTTTCTTTTTCTATTCATTGCTGATTACTGACATGGCATGTGTGCATCAATCCAGCTGGCTACTTGACGAGGGACCCACGAGTTGTTGAAAGGAAAAAGCCTGGAAAGGCAAAAGCAAGAAAGAGCTTCCAATGGGTCAAGAGATAACAGGTATCATTGCTTTGCATCTCTTGTCTAGTGGTATCGTATATCCATATCCTGCGTCACTTAAAAGTTTGAATTGTTGAAGTTGGGGATTGCTTGCTCTGAATGTCATGTACAGCTTTCGGTTTGTCTGCTTCATCTTGACCAGCTCACCTCACGAATACCAAGCTGTGGGAATGGTATATTTATGGGTGCTGTTGGCCACACATTGCCACCATGATTTTGTTCCATGTTACCTGAAGTCCTATGCCAATATAAGCCAGCCATCTTAGCGATGATTAAGTCGAAGCGTGGAGAAGCCTGTCGTGGTATGTCTGTCACTATTTTGGAGCGTTGATCTGATCCTTAAGAACATTAATTTTTGTTGCAATGCTACCATGATGAACAATTATGGCGGTGTCATCAAATTCTTCTAAGTTCTGAAGCCTGTCATCTGGTTCATCATATTTAAAAGACCAAGAGATAAATTGTTCAAGGAATTCCATTTTCTATTTATTTTTTGTTTAAAACTTACATCGGTCTAGTTTCTATAATTTGATTGGACAGTGGCGACTGGCCAGCCTTGCTTTGAATCATCTTTACTTTCCCTTTCATTTGGGTCCAATAAAGTGAGCAATGAGGTCTGTTGTGGTGACCATTTTGACAGGAAACAAACCATCGTTGCATGTTATTTGTGAATCACTGTCCAAAAGTTAAACGATACTCCCCGCTGCTGGTTGATTTCCAGTAGTTTTTGGCCTGTATTGGAAGTAACATCCGCCTTCCACATGATTGTTGTGCTGCTGTCTTTGGATGTCCTATCTCCCATCTAAAGTCTTCCACCTGGAATCAGTTGTGAATAGCTTTCCTTGCAAAATTTATTCTTTGATAATAATTGATGGGTTCTTTAGTTTCTTTAGACATTGATTTGCTACATTAAAATCTCTAGATCCTGCATGTACCACAATTGACAAGATTGGGGGCCCGAGTTACTGTAATTTTTATCTTTTCTTGGGGGTGATGGTAATGACAGGATTGTGTTTAGATGGCTTGAAGTTTCGTGCACTCTTTTTAGATATGGTAATAATAAAATCAGCAAAAAATAGGAAATTATGATCTATCATTGCAGGCTGTAGTAAATTAAATCCAATGCCATTCCGTTAGTTCTGGATGGTCCCCTGTCCAAAACTTCATGCTGGATAAGCTCTCCAATGGCATGAATTGTGGATCAGTCTAATGGCACTCGGGTTTAGTTGTATTTTTTTTTTTTTTTAAGAGGAAATATTTATGTTGATCTCCACTTGTCCATCCAATGAATGTGTGTAAATTATCTCTTAGCCAGATTAAGCTACGATAATCTTATCATTCTGTTCTTTAGTATAATGTTTTGCAATCCTTCAGGCCCCAGGCATTTGAAAAATAGCATACTTCCAAGATGATAACTCACGATGGTCACCCTCTCTAGTTCAACGAACCGTACTATTCTCTGGTGTGGTTGCTTAGTTGTCGCAGACGTTGATAACCTATTCATCTTTTTGTGACTGACAATGAGCAAATGAGCAAGATATGGAACGAGAACAAGTAAACGCACCACTAAATGAACAAGAATTAGAATAATTGCAGCTCTGAAACATAGTTATCAAGCAGAAAACGTTGTTCAACAACTAAAATTCCATTTCAAAGTTAATAAACGGAGCACTGGATATATATAGATGAGAGCTTACAATTTTATGGGGATCTTGTACCATATAGACGGTTAAGAGCGAGACTGAAAACCAGTTGGAGACGCACACATACTTTTAGCCTGCAAACTCATCATAACTCATCATTGAAATCACGAACAAAAAGCACTGGTAAATGAGAACTTAATTATTTCTTTCTTCTCTTATCAGAGCGCTTGTCCTTCCTTCCAACCGTCCCCTGTCCTGTTAATCAAAGAGAATTCTTTTTTTTTATTTTTTATTTTCCTTTTTCTCAAAACTCAAATCTATAATTTCTATAATTTTTGAATGTAAAAAAGAGAAAGATCATCATTGGGACAATTCTTAGTTTACAGTAATATACATATATATATATTTTCTCAAAGCGTTGTGAACGTGCTTTTTTTTTTTATTAATTTGGGTTATATTGGGACAGCTATCTTGTGGTAGAATCGGTCAGCGTGGAGTCCAAACCCCAGAAGGGAAAGGAAAAGAGGTAAAAAAAGGAAGGCCGCCGTTTCTGCGTCCCAATTTTCCCCGCGGCCCTCCTTCCATGCAAGGCTTCGGTGCGGGGCACGGGCAGAATTATAGCGATACAGCAAAGCTAACCACGATTAAAGTGCTACGAAGGTGCCGCTGCTTTTCTCAAGAACCCGGATGGCGATGGGATCGGCGAGTGCATCGAGTCGTTTTCATCGCGAATCAACTAATAAGGGCGCACGAGCTCGGACCATCGTCTTTTCGACTGCGGGACATCTGATGACCCAATCGTAGCCGTTCAGAAGGGCAGATCCCGCGAGCACGGACGGTTCCGATTATTAGGAAACAATAATTAAACCCTCTCTGAACTCAATGCTGCATGCGCGTTATGGCTCCTCCAGACGGACGGCTAGCCATCATCGTCGGACGGAGGAGGAGACATGAGCCCGATTCTGGCGTCAGAGCATTCTTCCTCTCTCTCTCTCTCTCTCTCTCTCTCTCTCTCTTCCATCTAAATACTTATCAGAAAACCCGTCTCCAGGTTCACTCCATCTCCTTCACCCTCTTCGGGAATCCTTTATATGATCGATGTCTGAATTTCTAGGGTTTCGATTCTCCAAAGGGGTTTTATAGTTTTATTCACTATTACTGTCTCCACACTCATGTTAACAGGCCCGTAGGGTTCCTCTCGCGTGGCATCTTCTCCAAGTTTAGCCGTGTCGTGTTCTCTTTGATGTCGTAGCTCTTGGCGGGTCTAATCATATGGTTCAGTTATTTTTCTCAAATTTCATATGTTGAGTCCATTCGCTCTTTGTTTAAATCTCAACGACCCTGCTGAAATATCCTTCGATATCATTCTGATTGCCAGAGCAAAAATTCAGTGACGGAAAGATGGCCGGCGGTCCATGGATTCAGGCCTCCACTTGTAAATCTTTGCTCGCCTCCCCTTCGGTCTTCCCGATTTATAATTCTCAGAATTTTATCCCCCATCCTCTTCCCAAACCTTCGAAGAAGAAACTTTATCAAGTTAAGGGCAAGTTCTGCAAGTGCGGGTCAGTATCCGTCATCGTCTTCGAAGGGAAAGAACCCGTTGGCACTCGTACTGGAAGTCCCTCGGACCATCTGGAAGCGAACTTTGCGACCACGTAGGGATTTCGGGTTGGGTCGGAGGAGCGTCTGGGAGGGTGGAGTCGGGCTTTTCATGGTGTCTGGGGCAGCTCTTGTGGCCCTCACGCTTGTGTGGTTGAGAGAGTACCACTCGAGGTCACGGTTCAGGAAATATCAGGTGGTGTTTGAATTCTCCCAGGCTTGTGGAATTTGCGTGGGAACACCCCTCAGGATACGAGGGCTGACTGTCGGAAATGTGATCCGAGTCGATTCATCTTTGAAAAGTATCGATGCAACTGTTGAGGTCTGTGTGCCTTTGCTGTATCAACTTTTCCCTTTCATGAATATATTTGGATCTGCTTTCACTCTTATTACTTATTAGTGCCTTGCAGATCACTTGTTTTTCACTTCAATGAACTTTATAAACTGGGTTATTTACTCTCGTTTGACTTATTTTTGGTTCAATAGTATATTCTTCTCATCTGTGCTGATCTAATCATCTTTGAAATTTTGGCTTCTACAAATGTATCATTTCGTTGTGACATTGGTATCATATTCGCCACCAATTCTTGGATATATTTAAAATTGACCCATGATAATTCATAAGCCATGCATTTTATTTTTTTTATTTTTTTTATTTTTCACATTTCGGATGCATGTCAATGAGATTACAGATGTGTCCATCCTTGATAGCAACCATCTATTGTTTATAGCTCCAAAGATGAAAGGGTGATTTTTATGCTGTTAGATTGAGAAAAATATTTAGTACTGTTGGCTTCTAGGGCCTCTTCTTATAAAAGAGTGTCCTAGGAAAGAGGGGTTATAAAAGGTTTGAACAAATGTAATGGGAGATTATTCAAAAACAGTTTGCCATATCAAGAACTTGTCCTTGATTAGGAACCAATTATGAAGTGTTGATCTTAAAATCTAGTGCATTTTAATGGGATTAGCCTGCTTGTTGGTGTCTCATGTATATCCAATATTTATTTAAATTTTTCATCACTGAAAGAATATTTTATGACTGTTCTTTTACGGTCAAAGAGAATGAAGTGGTTTACAAAACCAATTACACTGCATGCGTCAGGCTGGCTGATTTCTAAGTTTTGATCTTAATCTTCTGAACCAAAGAAAATGTTTTAGTCTTTTAAATTATATCTTCATTTTTATAATATTTTCCTTAACTGTAAAGTAACATTATTTAAAGCTGTGATTCAACTGGTGGTCTTTCAGATTTAAAGGTTTTATATAGCATTAAGTCTGCATACAGTGTTTGACTTTGTATGCTTTTAGGGTGAAATTTATAAAAAATTGCATATAGAAAAGCTTTTGACTCTGAAAGCCTGTCATTTGTTTCAAATGATAGACAACTTGTATGGAAAAGGGTTTCTGAAGCAATTGCATGCTTGCTTATGATGGTTGATGATCGATGCACAGGATTTACAATAACATAACATCTGATTTTAAGCATCTGCAATAGTCTTCTTATATAATTGATTGAAAATTCGAAATTGATGCATGATTAGTCCCTTAACCTTTTGTTTGGCAGGTTGAGGATGACAAAATTATTGTACCTCGAAATTCTTTGGTTGAGGTGAATCAGTCAGGCCTTCTTATGGAGACCTTGATTGATATTACACCGCAAGATCCACTTCCCAAGCCATCTGCAGGTCCCCTTGATCCAGATTGTGCCAAAGAAGGTCTTATTGTTTGTGATAGGGAGAGGATAAGAGGAAAACAGGGGGTCAGCTTGGATGAATTGGTTGGAATATTTATCCATCTTGGACGAGAAATGGAAGAAATTGGTGTTTCTAAAAGCTACAGATTGGCTGAAAAGGTTGCTTCTGTTGTAGAAGAAGCACAGCCCCTCCTAGAAAAGGTGCGATCCTTTGTATTCTCTATTCATTTTTCCTGATATTTGAAAGTCTATTGCATCTTCAGTCATTCTGATAATTAAATAGCTGTTGTATCTGTTTTCGCACACTCCACTAATGCATTATTAATATACATTGGATGTTGAACTATAACAAGAGCATATGGAGGAACCTATCTGTTGTTATCAATCTGTTTTCACATTGCCTCACTGACCTAATTAATATACATTGGATATCAAGCTAGAACAAGAACTTCTGGAGAAATATATCTCAGAGATTGAAATTAATCACTTTTCTTGCTCACATGTATGCAGTATAATGTCAGCAATATAGTAGTTCTGTTGATGATCATCTTTCAATAATTTTAATGGTGTGTTGATCATGAAAAGTTAAACGGATTGTGTATTCATGATAACTGCGTGATCATGAACTAAGGACTCAATAGAGTTATGTATGTCCTAAAAGCTATTTCAATGCAATTAGTTATGTATGTCCTAAAGGCTATTTGCATGCAATTTTGAACGTTGATTGAAATGATATATATCTGTGCGCACGTGCACGCATGTGTAAGCACTACAAATTATTAGATATGCATCATATGTCAGCCTCATGGTCAGAATAGAATTCAAGTGGCCCAAGTGTTTACCATGGGAAGGTTTGCATATTCCTTATTTGAAATGCACATCTATGGATGAAGTTGGGCATCACATTTGCATAGCTATCAAGGTGTATAATGACCGATGGAGTTCCTCTTCCATTAAGATAGTTATCTTGCATGATACTGAGGTGTGCTATCTCAAAATAATCAACACTAGCAATCTATCTTGGAAATTACTGCCAAGGATTGAGGCACGAAATACATGCACAACTTGCAAAATAGTTTCTTGACCTCAAGGATGGAACACCATGCTGTTTTCTGGAAATTAGTAAATTTGAGATCAAATCTATGTATCAACTATGGTACCGATAGGGAGCATGTTGGTTTATTGGGTCCAAATGTGAGTGAGAGTTTAGCTATCTAACAAGAGAATTGTCTTGTGACATTGCGCCCATACTGGGACAAACATATTCAAACACAAGAGTCTTGAAGCCAAAGTAGTTATTTATATTTTGAAAAAATAACTAATTTGATTTGTAAAAATTATTGCATTTAGCGATAATTATTTTACAAAAGTTTTCACACAAACAGTTTTACCAGAATGTATCTAACATGATACGAGGTCTTAGTTGGCTAGGACATAACATGACTAAAGGTTTGGCAATACTTATGTTCTTAATAGTCATGTGAGGATATTAGAGTGATAGGAGATCAAATTGTAAGAATAAAGCTTGTGCTGGGATAAGAAGACCAAATGTTTTATCCTAGCTCACCAGAGGTTTGGTAATGTGATATGGGCCTCCTACCATGTTGCTAATATGTGATACAGTATACTTGAAGGGGCTGGTTATTGATGATGCTAGGAATCTGAATTAACCTATCTGAATAACTTGTCTGGTACATGTAACCTCTCTCCAATGATTAATTAGTGAATTTTAATTAATTATTATCTTATTAATTAATTTATTAGATTAAATAAAATCTGATTGAAGAATTAAATAAACCCAGATTGCACCTCCATGCCAATTACAATAGGTTTACATTAAAGATTTGCTCTTACTCTTTATCCTTTTATATAAGTTATGGATGAGCTTTGTAAATATATTCAGGATGATATTTCATAATGCATATTACTTATAAATAATATAGTCCTAGTGGATGAAACAAAGGCTCAGGTTAATCGTAAGATGAAATTATAGAGAAATGCATTAAAATCTAAAGATTTTAGATTAAGTAGAATAAAGATAGAATATATAAAATGTAATTTTAGTATATCTAGAAATAGAAATGAGTAGAGTAAAAAATTAAAAAGCATAAAGTTCTTAAAAGCGATCACTTTCGATATTTGGGATTGATTATTCATAAGAAAGGAGAGATTGGGGATAATGTTATTCGTAGGATTAAAGCATGGTAAAGTAGAATTGGAATATTCTGTAATTATAAAATACCTGTCAAATTAAAGAAAAAATTTTAAGAGACAATCATAAAATTGGCTATGCTTTATAGTATGCAATGTTCGATGGTTGAAAAATTATATGTATATAAAATGGATGTGACTAAAATGAGAATATTAAGACGGATGTGTGATAATTTAAGAAAATATAAAATAAGAAATGAAATCATTTGTGAAAATATGGAAGTTGCATCAATTGAGTACAAATTGATAAAAGAACATTTTAGATGGTTTAGACATTTGCAACATAGTCGTAGGATGCATTGGTGTGGAGTGATTTGATATATATATATATAAGAAAAACAAGACAGAATTAGACTAAGAATTACATGGAAGTAATAAAGAAAAAATTAATATTTTTGCATCTTATAAAAAAAAAAAAATGTCTCTAAGCCAACTAGAATGGAGAAGGAAGATTCATGTAGCTGATTTTAACTAGATTGGGATTAAGATTTTGTTGTTGTTGTTGTTGTTGCAGATTAAACCTCTATAAGCTCGACTGGATTAGGTTAAGCCAAGTGAAGCAATACATGAGCTTGGACTAGGTCAAACCTAGCTTTACTAGGTTTTGAAGTGTGGACAACCGCCTTTTTTTTAGTGTGCCGCACTACCTCCTCTTCTTTATGTGATAAGAAATGGAACCCCCTAAGAAAAAGAGAGGAAGAAAGGGAGAAGAAGGCTAGGTTTGAAGTAATAGATCTATTTCTTTGAGTGTTGCGTCCCTTTGGCACATAGATAGCTAGAGTTTGAAGGCTAAGAAGGCTTTCTAGGATCGTGCACATGGATTGATGCCATGATGCATGGAGGATCAGTTACTTTCGTGGTCTCGATGGGCTCCCAGGAAGGCAAAATATCTAACTTCAGAGTCACCTAATGGTTTGGTAAAATTTTTTAAACCTGTAGATAAATCATGAACTAGGTCCTAAACTTCTGGTACATGCATCGAGGATGGACCACCACGTCTGTTAGGACTAGCTTGCAGTTTAGATTAAAAGATGCTTCTAATGCCCATGCAATTGAAGGTCTGAAACACCTTGATACTATTTAAGAAATGCAAGCCAAATTAGGGAACATCAACTCCTCTGATTTCCAGTCAATTTTTCTTTCCTTTTCCCCTAATCTCTGAGCTCTTAACTAATGCAGTCGTTTTCCAAGTTCAAATCTTCATATCTTAAACGGTATGTCTTAGTTAATCATTCTCACAGCCAAATGAAGAGTAAATTTCTATGTGGATGAGTAGGTCATGGAGAGCCTTAGTTTTTTTCTATTGACTTTTAGGATACTCAAACTCATTGGTTTTTTTTGGGCCTTTAAGAAAAAAAAGACTTGTCCAGCATATTACTTTAAATAATATTCTTAAGGAACTAATCTTAGTACTGAATGTGGGAACAATATTGTGTTTTTCGTATGCTTAATCATTCTTGCTAACTTGTCTTTAAGGCCAGAAGGTGTTGTTTTGGGTCCATTTCAGTTGGCTGGTCATGCAGGAATCTTTCCATGGTTCTACCTGGCTTTCATAATCTATTGGTTAAATTTTAAGTTAGTTGAGGTATCAGATTCAAGTGGCGCTAATTTCACATAATATCATACTAGGTCCTGAAAGTACACCTTAATGCCTAATATCGTACTAGACACTGAAAGTACACCTTGATCCCTGCTACTCAAAGTTTGAAACATTTTCATGAAGTTGGCAAACATCCTTGCATCCACTATCATGGCAAAATCCAACATTGCTTTTCTTGCTTCCTCTTGAGCAGACTTCATGATGAAGAAGCATTTTTCATACATAATCTCAATGCATCAATATTTTATGTTTTTGTCATCGGTTGCTCTTGTACATGGCTTTATAATTCTGTTTTAAGGAATGATTAAGCATGTAGCCATAATTTAAAAACAACTAGGCATGCTTATATCCATAGGTTGTTGCTATAGTAATGTAAGAGATGGAAGCCCTGGCTGAAAATATACAACCTTTTCTTGCTGAGGTTCATGACAGTGCGCTGCTGAAGGATGTTGAGGGTTTAACCAAAAGCCTAGCTGATGCATCTGAGGATTTGAGGTATATATTATTGAACCTCAACTTTTTAAGCTAGTTTTTGTTGTTTCACTTATATTTAATGTTGATACAAGTCTTTTGATACTTGAATTCTTTAAATGTTGTTTGAGTAGTAATGTAATAGGATTTGTATCAAATTGCACAAATACACATGCTTAGCATTTGATTGGGTAGTGTTAAGGGGTTTGGCAAGATTTGAATTTTTTTATTTTTTTAAAATTTCTTTTTTAAAACAAAGCATGAACCTGTTTATGACCCTTTAAGACATGTCAAGGCCTTTCTAAAACTTATCTCCTTTAATCCTTTATAAATTTAGTTAAGCAATTACAGGTCCCAGGAATTAGCTTAAGTTTAGTGGTAACAAGCTTAAGGTTAATTAAGATTTATTGTTGCTTGAATGCTAATTAAGTTCATAGATTATTAGCTGTCATTATTGGTTATGATTATCTCTTGAAGAAAATAAGATCAATGGAGCATTTGCTCATTATGCTGCTATTCAAGATTGCATTTTGTATATGGCCATGCCATCTGATAGAACCTTTTTCTTGATGCCACTCTTAGGGCCCATTTGGATTGGCAGCTGATGCCTTTAAGTAGTTGTTTCCCAGCAGTTATGTTAGGTAGCTGTTGACCAACAGCTGGGGCCAACAGCTATCCCAAACAGGCCAGTCTGAGCAACTTTTTGTTGGTTTGAGTTCCCTTTTTTTGAGAAACCTTGGTTCAAGTCCATTGGAAACTCCAAAATAGTACTTAAAAGAAGGCATTTATCAACTCTTCTGACAGCCATCTGAGTAGGGTCCAATTACAGTCTACAAAACAGGTTCTTCCTAAAATAGTTTCTTAGAACCTTTGTAGCTACACTCCTCCCTTTTCGTTTGTGCCTGAGATCTAGTCCAACTAACACTTACGTGTAACTGAAGGCCAGAATGCTGCACTTTCTTATAGTTAGCTGCATAAACCATCATGAAATTTGCAGAACAGCCTAGCATGGGGTAATCGCTTGGGAATGGGGAAAAACTCTTATTTGACTCTGTAAAGTTTTTGATATAATCTTTCTGAACCGAAAGATATGGCTATGGGGGATTGTTTTGGATTTTGATTAAAATTTTTTATAGCGGATTAAGATACCTATTCATGTTATGCTAATCCAACCCATCCATTTATATTCTTAATATGTGGTTGATCGTGCATTCTGATAGAAATTAGATTGGTAATTGAACAAATTCTTCAATGGAGTTTTCTTTCACCTTGTTTTAAGCTCCATTGATGTGGTTGGTCTGACTATCTCTGTTGTATTATTCTAGGAAAAGCCTTGGTAAAAGTGGGGCTCCATCTTTTGCTAATTTAGAGAAAGGTTCCCCTTGTGGTAACCTTCTTTGCTAATGTGAAAAATTAAAGGAAAACAAAACTTTTATATTATTTTTATCTAGACTGTTGCTAACTACTAGGGAATACAAATCTTGGATGGTTGCTTTCCTGGTTGCATTTATTTAGCCTAGAAAACATCAAGGTAGGCTTTCTTTTTCCCTGTGCAAAATGAAATTTCTGGATTCAGGGTAGGCCTTCTTTTTCCCTATTATAAAGCTCATGAAATGAGCACCAATTCATGGAGATAAAGCCGAACTATTAGAGCTAGAAAGGTGTTGCAGGTTATTTGCTTCATCTTTGTATAATCTATTGGACTAGGTATTTCTTTAAAAGTCCATCATGTCTTCCATGTCATAGATTTCATTTCTTGAGGAGATTTGAACGTTTTGTGGAAGAAAATTTGGAAGGATTTTGGAGTTATCATATACCTTTCCTATTTCCATGCTAGTTGAAGTGCCGTGTTCTTATTCTATACTAGTAATAAAAATGTGGTAATTTCTATCTTTTCTTGTGAGAAAAAATTGTAAGCATACAGTTTGATTAGAACAAGATTGATTATTTTCTTATTGTGGTCGCCAGGCATGGTGACCTAAATCATTTCCCTTTTCATTGATGTTAAACATGGTGGTTTTGCATGTTATTAGCTACTAATTTGTGGTCTTGCAGAAAGGTGCAGTATGCTGTTTTAATGCCTGAGAATGCTGAACTTATCAGGTAGTCTGTTTTCACTCTTGTATTCACATTGAAAAATATTGAGGTGGGACCCTTGTCCTCTTTCTGATTTCCTATTTCTGAGCTAAAGATTTCTATTTATATATTAATTTCTCCATAAATTTGAGTATAAGTTCTGACATCTCAGGCTTCACGGGTGATGAAGCTACAAGACGGAAGCCCAGCTGTTACCAAATACCAGATAGGCTGCTTCATTAAACTTTTGACAGAAGGTTACTTTTGGGAGGGGAAGTGGGAACAAACATCAGTCATTTCTGCGGATCACGGGTCTGTAGCGTGAAAGAGAAAACCCGGAGGCATAATCTCTCTCTAAAAGGTGAAATTTTGATAGGTGTTTTTTTTTTCTTCTTTTTCTAAACTTGTGTCTCTAGGTTTTCCTTTGAGTGCGACTGCTTCCAGGTCTCATGCTGTGATATGTGCATGAGCCAACTGGAGATTTTTGTCGAGTCTATACCGTGGAACATTGTAAAAGTTGCCAATCATTCTGAGAATGACTTTGAGTGGTCCTGCATTCCATCAAAAAAAAAAAAAAAAAAAAAAAGACTTTGACCAATCATGTACAATTCTCTTCCATCCATATTGGATTACTCGTGTATTAATGCTAGGTGCTCAATCAAATAAGTCAGGTAGCTCCAGATTACTGTTAGCCTTTAAGTCTGCCAAGTTCAGCAAATTAGGTAAATGTGGTAGTCCCCTCATTTTTGCAATGTGTGCTCTCTCCTGTTACAGAACGTCTGCAAAGGCTGCCAGAGCCCCAGGCACAAGCTTTGTGAAAAGAAATCCCCCCTGCTCTACTGTCAAGCTCTCGTTTTTGCGCGGGTGATCAAAATGCGGAATTCCCGTCAACAGGAAACCAGTGCTTAAATTCAGCTTTCGTGAGGCACCAGCAAACCTGTTTTGAGTTGGACACCATGAGATGGCATAACCATGTAGCAATACAATTAATTTCATAGTAATTTACATCAGTGGATTGTTTTCTCAATGAATGATTAAAAACAGAGACTTTCCAGTAAAATAATAAATGGAAACTATTTGTTTTTCTTTCTGCATGCAACAGCATCAGTGCTTAAAAAATGAAAACTATTTGTTTTCTTTTTTGCATACTGCAGCATCAGTGATGAGCTTCCCAACATAATTAAGAAAATTTTGATGGAAGATATCTCATGTTCATAATGAGCTTCCTACCCCAAGACAAACTGAGGGGGAAGTGAAAAAGTTTCAAACCTTAATCAAGGGGTGCCATGCGGCATTGGAGTGGAGATCTAAAGCTGACCTAATATATAGTCTCAAGAAAAAAAAAAAGTGTTGTGGATGATTAGTTTCTCAATAGCAAAAGTGCACTTGGTTGATTTGGATTGCATTGTGAATTAATCGGGTGCTGCAGCACTCTGATTGAGCTTTGCAAATCTCATGCCAACAACCCTCATAGAGTGCTTTAAAAACTTCTCAGCACAGCGCTGCACGCATGTTTCCTCTCCTGTCAAGAGACTTGCGCCTGAGAGTATCCACACAATCTGAGAAACATTTTTCTACCAGTGAATTGTACCATCTCAAGCTGCATGATAGATGCAAAAACACAGATGCAATCAACTATCAGTATTCCTGACTCACCGGTATTGAAATCAATTCTTTTTATTAATACAAAAGGATGTAATAAGTAAAACACAAAAACTATATTATAAAACACACTGTTATTAACAGCAGTTGAAAGTAATTGCAAGGAAAATCCCAACAGCCCATGCATTTTGTACAATGGCTATACAAACCTTACAGAACTCATTTATGCCCCACATCTTCTATCTTACAAAATGAAATACTTCCTAAGACTAGCCGTCTCCAATTCCTCATCTATGATACTTCTGACAAAAGAGACCAGAAGATCAACAGCCAAACAAGTAATTGGCCAGTCTCAAGCATGAATCAGCAGCTGATGTTAAACAACTGAACAAGCTAACACTAAAGTTTTTTCTTCTACCATGACAAAAGCATGTGTCACATGGAGAAGCTAGTGGGAATAGGAATCACCCAGCTATTGCCTTATCTCTATTTATTTTTTGTGAATGACTCGGTAATGAATTCAACAAATGCAACTGAAGGGGAACCACCTGAAATGAGAGAACCACAATGAATTTTGAGGTGAAACATTCTCCAATTACAAACATCATAAAGCAAGGAATCTTTTCTGAGGGGGAAAGAACTTTCTTCACCCAGGAATGGCAATAGCTTGGATGGTATCACCCTCGACAAGAGGAAGAGGCATTCGATTCCTAAAAATTAATGAGTAAAAATTTAACTCAAAAATGATAGAAGGCTAACCGAATTGAGGGACTGATGTAAAAAAGAATCAATAGATATCATTGCAGATGATAAGCTTCAATCTAAAGTGCGCTTGCAGCACTAGATAGATGGACAAATGAAGTGGGACTCAAGAGTGTTTTTCAAGCTTGAATCAGTCCAATTGGTGCACCTGTTGACCTTGTGTCCAAGTAAAGTGCAAAGAACGAATGAGTGGATCAAGCGTTCGGATGGACTTGCATCAACTCTACCTCCTTATACTCCCTTTTGACTGCAACCCCCTTGCACTCAAGTTTTAATTAATGAAAAAAGTTTCTGGTTCTCTGATGACCAACGTACCAAATGACTTGTACTCAAGCTTTAATTAATGAGAAGGTTTCTAGCTCTCTTGTTAACAGATGGAATGATTGAAGAGTGGTGTACAAATCTCCTTCGTGTTCATTTGCTTTTGATTAAGCTCTTTCTCTCTCTCTCTCTCTCTCTCTCCTGGTTTTCTCTTTTCTCTCTCTTTATCACTGCATGCGATGCAGGAAGAGACGGAAAGGGGCCTTCCTTACGTAGTAATGGATGCAGCGCGACACGCGTTAAGGATAAATTTTGGGCCTTCTTTCTCTCCGATGGTATGGAATCAGGCCGTTCTTCTCTCTGGTGGCAGATTGTCGGCGACGGATGGACCAGTGTTTCTTGCTTCTTTCATGAGAGCACTTTCCACTGAAGAAGGCCGATGATAGAGATGGCAACGGGTCAATTGGTTGATTGTGCTCGGCATGAAGAAGTGGAAGCATGGAACGATGGTGCTCTGATACCAACATTAAGGATTTTGAGTAACTAGATCGCATGCAAAGGTGACGTGAGACAAAGATAATTTTACGTTGCGCTTAGCCAAAACGTGGATTTATGAGCATGAGTTTGAATTATCTTGCATTCATCCAAAAAGTCATTTCAGATGACGCATTGGATAGAAAAAGATGCACTGATCCAATCTCGAAGAGATGGTCGAAAATAATAATAATAATAATAATACAACTCTTTATGGAACCTTTCCATCCCATGTTATCTAGGTTTCATGGCCTATCGCCCAATGGATAATGCTCCCATTTTGGCAACCTTACTGAGAATCGGCCTAGCTCCCATGATAATAGTGGTAAAGCTGTATTTCTTATGCCCATCATTTTAAAATTGTGTTACATATATCTAGAACCTATGGGAGAGTGGACCCTGGTGTATTATGACTTAAATATCATATATTTAAAATATAGAAATAGTTTCTTGGCATACAGAGGTAAGATTACATAATATAATCTTCTTCAAATCTTATAATGATTAGAGTCTCATGCATTAGATCGGCAATTTTTATATTTAGAACCTATATCTTAGAGGAACATGTTCTTATTTCTCTAGCATTAATAGATACTATCTTTGCACCTATTCAACAGCTAATTAGGAAATAAAACTTTCATTACATATGCTACAATTTATCATGCAACCACTAGCTTAGGTTAGGGCTGGAAATAGGCTCGAACTGGCCGACAGTACATTGGGTCAACTCAACTTTAGGTCAGGCCATGAGTTAGACCCAAGTTAATTCATATCAAATTTGAGCTTAAAGTTAGAGCTCAAAAAAATATTTAGGCTAGGCCTAAACTGTTACTTGGTTTGACCCAAACTGGGTCTAGAGCTTAAGCCTAAAAAAGGCTTAAAATGTTGACCCTCAATCACGCCTGATCCAAATCTAATTTCAAAATCTTAAAATTTGATGGACTTTTTAAATCTTATACGAGATTTTTTGCCAATTGTATAAGATTAGTTAGCAAATTTTCTTTAGTGATTAAGTATAATTACTTTAAATATTACCTACTTATGCACAAGCATTTAGAAATCAAAAATTAATTTTATCAACCCAAATTTTAGCCCAAATAAATTACTGCCGGTTGGTCCGATTAGATTTTAGGCTGCACCTAAGTTTGGGTGCTCTCTGAAAATTTTCTCGGATCCAAGCCTAAAAAAATAAATAAATATTAAGTTAGACTTGGGCTGAGACATAATCAAATATGATCCAGCTCACTTTTAGTCCTATCTTAAATATATGAATTTTTACTTCCTCTAATCTTTTTTAAAATAAAAATAAAATAAAACTGCATGTCCCTAGGATCACAAGTGAAGTTGTTCTTTGTTTTTTTTTTTTTTTTTTGGAAGGGGGACCAGAACGAGAGAATCCCGCCATTCAAGATCTGGGACCTTTACTTCACTTTAGAGCAATCTTATAATTGCACCATTATCAACAAAAGACAAACCATAGAGAAAAGAAGATTCTTGCTCCAATAACATGTTTGGTTCCAGCACTCTCATCTTTTGCCTACAGGTGGACAAGGAATACTCTTTTTCTTTCTCAAAAAACAAATATCCACTGAAAAGAGGGACACTAAAGCAAGATAAATTCTCCTCCAAATCACCAATATGGGCTTTGAGATGACCAAAATTTGAGAATTCTCGGTTCCAATCTTTCTACAGAATCAAAATCATGCAAACATGTCCAAAAGGGCAAGAAAAGAATAGATTTTTTCAGAAAGAACGAGGAAGATCTTGTCCATCTTTGGAAGGGAGTCCAGATACCTTAGATTGCCCTTGTTCTTCTCTTCCTAAGTTTTTAAGAATGGGGCAAGTTTCAGCTCCAAAAGCCCTAACATTTGTTTTTTGGCTCAATTCTAATTGAATTAGAATTTTGACTCCATAATTTTATTGATTTTTATAAGAATTTTTTATATTTAAAATAAAATATAAAATTAAATTCTTATATATGATCTTTAATATAAAAAAATAAAAATTTTAAAAAATAAAAATCTTATAAATAAAAGAACAAAGGCTTTAATTGAATGACAGGAACGAAAAGACAAGCATGACACTGAATGAATTTGAGATTAATAACCTAGAAGGATGACAGAAATAAATAAAATTAAAACATTTTGATTGAGAATTTGAGAGGAATATTGCTTTGGTTTGATAGGTATTTTAATAAATATAAAATATTTTATTATAGATTAATTTTAATTTAAATTTTTTATAAATTTAATTAATTTTTATTAGATTTTTGATTTTATATATTTTTTTATAATATTAAAATTTTAATGATTAATTGAGTGAAATTTGAGTGGATAATGAATACACATCAAGCTGCTGTATCTCTAAAGTGTTGATAAGGTGATCATGATGATGATAGTTATGAATTATATTAAGAGATGTTAGATTCTATTAACTTTATTTTGTTCGATGACTTGTGATAATTTATATCAAGCAAAGTTTTTTTTTTTTTTTTTAATGAAGCAAGTAATTATTTATTTCTGTTACTTTATCCTGCTGTATAACTACAAATAAAATTTTCAATAATAACATAAAAGAAAAAGATGATTTAATAATAATTAACAAACACTGTGGCCCGGTCGCTCGCGAGGGCCCGTGAGATGATTCACGGCTGTGATTTCTTGACCGCTACTTTCTTTCGGAAACACCGATTAGCGAGCCGGGGAGGGCACGTTTCCCTTGCCCCCCGGGAATCGCACAATCTTAGTTCTTTTTGTTCGCGACGAAGATATCCACCCCATCATCCCCAGATGAATGGAAACCGGTAGGCATCCGGTCCGTTGAGGGGTAGAATGGGAACATCGGCCAGAACGCGCTCCGTTCGCCGGTCATTCTCCGTTTCCATCCGGTTTTTATCCCCTCGGGGCTGTTGTCGGTGCGGCCATGCGGGCGAATGTTTCCTGCTTTCCTGATCCCTTGCTCTCGGCCCTCCCCCACCCACTCACCCACCCTCGGTAGCTGCTGGAAGGAAGAAGTAGGCGAACGCGGAAGCATGGCGAATTAGGGTTTTGTCTTGTGGCCAGAGGTTTTTCATCAGAAGAGAAGAGTGTGTGATGCCGATGAGACTGTTCTCTGAATCCTTCTCCTCTCCCAAGTTCGACGTCATCATCATGGGGAACCCCTTCTTCAATCGCACCGTCGACGGATTCCTGAAAATCGGAGCGGTAATCTTTCTTCTGTTCCTCTCCGATTCTACGTCGTATTTCGGATTTTAAATTTATGAAAGACTTGAAGATCGTTTTTTTTCCTTCTTCGCAGGTTGCTGCTTCCAAGGTTGCAGTGGAGGAGACCTATGACTGCCTCAAAAAAGGTCCTTCGCGTTTTCCGTTTTATGCGCATTTTCTCTTGAATTTTGTTACTGACGAGCTCGTTTATAACTGATATCTGGCGTCGACTTTTCCTGATCATTTAATATCTTCTTTTCCTCATGAAATCGTCATAACTCCCGCTTGCATTTATTGCTGAGTGTCGAAGAGATTGGGGATGATGGTATTAAGACGAGTAACTCATAGTCTCTTGTGAAAAATTTATGGAAAAGATTGAAATTAAATTTTTCACAGAAAGTCACTAACCCTAAACAGCTTTTTAATTAATGGTGTCGTTGGCAATTTTCTTTTTCCAGTCAACTGAGTTGACGTAAGGTTAAATTTGTAGTGCTTGGCATGTCTTAAGGAAATTTTGTTTCATGTAAAAATGAGTGTTATGTAATGCACACAAAGCATTGGTAGGTTTGTTCTTTTGTGTACTTGTACACCATACAAAATGATGCCTTTAATAATCATTGCTACCATGACTTGTCTCCATGATGGTTGGCTGCCATTCTTTTAATTAACAGATATTGCATTGGTGTGCATAATGTTCAACCTAAGGTTCGTTATCTCCGTACTAAACCTATACCGATACCACAATGATACAGGATTGGTATAGCTAGTAAGCAAGTCGGTTCAGCATATCAAGACTTAATATGCACAGGTTCTGGATCTCAATTCAGTACCAATATGTTTTGGTATGCTTGGTATGAAATTGTATGCACCGGTACAATTGGACCTACTTCAAGTTAGGTCTTTGTAATGGCATTACCTTCTAATTCTAATCTTACAGTTGTCTGCTAGCCCAATCTATTCAAACTAACGATACAATCAGTTGACAGTGAGAAGGATCGCAGTTATTTATAGATTGTTGAGGTAGGTAGAACAAATGACTCCGAAATGGGTGCTGGTGGGGCTATCAATGTCGTGTGCCAGTTGAAAACGATTTATTTATGATAATATCACTCCAGATGTGAACTTATCTCATTAAGAAAGGAATCCATTTCGTGCATATCTGTTGTTTTTGTGTGAAAAAGATTGAAATAACCTCATCTTTTTCTTAATCGTTGCAAGGTAAATTTGGCCCTAGGCAATGCCCACGGTTGACCTCACATTTTGCTTACAAATATTATGGAGGAGTAACTTATTGCATTGAATTGTCCATCTAAATGATGGTAATAGTAGAAATTGTCAATGCTTCTAACTGGTTATTTGGTCGGAAGTTTGGAGAGACTGGAAGGATAGAATCTTGGAAGTTGCAAAGCATGGACAAGGTCTGGGATTTTATGATGTTGAAATTGGCCTGGATTTTATGAAGTTGAAATTGGCCTTGTTGGCCTGGTTGATGTGTTTCCCAGCTGTTGTTTATCATCTGCATCCTTTGCATCTCTTGATTCTTTTTTCCTCCTCTTTTTAGTGACTTTTTTTTATTGTCTTTAATTTTGTCCTTGTATCTCTAGAATACATCATGTCGACTACTCAATCTCAAAGTCCTCTTTCTTGTTGTCTTCTTATGTACTGCATGCTTTTCATTTGAGCATGCTGCTTCCAAGCAAGAATGAGGTTAGCCTTTTGTTATTGACCATGAGACATTATCTATTTTCTAGATTTAGCTGTCTGTTTGGATTTAATCTTCACAATTTAGGCCCAGCTTGCTTATCACTCACATAAAATGTAACTTATGTTATTATTTCTTGTAGGAAAAGTTACAAAGGACAAACTTGATACTGCAGTAAGTGTTCCATGCTTTCTTAATTTATATAAGTTTGTCAAACTTTAGTATAACCTTAATGTATTTCCTTCTTGAAATTTTTTATGTCCTGTGGCTTATTAATGATGCAGACGTGCTCGATAGTTTAGGAGCATTGCACTATGACCCAGAAATAGCATATGAGTGACAATTTATTGCTTTAATCTCTATAATTAAGCTTCATAAATGCATGGCATCAGAGCACCAAATGTTGCTAAATAGGACTCACAGGTAAAAAAAAGTGATAGATTTGATGTCTTCTTCTTTCTGAGATGGTTTCTTCTCATAATTGGAACATGCTTCCTTGATAAGTGCAATGTTGTCCATTTTCTTTTATTTTGTTAAATCTTGTGACTTGCATGTGGCAGCTGAGACTTATAATAAACGATGTGACCATTGCCCACCATTGTTTCTAATCAATGCTTCATGAAGAAATATAAGATTAAAAACCATGTTTGTTTAAGATATGTTTGTCACCTTAAGAAGGTGTCCTCATTTAGCTAAAATGATGGCAGCTTGGATGATTAGTTTACATTAACCTGATGTTTTGAAGACCATGCATCATATAGAATGTCATGGATGAGCAATATGTTTCTTTGTTCTGATTCACTAATTTCTTTGAGATAAATGGGTGAATTCTGTTGGAAATATTTTGGAGGATTAGGTTACATTAACCTGTTTTGCTAAATGCATAATTGAGAAGATAGCCATGGGATGGTTACTTCATGCAGAGGGAGAGCAGTTACCAGAATAGTTAGATAAACAACTTTAAGCTTGGCAAGTTGGACTTTTTCGCTTATCTGTTGGTACCTCGCTCCTCAGCTAGCACTGGGAGAGGCTCCGAATTTCACAAATATGATCACCCACTGTTATTCATTTTTATTTTACTTTATCTTATTTTTTGAATGCACCGACTGTTATTGTCATGATGCACTTTGCATTGGGGAGGATTTGCATTTGACAATACCTGTCCTCATTGTCCAGTGTAGCATTGAAACATGCCAAATTGGTGATATTTTTAAGGGCTGGATGACAAGTCCAAGTCCTTTTTTGTGTTGATTGGTGATCAATTACATATGCTCAGGATTATTGCTACCAATACAATACTAGTTCTGCTTGGCCTCTACATCTTTGCAGCACTCCTAAATTAGGAATTTTAACCCAACTGGTTATGAAAGTTGCATCTTGTCTTAATCAGCTGAATCCAATAGCTAAACTCAGTAGAAGTTTGATGGGAAATCCAGCTTTTTTGGCATTTCCTTAGGGATTATTCCAGGGAATTCGATTATATTATTTTCATTTTAATTCACAAAATAAGGAAATAATGTATATACAAAATGGCACGTTCATGCACTGACACTGTTCTATGGCTGCAGTTCAAGAAGATGTGCAGCGAAGGTGCATATTGGGGTAAGCTTGACTTAGTTTTCGATGCCATGTTGTTTGACAATTGGACAAGCATTATAACAATTGGGCATGATGTCTACTGTTCACTGTTGTTTGCGTTGTGCTTTTCACAGGAACTGCTGCTGGAGTGTATGTTGGAATGGAGTATGGAATGGAAAGGATCCGTGGTACAAGGGACTGGGTAAATTCTTCTTTTCTCAGTTCTGGTGTACTCTTTTACTTTAATCTTATTGTTCAATTTTATCATCAACTTGTTGGAGAATGATTAGAATCTTTGTCCTCATAAATAACCATATTGCTCATTTGTTGGTCATGTGGCAAATGGCTCAGCTGTTGTTTTCCTGTCTTTTATCCCTGCTTTCTGTCAAGACCTAATTTAACAGCTAGTTGAGGCATATAGATATCTCTTTCACTAATCAAATGTTTTATGGTGATTTTTCAATTCCTGAATTCAGTTGCTCTGTACTTGTATGCTATTGGCTTATTATCTGGCCAGTTCATTTGCAATTTGCTATTGTCTCATGCTAATTAACTCTGGGTAACTTAAGTCACCTTTTCATACAACGTGAATCTGACCAGGCCAGGACTTGGACAGGGTCTGAATTTAGGGTAAGAATAATTCAAAAGATTTCCTGGAGTAGTGCGGTCCGTAATTCTGCACAAAGACTTTTTAAAACAATGTTAAATTGAATAAGCAATAAATCCAGCACATTGCTTTATTACTTTCAAGGAAGTGAATTGTATTTTCCTCCAAAATGATGGAATAGTGAGCGAGCTCTCCATTATTTGTTAAATAAAAATGGAGTTACCATAATAATAGTTGGTATTTGCATGAGAAAAAGTTTTAAGTAGGATTTTTGCTTCAAATGTTATATTCAGTCGTGAGAAATAGCCGTAATTTTCTAGTTTCATATTTTGGTGGTACATTTACTTAATGTATGATGAATCTAGTAAAAGCAACAACAGTGAATATTATAAATGGCAGCACAGCAGACAAGGTAATGGGACCTCTAGCTTTGGTGATTGATTGGTTCTAGTCACAGTGAGTTCAATCTTCCAATGAGTTGCTTATATTACAGGTTGGCGTGTAACTTAGTGAGGTCCAGGACATGCAGGCTGAATTGCCTGAGGTATAGAACAAGACCATCACCTTCTCATTGCTTTTGCTTTCACTGCTGCAGAAGAATGCGATGCTCGGTGGTGCGGCAACTGGGGCACTTCTATCGGCTGCTAGCGGTCATGGTAGAGACAACGTTATTGCCAATGCCATCACAGCAGGTGCCATAGCTACTGCTGCCGAGTTGATAAACTACCTCACTTGAAGGCTGTGTCAGACTTGCATAATGTCGCCAATGCACTATGGCACATAATTCTATCAAGTCTTTTGCTTCCATAATAAAAAAAAACAATCAGTTTCAATGCTTAGTTCAAATTTCTGTCATCAAAGTGAGTACAAAAATGCTAGCATCTGTTGGATTAAATCAAAGGTGGGGAGTAAGGCTGGTGATATGTTAATCAAAAACATGAGCAGCTTTAAAATTTAACCTGGTATTTGCCCAAAATTGCTTTGAATATGGAAATTTCCACGTCTTATTACTGGTACTAGCGCTTTTTTGTTTCAGATGTTCAAATCCTCATTTGATTCCCAACTTCAGTAGCAGCTCTTGTGTCAAAACTGCTTGCAATTAAATTTGGTAATAAGTTGGGTTTTAGCACTCTTAACTGCTGTAACACAAAGGGTTATTGTAATTGATATCCTTCTGTACCAAATTCCCTGCAACTCAGAATTTTCCAGCGCCAGCAATCAGAACCGGAGTTCCATTAGACGATTCAGTGCATGCAACAGCATGGCCTCTGCTCGCTACGTTAAATTTTAGTTCTTCCAACTCAGGGAAAAAGAACAGAATTTTTGATTTAAAGGTCAAGAAAAACTTTAATCAGACTGCAAGTAGATTAGCTCACAAGATGGGGAGGACTCCCGGCCAAACAGCAAAGCAGGGGAGTACAAAGTCCTGGACGTACCTTTCTCTGGGCATCAAGAAGCAGTGACCGGTCCCCTTGTATCGAGTCAAACTAGTGGGTAGAGAGGTGGCTTCCTCTTACGACTAATCCAAGAAACAGCTCACCTTTCGTTAAACATAGCTAGAGCAACCCCAATGTCTCACTGGAACAGTCCGCCATGATCGATCTCACCAAACCTTCTACTTGATCTCTTGAGAACTAAAATCCCGTTCTAGCGGGTAATGGCGGCAAACACGTTAGATGGATATATGTATACATTTATAAACAATGAAATGAACAAAACTTGTAACATTGTAAATATAGACCAAGAAGTTCTCAGGGATATTTTGTCAACCAAAGCGATTAGACACAGAGGTCAATCATTATACGCGAACAAAACTTTCTCGAGGTCAATGAATCTTCTGGTGGACTCCAAGATGGGACACCATTAACCGTAATCTATGGCTAAAATTAATACGTGCAGAGAAGAATCTGGGGAGCTCCTTGCGTGTCGCACGCTGATATGGAGACTTAAAGAGGTTTTTTTTTTTTTTTTTTTTTTCTAGGTGATGACGTGCTCGGTTGTTTCTTGTTCATCTAATTCATCAATCGTTGTCAACAAAGACCAAAGTCTGTGGACGTCATTTATATGGCATAAAGAACTTTGAGACAAGCCGGGCCACGTTGATAGAGATGCCGTTCATATCAAACGAGAGCATGGAAAGAAGAAAGTCACACAGCCACGTTAACAGCAGAGGATAGGAGCTGTATTCATTTTTCACATAGAAAAAGCACACCGCAGACAACAGGACACACAACCGCAACTAAACAAGCAGGCAAAAGAGAGAGACAGAGAGGTCTTCTGTTCCTCGGCCATGGCAACAACTACACCCCAAGGAGGGTTAGCCAGAGCCATAGCCGCTTATTTTTAGCACCAACATACTATTTCTAAGTCACTGGCACAAACGACAGACACCACACAGACACAAGGTACGACAGCAGGATTCATTCCCTCCCTCTCTGTCTTTTGATGTTCTCTGTCTCATTTACAGTTGCAGGGATCGCAGGTGCAGTTGGATCCACACTTGCAGCCACCGTTCTCAGATCCAGCAGCCATCTCGAACCCTTCAAGGTGCCTGCAAACGAAATCAAACTCATTTCAGCTAGATAATATCAAAAAGGGAGGAGGAAAAAAAAAAAGGTCTAAAATGAAACATACCCCTTCTGAGGTGCAACCCCCATGATCATGGTTTGAGTGGTGGTGCTCCTCTCCTCAGCCAGGTCAGGGTACATTTTGGATCTGCTCTCAGAGATCAATCAAACGATAGAAGATAACAGTCAAAGCATGGTTTTAATAAGAGAACTATAGCTCTTGGAATCTCTGGGAGAACTCCCATGTAATCAGAAACAGAGGATAGCCGCCGGCAAAGCATAAAGGCTCGAAAACCAAAGAAACAAAGAAGGAAAAACGCATGAACACAACTAAATTAAAAGAATATGTGACACATCGTCTCAAAATAAATCACTTCATAACAAAAATTCCAAACTGAAAGAATAGTCAATCTTGCCAGGACCCATGATCAGCTGATCAGAACCAGTAACAGCTAGAGATTTTTTTTTTATTATTATTTTTTCTTTCTCTTCTCTCTACTCACCCTCCGCATCCACTGCCGCACTTGCAGCCAGATCCACACCCGCAGTTTCCTCCGCAGCAAGACATCTTCTTCTTCTTCCTCACTCTAAGAACGAAACAAAGATCTTCCCAAATTTCTCTTAGACCAGCTCTCTGTTTTTCTCAAGCACGAGCCTCAGGCCATGGCCCAGGCCCCCATTTTATAGAGGCCAGGAGGAGATAAGAGTGACGTTATCCACCGTCGACGTGTCGTCATCCAGTGCCTTGGATATCCCTTCCGTGCCGGTCCCACCCTACGTGCCTCTCACAATCCCACGTATCGTTGAGTCTGGATACCACCTTGTCGTTTTGCTTGGCGTGTTATCTCTCAACTCTCTAAATTTCTCTACGCTCCCTGGCGTTTGTTTCAGACTTCGCTTCCTTCCAGCCTCCTCCTCCTCCTCCTCCTCCTCCTCTCTGAAGTATTATATTTCCTGGGTCTGGAGCTTAGAAGAGAACCCTCTCTAATTTGCTGGATAGCGATAAGAAATTTTGTTTGGTTTATCCAACATTATCTTCTAGGTGCCGGAGATGTGACATTCTCCTGTAAAGAGGAGGACCCCTTCTTTCTCTGAACATTTTAGCTGGTAGATTGGAGGAGCTTACTATGTTTAAAATATTTTTTTGGTCAGTCATTGTATGAGCACATAAGTTAATCCAACAAAAAAATATTTGATTCTATACAAGTAGACAACATGATTCCTTGTTTTATATTAAAATTATAGATCCATTATAATTTTTTAGCTAGTAATGTGATGGAATTTTTAATGTTGCTTTTAACTACCTACTCATGTGCATATGATAATGATTGAATTAAATACTAGATTAAATATTGTGCTTAGAAACAATGCTATTTTTAAATTGCACAAAGAAATACATATAAAAGCTATCATTATCACCAATAAATCTTTCGTTCCTTCCTCACTATCCTTCTACAACGTCGTAGTCGATGAAAATTATGCATAAATAAATAAATATAATGGCTTGACAAACTCATTGTACAGTGTCCATTCAACAACAAAAGAAACATAATTTTTATAGACAATATAATCCGCAAGGTCTCTTGCTAATTTTTAGATATTAATACATTGTATTAAAAGGGATTCCCTTAGAAGAAAGAAAAAGGATATATTATCAAATGCAATCTTTAAAATAATTATTTATAAATTAATCTTTGCAATTAAGTTTGAAATATCTATAACTTAACCATTAACCATTGTTGAAAGGTTAATCTTTTACAATGCAATATTTGATTATTACCTAAGTTGATGGCCGGCACCAATGAGATTTATTAAGAAATAAAAGATTTTTATAATTTAATCTAATAAACTTGGATGGTAATATTTGTATTAAAAAGGGTTTCCTTAGAGAAAAAGGTATATCATCGAATGTAATCTTCAAAATAATTATTTGCATATTAATCTTTGCACTTAAGTTTGAAATATCTCTAACTTAACCAATAATTGTTATCAAAAGGTTAAACCTTGAAGATGCAATATTTAATTATTGCCTCAGTGGATGGTTAGCAGCAATGAAACCTATCAAGAAATAAAAAAACTACTACAATTTAACCTAATAAACTTAGTTGACAATACTTGTATTAAAATGTATTCCCATACAAAAGGGTATATTATCAAATGTAATCTTCAAAATAATTACTTACAAATTAAAGTTTGCAATTAAGTTTGAAATATGTATAACTTAACCACTAATCATTATCAAAGGCTAACCTTTCACTTATTGCCTAAGTTGATGGTTGGCAGCATTGGCTACTATAATTTAATCTAATAAACTTGAAGGATAATATTTTAAAAATAAAAATTATCGATACATATTCATATAATTTTTTATAAAACTAAATTTCTCGATACATGTATCCAAAACTGCAAAACAAAAATCATGATGACTTTGTTTCAGAAATGAATCATGAATAAGACTAATTTATGACAAATATGTATAAAAATTAGAAATAATAATAAAACCTTTGTGTTCTAGGAATGATCATGATCATTTTAAGTCTTGCCCCTTTAGTTATTCCAATCAAGACAATAAATATTTAGCCAAATAAAGAGCTATTTTATGTTGCACCAAATAAAAAGCTATTTTATGAACAAATAACTATTTTTATTCCTGAATCAATCAAAAGATCTTCAGCCAATTTTGTTTAAAAAATATATTTCATAAATAAATAACCTTTCCTCCGGGAATATTAAGTGGCAAAGAACCTTTTCTTTTCGTAGGAAACGCAAGTAAAAACCAAAGATGTATATATTTATACGTTTTCAGAGTCAATGCATGAAAGAGGCATGGAGAACAACTACGAGCAGAGAGAGACGTGAAAAGGTATGATAATTATTTGTCATCATCCAGCCCTTCCAGAACAGAACCTAAGCTTTGGCTTAATATAATATTTCATTGCCTCTTCTTCTATTTGATTACTAGAATTGCGTCATCTCAGGCCGTTTCCAGGCCGGCTTTTCTTTTTCTCTCCTTATCTTTTTTTTATCATTTTTTTTTAACGATTGATGGGATGATGAAATGGAGGACACGTTGAATACTACGGCATTATTCTATTTTAATGATAAAAATTAAATAAAAATAAAAAATAAAGTTTAAAATTAATTTTGTAACTTTTTAAAGTTTAAGAAATAAAATGATATATCCTTTTAAATTTAAGGATAAAAAATATAATTTAATCTTTTTTTTTTTTAAATAACAGCCTAATTAGTTAAGAAATTCATTCTCTGGTTAACCTCCCCAAAGAATACAAAGACACTCAAATTCTCTAGTTGATGAAGTGAAGATCTCTCAATAATGGATGTTGAGAATGTAGTTGACCTTATAACTAGGCCGCAACCATAACTGTTTCCCCTTCATGAATAATCTTGATAATATGATACAAATGGGTTGTTACCATCAGTTCATACCATGCTCCACTTTGGCTCTACACATGAAACCAAAGAAGTGAATAATAGAGGAATGGCCAAGCTAGTAAAATAAGATTATAATAATCTTTAATAACTGCACCAACGCTAGAAATATTCCACAGTGGATTTGAGCAAAATATGGTTACATAAACAACTGTAAGCTCGACAGGTTGGACTTTTTTTTGGTCTATCTGTTGGTACCTCGTTGCGCCACCTCTTTCGCTCGTCAATCCAACATCATCTCTGGAAAGAAAGAAGGATTAAAACCCCTCCCCTATTCTTCTTCGTTTCTCTGCGACATCCTGCAACCAAACCCATTTGTGTCCTTTGTTCTTTCTTAACCCATCCGTCGGACTTTCACCGGCACCTCTTCTGCTCGGCGACATCATCAGCAGGTAATCTTCACTCTTGGTTTGAGCCCTCCGTCATGGAGATTGGATCGTGGAAATCATTTTTCTTAACTTCATTTTTAGTGTGAAAGCAAAGAGGTTTCGCAGCGATTTTTTGGCATCGATTTCTCCCTCGCCGGCGACTTCTTTCGGCTGGTACCCTTGTCATTCTCTACCTCTTTGCTTCTAGTATCCTAGGGTCACATGGTTCGGCCGTTGTCAGTGGCGACCGCCGGAAAATGGGGAGAGCAGGCCTTGTGCGGCTGCGGTTGGGCACGGGCTGGCCCGGACGAGTCGACCGGCGCCGGAGGAGTTCTAGCGGCGACTGGCAGGCCGGCTGGGGAGGGCCGGCCAAGCCACTCGAATCAGTCGTCTGTCGGCTGGATTTGTTGCCGAAGGAGAGAGAGAGGAAGCGGGCCACCAATGCTGTGGTGGCCGGCCGATCGGCCAGCCGGGGAAAGGTCGGCGGTCACCCTAGACCATCGGCAAGCACGGGTTCAGAGAGAAGAAAAATGGAAACATGGGAGAGAGATGGGATTAAGAGCCAAAGCTTGTCCAACTCATTTTGTCTCAAGTTCAGGATTGGATCTAAAAGAAGTCTAGCTTGTGAAGCTCTTTTTTTTATATTATTTAGGCTGGTACAAGTTAAGATAATCAAGCCCGATACTGGGATCAGAACTAAACTGGGTAGAATAATAGAATTTATTTTGGCCATCGTAATTTTAAAAATTAAATTTAAATATTATGTTAAATTTAACTTATGGATCAACAATAGAAGGTAAGTAAGCTATTTATAATTATTAATTTCAATAAATTCTTAAATTATATAATTTTTAAATAAAAATATTAATATCTGTTTATATATTATTTATTATTTGCTATTATTTTGCAAAATAAATTTTGATGCTTTAATATATGTATTTGAATATTTAATGTTATTATTTTTAGATTTTAGCTAATTTTTGCATAATTTATTATTAAAAAAGAATAATAATAATACATAAATAAATAAATAATGATAACATAATAATAGTAGTAATAATAGTACATGTTGATAATAATGAAAATAATTATAAATTATTAATGCAAATGCAAAATAATTAGCTATATTATATTCAAATCAAAAAATAGTAATAATATTTGGTATTAATATTATTAACATAATTAATATGATATGAATATGTATTTATGTATATTAATCTAAAGAATTTCATGGATAATAATTAAATAAAAAATAAAAATAAATTTTAAATGATAAAATATGTCACCCTTAGTCCATTATGATATGACTTGATGACATGATGACTAATATCAGAACTACCTTCACAAGGAATATGTGAAGGATACACCCTAATGTATAGGGTTAAATATGGTGCTCTGGTCTTATCATATGAATATATGTGATCATATTTTGTGTGATCGTGGCGTATTCGTAACAAGATGACATGTAAATTCTAAAATATGAAAAAAAATAAGTAAATCATGACTATGATAACATAAAAACTTGGAATTGAGACTTTTTTAAGATATAATATGGAATATGAGTTCAAAATAATTCAAGAATATAAGTAAAACAAGATAACATGATGACATGCTACATTCTAATGATATGTTTATTTTAGGCTTACTTACTGAATATGAGCTCATTAAATTTTCTTTGATGTTTTTCAGAACCCTAAAAATAAAGAAGGACATGGATAGATTGAAGCTTCTGCCAGCTTAGTTTAGACATCATTAAATTTTCTAGTTTTTCATGTAGCTGAATATTTGCTTATTTGGAATTATAATAAAAGTGTTATTTCATTTTTATTTGCATAATAGTTAATTACTCATTTATTTGATAATTGCTTTTGCTACTGGACGCCTAGCATGCCTAACATGCGGCGAGTTGCCACGTCTCAAATCAGCCCTGAGGTTTAGGGTGTGACAACTATAGTGGTATCAGAGCACACATTTGACCTTAGGAATAAACCCAAATCCTAGACAAGACATTAGGATGACTATGGAAGGGTAATAACTCTAAATAAACAATAATTATGAAAGCATGAAATTAATAATTTAATCTTTGAAATGCAAGAAATAATTGAAATATGTAAATAATAGGAAGTTATAGATGGCTCGTCGTTTAAGGGATCCATAATTTGGTGAGGGCTCTAATGTTGGCAACCACAACCAGCATGGAGGCCAAAGTAGGTTGGATGGATATGATATCGCGGACCTAGCAACGAGCTTAAAAAGGAACTTTCAGATGGAAATGATGAATATGATGCATCAGCTTCATCAAAAGGGAAGCGGTGGCTTCTCCGAGTTTAACCTTGCCTCCTTTACTGGCTCTACAAAATCTTTGGATGCTGAGAACTAGATAATAGAGATGGAGAAGGCCTTCAACGTTCTCAGAAAAGGTCATATTTGCCATGTACCTCCTGCAGAGTGATGCTTTTAACTGGTGGCGACTCGAGGAACGGAGGCAAGCTGACAGAATATTCTCCTGGGAGGAATTTAAAGAGGTATTTTTCGATAAGTACTTTTCAAGAAGCATTCGGGACCAAATGGAGAACGAGTTTATTAGGCTGGAGCAACAGAACCTGACCGTAGCCCAATACGAGGTCGAGTTTAGGATTGATTTGCTACTAATTTAGTGGCTATGGGATCCAAAGGTTTATCCAAGGACTGAAGCCCCAAGTGAAGCAGCTAGTGCATGTCTTTGAACTCCCCACCTATGCAACTATTGTCAGTAATGTCCTGTTGGTGGAGAGTGATGTGAATGATGTAAAGCATGAAAGGGACCAACAAATAAAGAGAAAGCGGCCGAGTTTGGGGCAGTCAAAGAAAGAAGGTTTATATCGGGCTCCATTTAGCCAGAAGGGTAATAAAGCCCAATGTTCTCATGGAAAGAACCATCCAAGCAAGAACTATCGCATCAAAATGAAAAATCTAATAAAATAAATATTAAAAAAATTCAAACGATTAAATTAACAAGTTTTTGGCTTTGGATATCCAATTGACCCATTAATTTCTTATAATGAACTCTATTTTTCTTTGACAAATAAGCCAAGAGTCGTTGACTTTTTTTCAGAATTATTCGCAGACCTCTTTGCGGTAAAAAATCTTTTCTGCAATTCCAAATGTGTAGTAAGTCTACCACTATACTTACTTTATGTGGAAAGATAAACCATAAGATAAACCATAAGATTGCTACCTATCTATTCAAAAAAGATCCATAACCCTTTTCAAATCAAGAGAGGAGTCAACATGCCTCTAACTCAGTAGTGATAGTTATGCTTTTTAATTTAAGATTTTAATTATTACATTGATATCTTGTGCTAAGAAAGAAAAATATTATAATTAAATTTAATAACATTTAAAAAAATAAATCTTATGAATAACCAACTTTTTTTTACTAACATCTTAGTTGATTCGGTACTACATATTCATTCATGTCCGATAAGCTTTTGTAAATAAATCTTTGACATTTGTTTTACTAGAGCTAAAGTTGAGTATTGCTTTTTTTTTTTTTTTTTTTAACGAAAATATGCTGGTAATGAACTCAGTAGGTAGATCATGATGATTATTGAAGATAGAGTCTTTGAAGTTGATCTTTTGCAATGAATATTGAGTATTCATCTATCGTTGTCAACAAGGACTAAAGTCTGTGGACGTCATTTATAAGCAATAAAAAACTTTGAGACAAGCCGGGCCACTTTGATAGAGATGCCGTTCATATCAAACAAAAGCAGGGAAAGAGAAAGTCACACAGCCACGTTACCAGCACAGGATAGGAGCTGTCTTCATTTTTCACATAGAAAAAGCACACCATAGACAACAGGACACACACCCACAGCCAAACAAGCAAGCAAGAGAGAGAGAGAGAGAGAGAGAGAGGGGTCTTCTCTTCCTCGGCCATGGCAACAACTACACCCCAAGGAGGGTTAGCCAGAGCCATAGCCGTTTATTTTTAGCACCAACACACTATTTCTAAGTCACAGGCACAAACAACAGACACCACATGGACACAAGAAACAACACTAGGATTCATTCTCCCCCTCTCTGTCTTTTGAGGTTCTCTGTCTCATTTACAGTTGCAGGGGTCGCAGGTGCAGTTGGATCCACACTTGCAGCCACCGTTCTCAGATCCAGCAGCCATCTCGAACCCTTCAAGGTGCCTGCAAACGAAATCAAACTCATTTCAGCTAGATAATATCAAAAAGGGAGGAGGAGGAAAAAAAAAAAGGTCTAAAATGAAACATACCCCTTCTGAGGTGCAACCCCCATGATCATGGTTTGAGTGGTGGTGCTCCTCTCCTCAGCCAAGTCAGGGTACATTTTGCATCTGCTCTCAGAGATCAATCAAAAGATAGAAGATAACAGTCAAAGCATGGTTTTAACAAGAGAAACATAGCTCTTGGATTCTCTTGGGGGAGAACTCCCATGTAATCAAAAACAGAGGATAGCCGCCGGCAAAGCAATAAAGGCTCGAAAACGATAGAAACAAAGAAGGAATAACGCATGAAAACAACCAAATTAAAAGAATATGTGACACATCGTCTCAAAATAAATCACTTCATAACAAAAATTCCAAACTGAAAGAATAGTCAATTTTTCCAGAACAAAAATTCCAGAACCAGTAACAACTAGAGATTTTTGTTATTATTTTTATTTTTTCTTTCTCTTCTCTCTACTCACCCTCCGCATCCACTGCCGCACTTGCAGCCAGATCCACACCCACAGTTTCCTCCGCAGCAAGACATTTTCTTCTTCTTCTTCTTCTTCTTCTTCTTCACTCTAAGAATGAAAGAAAGATCAACAGACAACTCCCCAAATTTCTCTTAGACCAGCTCTCTGTTTCTCTCAAGCACAAGTCTTAGGCTGTGGCCCAGGCCCCCATTTTATAGAGGCCAGGAGGAGATAAGAGTGACGTTATCCACCGTCCACGTGTCGTCATCCAGTGCCCTGGTTATCCCTTCCGTGCCGGTCCAACCCTACTTCCCTCTCACAACCCCACGTATCATTGAGTCGGGATACCACCTTGTCGTTTTTCTTGGCTTGTTATCCCTCGACTCTCTAAATTTCTCTGCGCTCCCTGGCGTTTGTTTCAGATTTCGTTTCCTTCCAGGACCTTCCTCCTCCTCCTCCTCCTCTCTGAAGTATTATATTTCCTGGATCTGGAGCTTAGAAGAGAATCTTCTCTAATTTTCTATATAGCGATAAGAAATTTTGTTTAGTTTATCCAACATTATCTTCTAGGTGACAGAGATGTGACATTTTCCTCTTCTTTCTCTGAACATCTTAGGTGCTAGATTGGAGGAGCTTATTATATTTAAATTTTTTTTTTTTTTTTGGTCAGTCAATGTATGAGCACATAAATTAATCCAACAAAAAAATATTTGATACAATAGGAGCAGACCACATGATTCCTTGTTTTAAATAAAACTTATAGATCCATTATAATTTTTTAGCTAGTAATGTGATGGAATCTGGCATGTGTATATGATAATGATTGGATTAAATGCTAGATTAAATATTGTGCTTAGAAACAATGCTATTTTTAAATTGCACAAAGAAATGCATGTAAAAGTTGTCATTATCATCAATGAATCTCTCGTTTCTTCCAGACAATCCTCCTACAATGTCATAATCGATGAAAATTATGCATAAATAAATAAATATAATGGCTTGACAAGCTTGCTGTGCAGTGTCCATCCAACAACAAAGAAACATATTTTTTTATAGAGAATATAATCTAAGGTCTTTTGCTAATTTTTGGATATTAATACATTGTATTAACAGGGAGTCCCTTAGGGAAAAAAAAAGAAGAAGATATATTACCAAATGTAATCTTTAAAATAAATATTTGTAAATTAATCTTTATAATTAAGTTTAAAATATCTATAACCGAACCATTAATCATTGCCAAAAGGATAACCTTTGATGATGCAATATTTAATTATTACCTAAGTTGATGAATAACAGCAATGAGACTTATTAAGAAACAAAAGACTTCTACAATTTAATTTAATAAACTTAGATCGCAATATTTGTATAAGAAAAGGATTTCCTTAAAAAAAAGATATATTATCAAATGTAATCTTTAAAATAATTATTTGTAAATTAATCTTTACAATTAAGTTTGAAATATCTATAATTTAACCATTAATCATTGCTGAAAGGCTAATCTTTTATGATGAAATATTTAATTATTACCTAAGTGGATGGTCAACAGCAATGAAACATATCAAGAAACCAAAAAAACTACTACAATTTAATCCAATAAATTTGGTTGGCAATATCTCTATTAAAAAGGATTCTCATACAAAAAGGGTATATTATCAAATGTAATCTTCAAGATGATTACTTACAAATTAAACTTTACAATTAAGTTTGAAATATATAAAACTTGACCACTAGTCATTATCGCTAGCCTTTTAAGATGCAATATTTACTTATTGCGTAAGTTGATGATTGGTAGCATTGGGGCTTACCAAGAAACAAAAGGTTGCTATAATTTAATTCGGTAAATTTGAATGGCCATATTTTAAAGATAAAATTTATTAGTATATATTCATATAATTTTTTACAAAATTAAATTTTTCGATACATATAGTCAAAATTGCAAAACAAAAACCACGAAGCCAATTTATGACGAATATGTACAAAATATAAAAATAACAATAAAACCTTCGTGTGCTAGAAATGATCATTTTAAATGTTGTCCTTTTAGTTATTCCAATCAAGAGAATAAATATTTAGCTAAATAAAGAGCTATTTTATGTTGCACCAAATAAAGAGCTATTTTATGAACAAATAACTATTTTTATTCCTGAATCAATCAAATGATCTTCAGCCAAATTTGTTTAAAAACTGTATTTCATAAATAAATAACCTTTCCTCCTCCCAAAATATAGGCATGAATCTTGACCTGGAATCTTAAGTGGCAGAGAACCTTTTCTTTTCGCAGGAAACACAAGTAAAAACCAAAGATGTATATATTTATATGTTTTCAGAGTCAGTGCATGAAAGAGGCATAGAGAACAACGATGAGCAGTGGGAGACTTCCAAAAGGAATGATAATGATTTGCCATCATCCAGCCCTTCCAGATCCTAAACTTTGGCTTAATCTAATATTTCAGTACCTTTCCTATTTGATTACTAGAATTGCTTCATCTCATGTGTCACCCACATAATTAACAATGGATGACATGTTCTTGAGGACCACGATGACCTTGATCATCATCACCATAGATTACATTATCAATCACTTGAAGCCTTGAAAATTATAAACGAGGGTCATACATGAACCATATTTGTCACTTTCTTTCTTTCTTTTTTTTTTTTATTTTTTTGATGATAATATTGAAAAGGAGGTTTAGAATCTTAAGAATACAATCTCTTGCGTATCATTTGCAACCAGTTAAGAAAGCTAAGAAGAAAAAATTCAAATTTCAGGAAGTCCTTTTCTCTCGAATACCATGACACTCAAATTCTCTAGTTGATAAAATGATCAAGTAAAAGCCTCTCAAGAATGGATATTGGTAACGTAGTTGACCCTATAACTAGGCTGCAATCATAGATGTTTCCCTTTTATGAATAATCTTGGTGTTATGAAACAAATAAATTATTATTCTCAGTTCATACTAAGCTAGTAAAATAAGTTCACAATGATCTCTAATAACTACCTCAACACTAGAAAAAGTGGAATAAACTAATCCATCAAATTTCATGCTGATAAACTTTGATTGGAGGGTGCTCAAAGATGAATCTTGAGAAGCTCATATAAAGTTATAGAGAGAAAGCTCAGAAGTCAAATCTTTAGATTAGAGAGCATGATGAATATGAATGAGTTTTGTAAGCCTAGTTAATAATTGTCTAACCATTTCAGCAGAATTAAAAGATCTAATTTAAAAATAAACTTCAATTTTTTACCTTCCAAATTCATCAAAAGAGGAAGGTATGATCCATCCTTATATTTGTCACTTTCACTAGAGAAATACAAGTTGGAACAAAAAGCTCAAATTTTTTTTAAAAAAATATTAATAATTTAAATTTAAAAATATTAATAATTTAAAGTGTATTTGCCATCAACCTTCATGGCTGTTCGCAGGGGCCAAAAAGATCACATCCATCAAGTCCTATCCAAAGCCTAGACAAAGAAGCCACAGTGCGCCTTGATGATTGCATAGGACAACAAAGCTATCTATACGGTTATAAATTTATTATGGCATGAGGTGTCGCAAGTTTTTACTGAGCTATTCTCGTTTTTACTGAGCAAGCTATGCTCCAATGCTCATGGTGCTTTTGTTACAGGATCAAAAAAAAAAGGGTAAAAATTTACTCTTGTAACCTTTTATTCCCTTCCAGAAATATCTGATGTAGTTTTTTTTTTTTTTAAAAAAAATATATTTTTTTTTTCATTTTATTTTAAAATTATCAATTTAAAAAATTAATATAATTAAAATAAATTTATAAAAAAAATAAAAAATTAAAATTAATAAAATATTAAATAATCTCATCATTTCTTCGTACCTCATCTCTTGTACATTAATGGCTTAACAAGATATTAGTGAAATTTTTTATTTTTTACGTTAATTTTGTTTTAAGTATGATTATATAAAGTAAATCATCCTTTGTTTACAAACATAAGTGAACATGATTAACAAAAAAAAATATATATCTTTCAAATTGGTAATAAAAAATATTATTTTTAAAATTTTTCATCAATATTTTTGTTTAGACTTGTGTACCAAACGCATCCATGGTGGTGAAAATTTGAGAGATGAGCTCATAAAAGTCATCTTGATTACAATGAAATAAATAGTGTTATCTTGAATGAGAAAGGATATGGTTAAGCCACTCGTATTATATAAAAATATTCTTTAGTGCCGGCCTTAAGAAAAGGAACTCAAATATTCTATCTTGACATCCTCTGTTTCAACGGCGCCATCTCCTCTGCCGCCGATTTTTTTGCCATCTTCTCTATTTTCTCATCGGACCAAACGAGCATAGGGGATGCGTGTGGGGATGTCGCAGCTTGCAAGCAGGATGGACCGATGCAACTTCTTTTTACGCGCAGAAGGACGCCTAGTGCAATGATAGCTGGCAGCTCTTTATCCGGCGAATTCTGGGGCACCCCGACGCTGGGGGCCAGAAGATTTTTTCCCCTACCCGTTACCTGTTTGTTGTAATGCTCGCTTTATTTCTCAACCTCGCTCAACCTCTCCCAATATAATGTTGTAATACCTTAATAATAGCTTCACATAAAATAAAAAAAATATTATATATTAATAGCTAAACTCTACTTGTTGCTCATTAACTTTCATTCAAATTTTTGAGCCACATAATTTCGATTACAAATATTATTAGCAAATGAAATTGAGATGATACAAATGGTATTAAAACTGATTCGAGTGTGCGAAAGTTGGTGGCTAGATTCTTGATGAGCTTGAGTTGATACAAATGATATCAAAGCCGATCTGAGGGTGTAAAAGTTGATGGGCAAATTTTTGATAAGTTTGAAACGTTACAAATGGTATCAAAACCGATCGAAATGTATGAAAATTGATGGATAGATTCTTATTAGCTTGTGGCATGTGTTTATAACTCAAGTTCATCTGTTATCCATTAACTTTCACTCAACTTTTTGAACCACCTAGTTTCGATTTGTTAGTAGAATAATTGAACCAGCACATATAGACTTAGAGTGTTAGAAATGATATAAGAGTCGACACGACGAGAACATCGCATTATAAGAAAAAGATTGTGATATCTTAAAAATATCTTACATCGAATGGGAAAAAAAATATTTAAGTGCTTATAACTTAAGTACACCTACTACTCATTTTAGCTTTCACTTGAGTTTTTGGATTGGTTTGGATTGGTTACGTGATTTTGATCCGTTAATGAATTTATGATTTCAATCCATTAATGAATTATGTGGTTTTGATCTGTTAATGAATTAATTGCTTGCTTCAGCAGCCAAATTTAGAATGTTAGAATTATAATGCTGTCCATCATTGTTACGGCTTTTTCTGGGAACTTTTGGCAAAATCTTGAAGTCATCATCTTATTCTCTAGGAATATTTATTATTGTTTTCAAATCCCATATGGGTGCTTTGGGATTTTAATTTAATTTGATATTGATCATACTGGAAAAATGTTTTTGTTTTTGCATGGTGCTTGCCAAGTGGTATGGCATGGTGAAAGAGTGGAAAGGCTAGCATTTATGATGAGATTCCTTCATCGTTCGCACCGAACCATCCACTGTGCTCGGTCCTCTCTGACCCCCCCCAAAAAGAAAAGTTGGCCTAACTTTATTCTGCTCTTTGCGTCTTGTTAACTTCAATCATGCCGTGGAGGTTCTCTTTCATCACAGCACTGCCTTTTGGTGGATGGCTGGGGGTTGTGCCCTCTCTTTCAGAACCTTTTCTTGGGTTGGTCTCCGGCATGTTCTTTTCCGAGTGGTGGCCCCTCGGTTGCTGCCGTCCATCCCTTGCGGACTCTGTTCCAACCTTTTTGAAAAGAAGCATAATATCAGAGAAGATTTGCATCTTTTCAAAGTCTAGTTTCTGACGCGTTCTGCTTTCTTGGTGCAGTTGCGTGGGGGAAGTAGATGTTGTTCTGCTCCTCCCAACCCACTCGCTACAGTGAGTTAGGTTCCTATCATCACCCCTGACACAAGCAGCCTGTCAATTACTTAGGCCTGCTTTCATCCTACTGGAACCAATAGAAACAGGGGGAATGCTGAAATTAAGATCTTGATTCACGACTAATCTCATTAAAAATAAAAAAAAAAGCAATGGAATGATCGTTGCTACCAAGAAACAGAGACCTAATGTGGTGGACTTGCAACCATTCTGCCCAAAACAAAAGGTAATGTACTAACGTGGAGCACAAAAACACACAGGAACCATAGTTCTCTCTGCCTCTTCTTGATCTCCATGCCAAATTCATTTCTTTGTAAGTCGCAGCTGGATTGTTTTAATAAAAAAATAATTTATCCTGTTATCTATATTTTTTATATTTTAACTTTACTAAATAAATTGCTAGGATTCATACAACTTTTTCATAATGCTCTTTATATTTTTAAGTCTTTTTTACGTATTGATCATAAACTATCTCTTTATAATTAATATCTTTTTTATATATAAAAATATATTTTTTTTATTATATTTTAATGCATGTATTGATTATAAATAAATTTTAATAATTATTATTTATTAATTAAATAATAGTGTAGCATTCCTTCGTAATACATTAATTCATCCTAATTTATATGAAGGTCGATGAAGTTAAAGCCTGAGACCGCATGGCATCTCTTCATATGCTTCTTGATTGATGCTAGAAGATGATCAAAGGTTAGGTGGAGGGCAAAAACTCTCTTGACATCGAAAATTGGCAAAAATAATGAACTATAGTTAGGCGGATTAGTATAGGTATCATCGTTTAAGAAATACTAGCAGAGAAGGCATGATACATTTTGTTTCCTCACCATGTTCCTTGCATCGCCATGGATTGCAGATAAACAAAATTATCCATGCGTGCAAGTTGGTGAACAAATCAGTTCCCTCGCAGCTTAACTGGCTTAACAAGCGATTGATAACCACCCAAGTATGGAAAAGAGAATGTGGACAAATATTTTTCACTCAAAAGAAAGATAGATTCCCACCTAGGTCGATAGATGCTTTAATAGCATGAATTCTTGTGCTACAAAAATTACGCAGCAGTTGATATGTACCATTATTCCATGGTGCAAACTTTTAGTCGATTGGCACTTGAAGTATAAACTTTGATCAATTAACGTTCTAAACTCATCTGTTGGTTTAATTAATTTTTAACGGATCAAAACAATATGGTTCAAAAACTCGAATGTAAATTAATGGGTAGCAAATAAGCTTGGAGTGTTACAAAGGGCATCAAAGCTAATATGAGTATGCGAAAGTTGATGGGCATGAGGAAAAAGCTACCCATGGGACGGTGATAGAGTCTTGCCATGATATGAAGCCACTCTTACAGCACCAACGATTCAGTTCAAAAATAAATTCTGACTAGCTTATGCAATGAGAACGTCGTATTATAAGAAAAAAGATTATGATATCCCAAATTTAATCTCACATTGAATGGAAAAGAAAGTATTATATGCTTATAACTAAAGTCGATTTGTTATTCATTAACTTCCACTTGAGTTTTTGGGTTATATAATTTTGGCTAACTAATCCAAGTTAATTGGACTAGCAAGTGAGGTTGGGACTTTAGAGATTTATTTGATTTCTTATTTTATTATTATTATTATTTTTTACAGCTTCTTTATAGGCGTATGATTCTCATACATAGGCAGTGGACACCCAATTCTCTTTCTCTCTCTCTCTCTCTCTCTCTCCTTCCTCCTCCTCTTTCCCTTGCCTATAAATAGGAAGCATTAGCTTGGATGGTTCCACAAGCCTGAGATAGAGCTGCAAAGCCTGTTTGTAATATTGTCAGGTCTCCTGAGAGAAAAATGTCTTGCTGCGGAGGCAACTGTGGCTGTGGCTCTGGCTGCAACTGTGGCAGCGGTTGCCGAGGGTAGAGAGAACTCCCTTCTTTTGCTTTCATTTTTTTTATTTTTTTCGTTCCTCTCTAAATTTAGAACGGATGGAAGTTTCATGGTTGAAAATTATAATCATAACCATTGTCTTCCTGCCTTCTCTGGATGTAGGTGCAACATGTACCCTGATTTGGCTGGGGAGGGGAGCACCACCACCACCACCACCAAAGCCATGATCATTGGTGCTGCTGCTGCTGCTCCTCAGAAGGGGTCTGTCACTCTTGCCATCAGACTTCCATTTACATTCTCCTGACACTGAGATTTGCTGTTATATATATATATATATAAACTGGGAGGCATTTTCCATGGTAGAAATAAGCTGGATGTAGGTTTATGAATTTAAAGTGGAGGATAATTTTAAAAGGTCCATAATCCCATATGCATTCCACTGTGACTGCTATTATATTGTCAACATGAATTGGACTTGGCAGGAGCTTTGGAGGGTTTGAGATGGGAGCTGGGTCGGAGAACGGGGGATGCAGCTGTGGTAAGTGCGGCTGCGGGCCCAACTGCAACTGCGATTCCTGTGGCTGTTGCAACTGAGAGACATTTGCTGCTCGGGAGAAGACCTTCGACTATACTATATATACACTACGTCTACAAATCTAAGGAGGTCTGCTTCCAAAGCATCAGAGGACTAGACTCTACTATTATCTAAATAAGAGGAGGATGGACAAGCTCTGTACTGCCAAACACTCTCTGTAACACTCCCAACTGACAATTTTCTATTATATATATATATATTATATTATGTTTTCTTCCTATGACGTCAACGTTGATGACATGATGATATTAACTAAAAAAAAAAAAAATTGATGGCATGATGATATTAATTTTTTAAAAAAATGGAAAAAATTAAAAAGAGCGCCCACCGTGGGGCTCGAACCCACGACCACAAGGTTAAGAGCCTTGCGCTCTACCGACTGAGCTAGACGGGCATCGGCATTAAAAATCAATTCAAAAATATAAGAAGAAGGGCCTTGCTGAACAGCTTCCCCACATAGAGGATCCAAATATCTACCGCCATTATAGGAAGCAAGATGTGCCAGGAAGAAAAATGATACCTTATTATTGCCGAATCAAAAGGATAAAATATAAATCAAATTTAAGCCCTGCAAAAAGTATCACCATAACAATCTATTCATCTCCTTAATAGGATGATTCAAATTCAACACTAATAGAAAAATGATATCATAGTGGTCTAATTGTCTCTTCACTTGGATTGACTAAAGCTATAAAGAAAAAACTAAAGTTAAAAAGATAAAAATTCAAAATCAAATTCAAACCCTACAAGCAAGCAGCACTATAGTAGTCTATTCGTCTCCTCACAGCATGGTCTAAATTCAAAATTAATAGGTAAGTGACACCATAGTGGTATAATCATTTTCTCACTTAGGTGAACTAAAGCCAAAAAAGTAAAAATAAAGCCAAAAAAGAAAAAAAAAATCTAAAATTAAATTTAAGCTCTATAAGGTAGCAACACCACAACGATTTATTCATTTCCTTGCTAGGATGATCCAAATTTATAACCTAATAGGAGAGTGATACTATAGCGATTCGTTCGTCTCTTCACTAGGATGACTAAAATGAAAAAAAAGTAAAAAATCAAAGCTATAAGTGCAAAATTAAAATCAAAATATAAATATTTAACATTAAATTCAAGCCATACAAAGGAGCGCCATCATAATAGTCTATTCATATTCTCGCTAAGAAAGATACAAATATTTTAGAATTTTGGGAAGATATAAATGTTTTGGAATTTCAGACCTAAATATTTTAAAAATTCAGTTCTCTCTGAACATAAGAAATTAAGCAACGAAATTTTACAAAAATATTATGCACAAATATATGTATTCATAATAAAAATTTTATGATCTTAAGCAAAGTGTATGTAAAGTTGCCATTGATAGCCAATCAAAACTATGCATATGTAATATACATGACTTATGCATTCATGCATGGTATAAACACATCTTATAAGCATGAAAACAATCAAACTTAGCTCCGATACTAACGTTAATATTGGTGGAGTATAATACTTGGGTCAGTGATGAAGTAGGACCAAAACATAACTTTATTCACATACTCTGGTCTATGGGAAATCACAGTGATCGAAAACCCATGCATTTTGGAAGAAATTGGAGAGAGATGATAGGAGTCTCAATCTTAAGGGTGGTTTTTTTTTTTTTTTTTTTTTCATAAAATGAGAGAGGAAGTGGTATCTATTTAAATTTTTTAAAAAATAACAACCTTATTTCCTTATGTTTTTACTATCTTCTTTTCACGTACTCCTTATGTTTCCCATTATCTCATGTGATAGAATTAGCCTCGGCTAGGTCAACCCATCATGGGCAGCCACTAATGTCATCAATTCTAACAAGTACAAAAAGAACAATGGAGTCATGCATGGGAGTTAAAAATTTTTCCATTGGAGGAGGCAAGATTTAGTATGCTTAGCTTATTATATGCAATTAGGTTGTTGGTTGAAATATGATTCTATGTATCCATCTACTAATAGAATCTCTATATATACTTCCAAGTTTTACTTAAGAAAATGGTAAACTTTCAGGGGGGAAAAAAGTCTATACAGGCACTTGAAAATTTATTCTAGGAGCAAAATATTTGCATGTTTATCAGCAATCTAAATAAAACAAAGGACTTTGAATAGATATCATGAGGGATTAATCCATAATATATTTTAGGATTATCCATGATAATCAATTACTCAGGTTTAAACTGATTTCAACACTCCTAACTCTAGCATTAGCACCACTTAACATGATGGAACTTCTTTGAAATATCTACCTTCATCATGTGCTCAACCAAATTGATCCGTTACTTAAGTTCAACCAAGTTTGACACTTTGAATACTTAAACCTGTTCAACATAATATATTTTTCTGATTTTTACCTATGACATCAGCTAATTTACAATAATACTTAACATCATATTCTATGTCTCTAAACTAGGGGCAGTAAAAATTGATCCAATATGGTTCGGCTAGGGTTTTCTAGTTTAGATTAGAATGGACTAAATTTTATGACTAAATCTATACGCATGTTGTATGACCCATAGCTTTGATTCAACTAGATCTTGAGTTCGAAATTCTATTTGGACCAAGACGGATGGAAACATAACTTACATAAAGATCTTATAAGTTATTGGTTGTTTCCCACGTTAATTGTTTTGAGTCAAACCACAAAGGAGTCAATAGATGTGACATTTGGGTTAGATCAAGCATCGAACCTTATGAATTAGATTATATTATCAAGGCCAACCCGTGGACTGACATGTTACAAGTGTGTTGACCCCACAATAAGTCAAATTGATTAGGGTTTATTTTGTCATCCTAACTTAGACACTAGAACTCGCCACTCCTACTCTAGAAACTAGATTGGCTTGGCTCTAACAAAAGGTAGCAAAGGCTCTCAATCAATCCATAATACTCGCTGTCTGAATGGCCTGCTTCTAAGCTGGATTCTTCACCTATGGATGAACTAATTTCGGCACTTCAAGTCCCGGAGCTAGTTCAAAACTACCGATTGAGAACACTTCATTTAAATCCCTACAAATTCTCTACGTCATGTCTGAGACGCTTGATTTCGGGTTGGGCGGGAGCTTCCTCTCAACATCACTCGTTGCTCAAAGGCAAACTAATTGCGGCAATCCAACTTCCGGAACTAGTTTAAAACCAGCTAACGATAACACTTTTATTTAATAAATCCCTGTGAAATTTCTATATACCGTCTGAGTCCTCCGCCTCCTCTGGGCTTTGGAAGCCCTATCACCTCTCTCTCTCTCTCTCTCTGGCCTACCATGGCTTCCGTTCCGCCATCCACTTGGGCTTTCGCTCCCAATCGCATGAACTCCTACCCCTGTTCTTCCCCCAAAACCCTTCTCTTCCCACCGAGAAGATTGGAATTCTTGAGACCCATCCGCTCATCTCCCAGCGAGGAAGCTCCCGAAGGAGAGTCTTCCGAGCCCCCCGACCCGGTGAAGCTCGCCTTAGCCAAGGCCGAGGCCTACAAGAAGGAGAAGGAGAAGAAGAAATCAACCCCAATCCAGGAGCAAAACCCTGTCCAGAAGTCCCTTGGAGGTGTTAATAGGAGTGGCGATCCGGACTCGGAGGTCCCAGAAGCCGTTAAGGTCGCTTTTGAGAAGGCCAAGGAGTATAAGAAGAACAAAGGAGTTGTGGACGGGGACGGGAATGCTGCCGTAGTGAAGCCGGGGGATTCTGGTATTCTTTGAAAACTCTCGCATTAATTCTAGTTCGAGTTGATATTGGAATGAGAATTCTTTGCTTCGTCATGGTTGGTCATTAATTGGAGTAGAATGAAAGACAGTGATTTCTAACGTTTCGACTCCTGATGACGGTTTTGTAAGTTCTGAATGAAGTTAAAAATTTGTTTTTGATAAGCAAAATGTCATTTTTGTTCCCCTGTTCATGTTGAAAGGTTTGTAGCATTGGGAGGAATGAGATTTTGTAATGCAGGTTAGTTGTTTTGCAGTCTGCATCAATATGATGATCAAAATAAATCCTTGAACTTTTTGAACTCGAAATATTGGATGAGAATATTCGAACATGTTTGGTCTGGGATTTAGGGTCATCTGCCACCATCCACATTTATCTGCATATAGCAGGAGAATGTCCGCATGCATTTTACCCTGGGTGTTCCTGATGTTGTGGTTTTTCTTTCATTTTACTAGATGTTTCGATTCTATAGAAATTGAGGAAGAACTGTGGGGTTTTGTAGGGCTAAGGGTCATGCATTACCTAATCATGAGGGGTGATTCCAATGTTGAGGTCATGAGAACGTAGCCATGGAAAACTCCAAAAAAGAAAGAAAAAAGCTGCTGCATGTTGCAGTATATTCTCCATTTATCAAAGAATAGCCACACAAAGGTTTCCAAAGACTGCCAGGAGACTAGATATGAATAAGATCATCTTAGGGCCTTCTGTTAGTCAATGTTTATAGATGGATGAAGTGCTAAGTAGAATCATTAGTAATGATTTTTGAAGTAGAATTATTTGTAATGATTTTCTTGCATAATCTTGTCAAAAGCTAAAATGCCTCTATATTATTATTTTTTTCAAGAATCTGTTGTTTATAAAAGAGAAGCCAATGGATCACCTTGCATGAAAAGGGAAGGGTATAACTATCCAAAATTTTCACTGTGCTTAAAGCAGAAATCACTTAAAGCAGAAATCTATAAAGTGCTTAAAGTAGAAATCTATAAAGAAGGATTGGTCCTTAAGCATGAGAATACTATTAGAACAAGTATATAGATATTGGGAGAGGCTTAGGATGTGAATTTTAGGATTCCTGAAAATCTTTGGACTCAAGCTTTGTAGAAATTTGCTTGACAACCGAAAACATATTGGCAAGGACCTATACTGCATGCTGCTGGAGTTATGTGGATGCCATGGTCACTGATCTGGGTGATCTTTATGGTGATGACACTTTTTAGTTAGTGCCAGCGAACATTTGTTGAGTGTCTAGGTGTGCGTGGTGGTTGTCAAGGGCAATTTTAGTATGTTGCTAGTGAAGATTGAAGAAGAGTGGTTTGTATATTATTTGTTTTTATTTTATTCTGCCTAGATTTATCCTTTTGTTGATGATTGTGATTGACCCATTTTTAGTTTGCATTCTGTTCCTTTCAGCAGCAAAGTTTTTATTGCACATGATAAAAAATGAGGAGATTTATACTGTTTAAAAGTCCCATCTGCTTGTTGCACAAATAAAATTAAAAGCCAATAGACATGTCAAGGTACATCCTAGCATTGCTTGACTAATTAAACAAACTCTTGCCTAACTGAAGCAAATAAAAAAGCCTTTAAATGTGAACTAGTTTAGACTGGAAGTTACATGTGTGGATCTTGACTGAATGTTTCATCTTTAAAGAAAAGTGGAGTTAAATTATCTGGTCTCATAAAAAATAAAAAAGCTATTTGACAACAAGCTAGCATAGATATCAGAACACTTAGGCAACAACAAAGAGAAGCTCTTCATATTTTCTTAACCTGGAGGATCTTCTGATAATTTTTGAAGCTCCAACTGCCTGACTTTGATGAAATCTAACTAGAGTGCTGCTACTAGTGATTTGTTGACATAGTGACATTGAGTAATGGAGTTTAGGAACTAAGGAAGACATGATGCATCAAGTGTTCAATGCTTTCTTGATGAAACTGTGAAAACAAGTTTGGAGATCGAGTTCTTTGAAGCTTGCAGAACAAGTTTGGTTGCTTTTTGTGCCATAATCGATGAATAGAGGTAATAGTGTTACCTTTACAATTATAAAGTTAATCCTTTCATGTAATACATGAACATTGATAATATGAGTACCGTTAATGAGAAGCCGGATGGATGTTGAAAGGGTAGAATGCATTGCTTCTTTCTTTCTTTTTCCCTTTTTTTTGAAACTTTTCTAATCTGAGGTTTTGTATTCTGAATATACCTGCTTTAAGACTGCAATAGCTAAATGCTAACCTTTATATATAAATTACCTTGGGCACAGTTAAAATCTTGTTCATTTGAAAATTGGAAACACAACAAGAAACAATATATTAGTCATAAAAAAGATCAAATTTTCTTTTTCCCTATTTTGTTTCTGTTAAGACGTCATTGCAAAATTGAAAGTCTATGATCATTTTGTATCATAGGCCAAGAGATGATGAATTCAAGGAACTTGAAGGAGTTTGTACAGAATAAGGTAAGTAAAAAAGAAGAGATTAAAGTTTCCAGCATTGACTTTTTGGGGCTTGATTTTTCTGAGAAAAAAAGGTATAAAGGAGTGCCACCTGGTTTAGCCCCAGTTGTGGAGCCTCTTTTGGAAGGAGATTTGCCTGAGGTGGAAATTATTGTTGGGGATCCCAGCAAGTTTGAAAATACAACACCATCAACATCTCTGAGCTCCACAGAAGCTGATGATAACACAGGGCCATACGAGCCCATGGTTTCTACGGGGGGTACATCAGCAACTATGAACTCAAAAGAAGATGATGATAGTATGGGATTATACAAGCCCAAGGTTTCTACATGGGGAGTCTTCCCAAGGCCTACCAACATTTCAAAGACGGTATATGCTATATATTCTCTCTTTTTTTTTTTTTCAGACTATATATTATCATTGTTTTGTTACTTTTATATGTATAATTGGTAGTTTACTAGAGGTTCTATTTCGAACCCTTTAAGGGGGAGTGGATGAATAAAGGCTGCATGATCTTTTGGTTTATATAGTTTTGGTCTTTGTAGTTGGGAATTTTTATCAGTTTACATCATGGTTGTATATTTTTTGAAATGAAGTAAGTTATAGAAAGAGTTTTGTTTTTTTTTTCTTTTGAAGGGAAAAAAGTTATGTTTTGTAAACAATGTTTTACTCTGGGAAAGAAGAGGGCTTTTTCAAAAGTAACATTATTATTCTTTCTTCCCATTGTGAGATTCTAATACTTAGCACCAAATTATTTAAAAAAGAATCACAAGTATTGCAATATGTTTCATAAGTTTAAGTTTTCATTTGTTTTGACATTAACCATTTACAAAATTAGTACTTATTTAATCTAGCTGAGTGAGGCATGTTAGTTTGCACTCAACTCTAATACATCCACATGCTTGCAGAATTGTCTTTTTTAAGTCAAGTGCTACCTTAGTTATAGTCTCTATTTTTAGTAGATTATGATTATAATATTGGTGGCACAATATAGAAATATGTGTTTGTATTTGTGGCATTTCTACTTAAATATGAGGATTGAAATTGTGAGACCTAGCCCTTTTATGCTAGCTCACTTTAGATTAAGATCGAATTTGACCGGATTGAATTAAAAAAATCAAAAATAATATAATTAAAATTTTTAATTGAATATATATTCATAATGTTTGTTATTAAGTTAACTTTATAACGCATTTTGAATCACTCAAATCGGAGGTTAATTGAGGAAGTTAAAAGTAATTTTATAAATGTATATCATTGCCATCAAACTTCAAATAAATTACAAAAATATCATTGATAGAGATAAGGACGATTTTTGATGTTTTTATCTGATTTTTTATATTTTAAAAATTATGTTGGATAAGTTAGAAATTAGTTTTGAGTCAAAATCTATTTTAAAATATTTAATGGATATTTATCTCTTTGGTTTTCTTAAAAAAATCAGAATCCTAAAAAAATTGGGAAGTTTATTAGTTTAGGAGATTAGAATCCTATGAGGAGTGAAAACCTTTTGTCTCTAGAAAATCTTGCTATAAATAAGGATCAATGGAGGTCTTTTGATATCAAATCAATAGTTAGAAGGATGAAGAAAGTGAAGGTTGAAGGATCAAAAAGGTTGATGGAGCTCTTGGGTGTCAAAAATAGTGGATTGGTTTCTATTAATTTTATCTAAAGAGGTAAGTAGTGATTGGCTACTTTTATAATTTATCATGTTTTAAATAATTAAATATTTATAACCTTTGTGATGCTTAGTTTATGAATATTACATGCCTTGCATATTGACTATGATTGCCATGATTTATACTATGATATTGCTTATTTATTATTCATAATGATTTGATGAAAGATGTTGGATTGATGATTTAATGCATAAGATTTATTAAGAGATGATGAAATTGAATTTGAACATTTAAACCTGACTATGTTGGATGACTTGAATCCCCACTAGTGGGGGTTAAATGCTGGTGATACTCATGATCTTGGGGGACATGCCTTGGTTGATACCTGTCAATGGAGGGGTTAAACACTGGTAGTACCCATTAATCTTGGAGGACATACCTTAGTTGATATCTTGCCTGTGGGGGTGAAATACTGATGAGATGATTCGGGTATAGCAGGATTAGATGACATGATATGATGAGAACTAAGATTGTGAAAGATATAGATTATATGTTTTAATTATTAAATTACATATGTATATTGATATTATGTATATTTCCAGATGGCTAGTCATTTCTTACTGAACTGTGGAGCTCATGATTATTTTATCTGTCCTTTTTCAGATTCTGCTCAGTAGTTGTATGAAGATACTAAGAATGCTTATATGTGCGAGGAGAATAAATATTTTATTAATTAGTTTTATTGATACTTAGCATTTTAAACAATGGTTTTATAACTAAATGTTTTTATTACTTGAGTACCTTTTAAATTACAACTTTATATTATTGAGTTGTGATATCATGCGAGATGCCTTGCATATTTGTAAGAAATCTCCTTATAAGTATGTGGCAGTTGTCATGGCTCTTAGCTCAAAATTCAGGTTCGGGGTGTGACAGAAATATTACAAACTTTTGAGATATGAGTTGTTAAGAAATCTAGCCCGATCTGGTTTGAGAAACCAAATTATGTTCTGCAATTTGAGTTACTTTAGTTAGTAACTTAATTGATTGTAGCTGATTGCTATTGAAGATATAGTAAGGAATTTTGGAATTAAAGGGGCTCTTTATTGCTGAGCTCTACATAATTAGGCACTTAGGAGGCCAGATTAATCAGAATCTTTCCCAATTTTTATCCTTGTTGTAGTAAGAAGGTTCAAGACTAAGCTTTATAGTTTCCTTTCCTCCCTTGCTATAATAAGAAGGTCCATATTCTGGGGACTAAGATATATAGTTTCCTTTCCTTTCTTTTCTCCCTTCTCTCTTTTCTTCTCCTCCCTTTCCCTTATTTATTCTTTTTCCGCATTTTTCTTTTCTTTATTTTGTTTTTCTTTCATTATTCTACAAGATTTTATTAGATCCATGTGGAAAATATAGTTCCTTCCTCTTGTCATTCTTTAATGATTGTGTCTATTTTTTCTTTAATAAAGATCCTCATCCATAGAAAAGGCAACCTGTCTTTCTCTCTCTAAAATGTCAAAAAGCTGGGGTTTGTGTGAAAGATTTATGAAATTGTCCAAGTTCTGGAAAATATTAAGGCTTTCAACCATTGTTCTTTATGGCTTTTTAGCCTATACTCAAGGATGTTGCTTGCAAGGCTGGGAGAAGTTCTTTCTTGATGGTTCTATGCTGAAATCTTGGGAAGCTACATTTATTACTTTGATTCCCAAAAAAGATGGTCCTACAGAACCAAAGGACTACCGTGCTATTAGCTTGTCTAACACTCTTTATAAGCTTATTGCTAAGCTTTTGGCCAAGATTGGTGCTCCTAGAGCTTATTTCTGAGGATCATTTCTTTACCACAGATATTTTTGATAAAATTCTCTTGGCTCGAAAGGTGATTCATTTGGTGGCAAACGCTCCAAAATCCAAGTGTCTCATGGCTATCAAAGTGGATGTGGAAAGGACTTGTGATAAAGTCAGATAAGAGTATCTTTGGGCTGCATTAGAGCACTTTGGATTCCATCACCAATACATCTCTTGGATCAAGTCATGTATTTTTCATCCAACTTTCTTGGTTCTGGTCAATGGATCACCTGCCAACTGGTTTGAGTCTTCTCTAGGCCTGCGGCAAGGATGTCCTCTCTTGCCATTCTTGTTTATTTTTTGTGCAGACAGGCTTTCCTGCTTTCTGCATCAAGATGTTAATGTTTGCAGTCTAGGAGTCCACCAACCAACTTCTAATGGTCCCCATATATCTCATTTTATTCACCAATGATCACTTGCTTTTTGCTAAAGCCACAACTAGAGATGCAAACTCGCTTTATCATATTGCAGCTAACTGTCTTCAATCTGGTCAGATTGTCGACCTTCAGTAATCATATTTGCAATTGTACTCCATCTAATGTCCAGGAGATGGTAAGGAAACTAGGCATTCGAGTGTAGCATTTGATCCTAGCTTGATATCCCCCTCTCTGCTTCCAGAGTACACATCAATGACCTGAACGAATTGTTATAGAAGGTCCATTCAAGGTTGGAGTGGTGGAATGGCAGGCAATATCCTTGGCTGGTTGTGCAACATCATTCTGTTTTGTATACCCTTCCAGTTTATCTGATGGCAGATTGTTCTGTTCCTATGAGGGTGTTAGATTCTCTATAGAGATGTTTTAAAGCTTTCCATTGTGGACACTCAACTGTCCACAATGCATGCTATTGCCTGGGACTTTGTCAGCCTAAAGATTCTGGTGGTTTGGGTTTTCAGACTCTCTGAGACAAGAGGTTAGTTCTATTTAGGCAAGGTTGCTGGTAGGTTAGTTTTACATCCATCTAGCTTGTGGAGCAGCAATATTATCACCAAATAAAAATTCTGTTAAGGTTGAGCCAAGAGAATTTGATCGTAAAAAACTTTCCTTGTATGTTATAGGAAGAATCATACATACATGGTGATTATAATAACCATGAGGTGAGCTTGGCACCTTAGGCTACATTCATATAATTTACACTATACAATGCATAATACTATAATACCTTCACCTCCTCTAACTCATGGTAGATCATAGATCATGATCTTGGAAAGAAGATGAGAATGTTAAGCTTTTGTCAAGAGCTTGGTAAGTAAATCAATAGGTTGAATCTTAGATGCAACATGGTAAAGAGTGTCCCCATGAGATGATGATGCTGGGCAAAGAAGCCACCAATGTCAATATGCTTGGTGACCTCATGCTTAGTGGGGTTGGTAGTGATTTGAGTGGCACTAGTGTTATCATGATAGACAGTGTAGGCTCAGAAAGGACACCAATATCTGCAAGGAGCCAATGAGGCCAAATTATCTTAGCAGTAGTAGTAGCCATAGCTCAGAATTTAGCTTCAATAGATGATGGGGATATGGTAGTTTGTCTCTTAGATTTCCATGAGACAAGGAAATTGCCAAGAAAACATAGAGCCAGTGATAGAATGATGGTCAGTTGGATCACTTGCCCATGTAGAATCAGAGAAAGCATAGAACTGAAGACAAGAAGAGCTAGATAATAGTCAAACTCGTGAAGTAGTTCCTTGAAGATAATTCAACAAACATGAGAAATGGCACAGTGAACCATTGAGCAGGTTGAGGATAAACTGGCTCAAAACATGCACCACGTGAGCAATATGTGGCCTGTAAATAGTGAAATAAACAAGACTAGCCACAAGGTGCCAATAATGAGTAGGATCAGAAAGAGGTGCACCAACTCCAGGCTGTATATTATGATGAAGCTCCAATGGAGCATTGGCAATGCGGCAATCAGTCAAGGTAGCTTTAGATAGAAGGTTGGTAGTGTATTTCTGCTAGGATAAAAGATAACCTTTGGAGCTGTAGGCAACCTCAAGGCCCAAGAAATATCAGAGGAACAAGATCAGTCATGGAGAACTACTGACTAAAATGTTTAACAAAAGCAATATGTTCTGGATTATTCCTAGTAATAATCATATCATTGACATAAAGCAGTAAGAGTCCAACCACATGAAGAAGAATAGACAAACATGGCAGGATCATGATCACTTGAGTGAATCTAGTAGCAAGCATACTACCTCATACATACCATTCCAATGGCTAAATAATTTATAATTTTCAGAAAATATCATATCTTTTTGCATGAACAGAAATTTATTAACTGGATTCTTGGGGTTCTAATTTCATAAATAATTAATTTTTTCTTTTAATCTCAGCTTCTGATGATTGAATCACTATATTTCTTTTCAATTTTAACTATAACAGAAGGGAAAAAGGGCATTATTGGTACCAAATTTATCCCCTTTCTTTTGGTGCAGGAGCTATAACTTTGCACTAATTCATTTATATATTCTCAATCTGATTTTCCTTTCTATTATAAACTCATAACTTTAATTGTGAAACCTTAATGGTGTCTCTTTTAATCTCTGTCTCTTGCTTGTACTTCAAATTTGCTTCTATTAAACATTTTATTGCATCTCTTCTTCCATTTGTATTAAAATTAATTTAGCATCTCTTTATTTCTTTGTATGTTAGTTTGGTGGTGGAAGGGTTATTCAGCCAGGAGAAGTCCTTGAAACTGCCGAAGACAAAGCAAACAAGGAAAAACGTAGTAGAGAATTAATTGCAGCTTACAAGAATAAGATGGGCTTGGCAATTGATGCAAAAACAAAATTTGAGTGCGAGGAGGTATATGTGAAACAAAAATGTTTGCACTTTCCATGTTCATAAATCACTTCATATGATGCATGATATTTTTCTTTCTATACACTTAGGTTCCACTATGTTTATAGTTTTTGGTGTCCTTAATTGACACATTCTAATATTACTACCTTTACTAGGAAAATTTAATGTTTTAATCTTTTCAACAATGATATTAGAAGGATTTTTGCTGGACTTGTTATAAGCAAAATAAGTTGTTAATTCAAGAAAATATGCTAAAGATTTCTGTGACCGAACATGAAATTGGATCCTCACAATGAATTCATAAAAAAGTAGCCCTTTTCAAGATTGTTTTTAAAACTAACATAATATTAACTGAATGGACAAGATGATTGACAAGAAAAGGCTTCCAGTATAAAATGGTATAGTCCTTGTTTACAATCAAACCAAAATTTGTTTTCTGAAACCTATGATCAGCTTACTTCATTGCCACCAGACAAGCTTAGGAATCTGCAAAGCAGTTCTTAAACTTCATTCTGAATAATGGAAGCTGAAGCTTTTGGCTCCTAAGAACTGTGAGTGCAACTACATGCCTGATCTTAATAAAACTCTCAATTTACATTTCAGTCAGCCTTTGGAATGGAGGAGCTACTAGACAGAAACAATTGTGGGTTCTGAAAATCTTTGGATATCAGGACTCAAAAGCAACTTCAACAGTAATGGATAGCCCATAATGACAACAGATGAATTTTCACTATGAAGTTCCTCTGTAAAACCTCCATTCTTGTGCAGTACCTTTTATATAACATGCTGATTTCTCTAAATCTAGATGTGCCACATCATTACCAAATATCATATTTCTCCACTGTATAAAGAAACAGTTCTTGTTATCATCTCACTTTAAAGGTCGGCTGGTTGAAGATCTTGCAGGACCATTGTAGAACTACTTTCACAATGCCACTGTGAATGTCAGAGATTTCCTCCATGCATACATCAATTACATTAATTACAAACATACATACAAATATATATAGAGGTAAATGAATGTAGCCAAGTCTAAGATTCGGTCACCTTCCACACCATTGAATCCATACGGATCCTGAGAACACCCCACTTTTTTTATTTTTTTCATTTTGGAGATTTGTGAACTATGTGAATCCAAGGATGGGGGAGGTAATCGAATCATATATATATATATATATATAAGGTAGATTTGGCTACATTCGAATGTAGCCAAGTTCAAGATCTATTCACCTTCTCTACCTTTGGATTTACACGGATCCTGAAGCCACCCCACATTTTTCACTTTTTTCATATTTGGGATTCGTGAACCATGTGGATCCAAAGATGGGAGAGCTGAACGGATTTAGAGTGTAGCTAAGTCTCTCTCTTTATATATATATATATATATATTTCCAACATTTAACTATATATGCACCGATATTATTTTACTGATGATTTGGTATGTAGATCATCAAGCACTTGCTAATTTGATTCTTGGTTGGATGTCTGACTTTGTTATTGCCATCCATGTTCATGTATTCTGGGTATTAGGGATCTTAAATCTGATTAATATCGTTGTTTAATTTTGTGGCTGAATGGGACAATTTGACACTTGTTTGCTAGAAGTGATGGATATGATACTAATGAATTTCTCAATGTGCATTTTGTGTTTGTGGAATTCTAAGCAAAAAATTTTTGTGCATACCTGGAAAACTTATTGTTGTGCATTTGTAGGCACTGAAGGAAGGTGATAACTTAATGGATCTGGGAAAACTGCAAGAAGCATTGCCTTATTATGAAAAAATAATGAACAGATTGATCTTTCAGGTACTCCATGCTGCAATTATGGAAGGTGTTTTTGAGAAAGTTGAATTTGCTAGATCTATTTACTATAGAAATAATGACAATGAATGGTTAACTTTCATGTTTCGATGATTAGATTACTACTTTTAAGCAATTGTATGTTTTCTTATGTTTCTTTTTTTTCTTTGTTAAAGTGGATTTGCAATATAAAATACTGATCTGCAATAAAATGGTCTTAAATTTCAAAGTGGTGCATAGATACATGGTATTAAGCCCGTTTGGCATTGTTGTAGAAAGTAGAACTTTTGTTTGCAAAACTTTGAAAAGTAAAATTTTCATTAGTAGAGCTTTTATAAGTTGTTTACTATTTTGTAACTACTTTAACACTCATTAAGGAGAGAGGTTTCCTTGCTCTGCTTCATGGCTGGTTGATGACCAAAATCTGGTTATAAACAAAAAATGCATGCATATGCATGTATAGGAGCATATATGTACAAACATGCACCTTCACATGGATGTGCGCATGTCTGTGTCTATATAATTAATCCATGATTGTGTTATGATTATCCCATGCATAGATTCATAAAGAGTGAAAGAATGTATATAGGGACTTCACGTTGAACATACCTGTGTGTAGCTCTACCACAAAGAAGGCTATTGTGCTGCAGAGCCCATATAGCACATACTTTCAACACTATTTCCTCAAATTCAGAAAATATACATGTGTAAGTACCAATGTTGTTATCTAAAGGGCTTATTAAGTACAATGGCTCATGTACTTAATGTTGCTTCATATGTAATGCTAATGCTTATACTTTTAAAGATGATTATGAAGAACTTCTTGTGTTACGTACTTTAATTCATTTTCTCACTTTCTGACTCTGTTTTGCTGACAGAATCTAGAATTCTTGTTTTGCAGAGTGAACTTCATGGAATGGCTGCTTTGCAATGGTCTATTTGTCAAGATTCACTAAGAAGGTATTGCCATTCTTCTAACTTAATACGCATTTGATATTTGTTAAAGAATTTCTTTCTACATCAATCATCTTAGTTTAAATGATAAGTATTTAAGAACTTAAAGTCATGTCAGAGTAAGAAAGCCTTTCGATCCAATCATGTGTTTAATGAGAGAAGTTTTTTATTTTTTTGTTGGGGGTGGGGGGGTGGTGGGAGCGTTGCTGATAGTAGCTGTCATATGTGATGGTCATAATCAAAACATTCTAGTGCTAAGTGATCTAGTTTAAAAGATCCTATATTGTTGATTTCATTTCATTTTACTTTGTTTTTTCCCTGAATTTTTGTCCCCAAATGTATGGACTTATTCTTGATTGTGCTATTATCCCTGCTTTCATGTATGACATAGTAATATTTGGTGTTGTGTTGCATATAATTCTTGCATCTTTGCATGATGGACTGTTATTTATTAAATTTAAAAGCTTATCTCATGAATCCTGTGGTATTGGTGCTAGATTTCTTCAACCTATTTTAGTGGAAACATCAATGGAATTGTGGTAATGAAGTACTATAATGGAAGTTGTTCGATACAGATATTAGATGATGATTAACAGGCCTTGTGGTTATACTTTGAAATTTGAGGGGCAAGTGTTCAAGTGAATCAATATTCTTATGAAAATGAACCCATAAATAAAGTTAGCACAAGGATTGAATTCATGCAGAACCTCATCATGAGCAAAGCGTAGGCAAGCCAGCTGGCTAAGCATCTATTCTAATATTAAATGGAAATTCTTCCATAGCTTAGATTGTAAGGCTCCACTTCCCACTTCTCTTTTTTGATTTCCAAAATGCCTTCTGCATCTTACCTCAATAAGCTTTGGACTTGCAATGCCAATGTGCACCTTTGGTCGAGGGTTGGACTCATGACTCTGCTTTGTGGGCCTTCACTCGAGGGTTGGTCTGTCTCCATAGCTTGAGCATCACATGTCCCATTCGTTAGTGGATGTATACCTAGAAGACAGCTTTCCTGACCAAATTATAGGCCTAACACAGCTGGCACCAAGCTTGGCCTACTCATCCACTTTTTGCAATATGAATCTAGGAGAATACATGAAAACAAAGTCTAAGATCTGCTGAGCTAATCATTGGATGGGCTTGACAGCAGGGAACTGTACTATATGGAGAGACTTCATGACAGATAAGCTGCACAAGTTTTTGACAGTCCAACAGAAAACATGCCCAATCAATTCATCATGAAATGATTTTCGACATCATAGTCAGATAGGTCTTTGCTTCCACTAAAAGGATAACTACCACGAATGGAAAAATGCTACGGTTGCGTTCACCATAGGCAGTTTGTTATGTGTTACGTTGGCACCTTATTATGCTGCACAAGGTTTTCTTTTGAGATCATAGACCTCTAGACAAATATTTAATTAAAAATGCGAATGTCTTCAAGACCAAAACACCTGCATAAGGCGAACAAAATTGATGTTGAGATTGGGGTGACTAAATTTACAATTTGTGATCGATTTTACACTAAGTTGCTTTGAAAAACAAAAAAAAAAAAAAGATCAGGCAGGCAACACAATCTGTCTTGGCCATTGTTTTAGCGGACTAGCTCATTGGTTTCTATTGGCTGAATTGGTCTTGGTGCATGATACTGTCTTTTGTATGTTTGAAATACTGACAGGCCAGATAAGGCAAGAACCATGTATGAGAAGCTCCAGTCTCATCCAAATGTCCAAGTGAGCAAGAAAGCAAGGCAGTTCACGTTTAGTTTTCAGGTAATTGACATGATGGTTGTGTTATGAGAGATAAAGCTACTGCATTAGAAATTTTTGATTGTTGGCTTCATGTTTCCAAAACATTATAATTGATTTACACGTTGTCAGTGGCTTGAATCTACACGTGTTATTAATGTTCAGCAATAAAACAAGAATTAAAGAAAATTCACATATGTAATCTATAAAACTTATTTTTTTACATCAGGCTATGGAGACGATGAAAGTCACAAGCTCATCCTTCTCTCAGGGAACTGGCTATGAAACATATTTTGAAGCATTTGTAGAAAATAAGGATAGCTTCACTTCTGCAGATGAGGAACAAAATGAAAGTGCACTAAGACAAGGTCTCCCATACATTGTATTTCTCTTGTCTCCCATATTTTTCGTGCTTTTTATTGCTGTAAGAAAATCCTTTCGGCTTTAATTCATACAATCCATTGATGATATATCCAGGAAAAATGTCTTTCTTTGTTCATATATATGATTTATTTCTATGCCACATGTTACTGAAACACATTTTGATTGATCACTCCTATAGATAAAGAGGAATAGTGAATACAGAATTTAATTAAAGCTACACATGAAAATCACTCGCAGCTTTGTCTACGAATGATTATATCCCCAAATCCTTTACTCAATCCCATTCCTTGTAATCAACAATGTATCACAGCATCCTGTGTTTGTTGATGTTGGCTGAAGATTGACCATGGCATGGCAACTTAAACAAGATATTCTCACTTTGTCTCTGCAAACTTATGCTCGTATCTTCAATTATCTGGAGTGAAGTTCTCTTCTGGGAAGGACTGTTCAGTACTGTTCTTGTTGTTCGAGAAATTTGTTCTGGATTTGGATAAACTGTAGTTCTAATTCAATGCTAAAATTAGATGCAGACTGTTTCATCCATTATGCTTATAGGCTAAAACAGACTTTGGAAGTTATCCACAGGGTCATAATCATTCTGGGACCATCACTTGGATAAGCTAGATTGTTTAGCACTGAAACTAAGCAGGTAATGAAGTATTTAGATGATCTTTGATCGCACTTGTTCACGGCTCTGATCAATGTGGAATTGAAACCAGTACAAAATCAGCAAAACAGAACATTTGATGAAATCAATTCAGTGGCAGTGGTTTTGTAGTAATTTGAAAATCAATTCTGTTAACATGGTTTTGGTAGTAAATACTAGACTTTGACAAGTGATATACAAACATGGTATGGAGGGACAATATTGAGCCTCGTCACCCTCACCAGTTTAATAGTAGGCATCGATTAGAAATGCTTGCTATCTGGCCTTGAGAGATTTTTCCTCCTCATCTTTAGAGAGTAGGGGTGGGATGGTTGTTGTATTTACATTATTATTATTATTATCATTATTATTTTTCAGTTGTCCAACTTACTTCCAGATGAAAAATTCTAAGGTGCAGCACATTTCCTGCTCCATTCCTGCTCTTATATAGTGCTTACTGGATGGCACATGAGCAGGGCATAGAGTGGGGGATCCATGGCACCACTAGAAGGTTAACCTCCATACAACTGGAACTTATTCCACAATGTTTTTCTAAACCCATGAATATATTCGGGTCCTGCAAATAATAATACTGCACTGCATGCATTATGGTGCTATGCCTGTGATGGCGACTTACCCGTGATAATTGTGTCGGTGGATCCCTTCAAATAACCCCAGGTAAAGGGCAGCTTTATTCCATGATTGGAGGTAGGGAATTACAGCTGCTTTCTTGTTTTTGGGTAGGCAGGCAGTGTCTGTCATCATTCGCACGGGGGGTGCTGGAAGATGTCTCATGGAACCCTATGCAGGCCATGGTCCTTGGAGTTCTTTGGCCAGTGCTCTTCCTGTTAGGTAACTCTCAAGAAACTTAAAACTTTATTCTCTGGCATGAGAAGCTTTCCAATCCAAAACTTTTGACATAATGATCCTAAATCATCGTTGCTTGAAGAGGACAAAAAGAAAAAAAAAAAAAAAAAAAGAAGAAGCCAAGAAGTAAATTTCAAAGTTTTATGGGAATGGTTATTTTAGTATGGTTATCTTCAAAACTAAACAGAGCCATTTTTATTTTGGTAGAAGATGATTGGATTCAATGGTCCATAGCAGGGGTAGCCCTCTACAAATACCTTCGAAACTCGGAGGGAGTTTAACTTAGAGCCCGGGTACAACCATCAAAAGACTTGATCAGAGAAAATGAGAACTTCTTACATTAAACAATGAAGAATTTAGTCGGTGAGGATGAATTTGTGGTACAGCATCATTGTTGAATTTACAACCGAACAATCAAGCACATAATTTTGTCAAGCAATATCTGTGGTACAGGTTGACATTTCTATGGTTGGAGGTTGGGGAGCAAAAGAGTTTCTTGGCGTGTAATAGTTTTCATGGGTTGGGCTGATTGTCTAAGACAGCTGTCCTGGTTGGCTGAGCTAACAGATGCAATTTAAGATTTCTGAGCCAAAAAGTTTCAGATAAAATGAATAAGCCTTTTTGCTCTCGACCTCTAAACAAAGATTCATGCAGTATTTGTTGTTCTTGCCTCAGTATATAGGATATCTTAATTCTCAATAGTAGGATATGCAGCTAAAATCAATTCATAGAATCAAATTGAAATTCATCAGACTCACTAGATTTTTAGTGCACAATCCTACTGAGATTACAATCTTTGAAACAATCCACTGCTAGCATGGCCTATCTAAGGTTCAGCATAGCTCTAGCATGACCTACGACACCAGGTGGGCTTGGCATGGCCTACAGGCTTGAGGCTCAATTGAGCCATGCTGTGTTGAAACTTTTTTTTTTAATATTTTTTATTTTTTTATCATGCCACGGGCTGTGCTAGGCCAACCCGCATGATATAGCTTGCGAGCTAGCAGGGTTTGGCTCAATAGATCATGTCGTGCCTAGCTATCTCCTATCGTGCCGAGCCAAGCTATGCCATGGGCTGATCGATTCGTTTGTCATCTCTAGTTAATTCTTTGAAATTTAGGAGGCAACGTTATTGAATTCATTGCTTTGCTTGGTTTATGTTCAAGTTCATCATTTGTGATTCATTGTTTCCCTGTAAATTAGGTTATCTTAGCATAAGGTGAGAAAATCCATTTTTATTAATATTGTATAATTTAATATCAATAGATATTTAGATTTATACATAAGCTAAGTATGTATTATTGCGATTCATTAATGTTATAAAAGACACACAAACAAAAAAGAGGTCAAGAGCATCTCAGATGAGAGTTGGAGGGTAAATTGGAGGTTTAATAGATTTATATATTATTCTCGATTTGATTTTCTTATTGGCTTAGCTGAATTTCAAAAAGTTGTCGAGTCTAAGAATTAACCATAAGTTGAAAGGTCTCAACCATCAAAATAAGAAATTAATTTTTTTTTTTTATAACTTATCGAAAGATAAAACTACATCTTTTAGTCAAAAGATGTCATTTACTTAATATTTATCATTAACTTCCTCCAATTTTTTTTTTTAAATAATAATTTCTTTTCTTCTTGATGTAAAACTAAAGAGTGTGTGTACACACACTCGCATGCATCCATGCATGCTATATTATGAATTTTTATACAATCTTTACTACTTAAAATTTAAAAATATCAATAAATTTTAAATATTTTTCTTTACTATGTACAAATTTATTTTTATTTTTAAAAAATAAATTAATTATAATCTTTTCTATTTACGTGACATTTTTAAATTAATCTTGTTAGATTAATGACATGGTGATCTCAACCTTGATTGGATCAGCAATGGATTCGGATATTTATAACTATATGGTGATTTTTTAAGCGGTCCTCTCTAGCCCAGTATTTGAAATGAAGATGATCCAAACTTAATTCTATTAATATAACTTTTTTACAGAAAGTCAAGCTCTGATTCAAAATTAACTTACCATTAATCAAATAATATATCCTTATATCATTGCTCTTAAAATTAAGATGTATTGACGCAAGCCAAGCGATTGAGTTGTATCCAAGGATTATCGGACCAGCTGAACCATCAATCATGCATCAAGATGCAAACAAAGTGCAAATCTTTATGATCATGTTCTATGAACACAACAAAATTCTCTAATCAAACTCTTTATCTTTTTTTTTGTTTTAAGTAATTAGAGATCAGTATTATCTCAGGCCATCAAATGATTCGACGAGCATTTGGCCTAACCTGATTCAATGCTGAACAATGGGCCCGTAGAGTTTTTTTGTTAGAGAAAAAAAAAAAAAAAACAAAAACAAAACAAAAAGGGGAAGCCGAAAGTGTCCATCTGATGAAAAGGATTGAATGAGGGTTCTAAGCCTATCGTAGAAAAGATTAAAAAAAACATTAAAAAAAAAAAAAAAAAGGCTGGCGGTCGGACCAGGCCGAAAGCAAGGAAAAGGTGGGCAAGTTCGAGAAGATATTATTTTGGTTCAATCGCCTCCACGGGACGATAAGGAAGAGAAAAGAGAGAGAAAAAAAAAAAAAAAAGGGGAGGTTCAGTGGCCGGTGAGGTGGGACCGAGCGGTCGAGGATAAGATCCTCCGTGCCGACCAAAGCAATCGATGGATGGATCCCGCCACGGATTGTCTTATTTCGCGCATGCCGACGACCGCTCGCATCTCCACCCACCGCCCCGCTTTTCCTTCGTCGGCGGCAGCCGGTTCCTGTTGTCGGTCTTCTTGCCCACTTTAGCATACGATCATAGCGTAAGGACTCTTCTTTTGTTCCAATTCTACCACCTTTGAACGTTTTAGGATCGTTATCCATCGAACAAGGGAAACTGTGGATATTTTTTTAATGGACGGTAGAGAGAGAGAGAGAGAGAGAGAGAGAGAGAGAGCTTTTCATGGTTTTGTTTAGTCTCAATTTTTCTTACAAGATATTTAGCCTCATTTAGAAAGCAGCATGAGCCATTTATTGTTACTAGTTGGTATCCTCCAGTCAAACCCCCCCCCCCCCCACTTTTTTTTTTTTTTAATGCATCTTTGGAATGATAAACGAGGGTATTGGATTTCTTCATGTCAAATACAAACCAGAGAATATCTGAACTCATAATAAGGTTTTTGATTTTGTATGGAAATCTAAATTCAACTTTGCATTTACAACTCATTTGTGTACATAAATCTTAGTGTTTCATTGAATAAGGAATGAATCATTAGCACTGTCTTACTTGTTATATATATATATATAAAGACTGGGTTATATTTACATATAATCAAATCCAAATTTGATCATCTTTCACAGTATTAGATTTAAAGCCAAAAAGTCACTTATTAATCATCATTAGCTATTTTTTTAAAATATATATATATATATATAAGACAGAATACGTATGTCAGATAGAAAAATACAGTCCGCACCTTTACCACATAAATATATCTCTGTGCTATCATATCATATTTACAGAGAAATGATACAATAGCACATGAATATGATATAGTATATAATATTCTTATGCTACTATATAATATCTCTATGCTTATGATATAGTACCATAAGGATATGATACAATAGCATAAGGAATATGATATAGTGTATTATTCTGTCTCATAAATACATGTTCCATTTCATAAATGCTTCTTCTTTTTTTTTTTAAAAAAAAAAACTATAGTTAATGAAATTCTTTTTAATTTTGAGATTCGTGCAAATCTAATGGTGGGAAAGACAATTGAATTTGGGTTTCGCTACATATGAATGTATCCAAGTCAAAGATGGAATGTAGCCAAGCTTAGATCTGGTCACATTTTCTATCTTTAAATCCACACAGTTCATGGATCCTAAAGTTAAAAAAAGTAAAAAAGATGGGGTGACTTCAGAATCCGTGTAAATCTAAAGATGGAAAAGGTGATTGAATCTTTGGCTATATTTGAATGCAGCAAAGTCTACCTCTCTCTTTCTCTATATATAATGCTTCATGAAGTACTCAACTTATTAGCTTTGTAGTACAATATCTAAAATTCTTGTAAGAGATTGAGGTTATAATCTTGAGGTAATATTACCCATCACATATTGACCTCACCTTAAGAAAGCTAACCAAAATGATATTATTTAAGTTTATTGATCTTATATAAATACTTAAAATCTATTCAGTGTATAATCGATGTAGGATTAGATACTATTAGCATAGATTCTCACATACTCCTCCGGTTCAGTTCTAACATAGGATTCAAATCCAAATCTAATTAATTTAATTACAATAAAAAATACTATAATTAATTTATAGCCAATCTTAACAAAGCCTATTTGTAGTGTTTCCTGTTCCACATAGATCATGAGTTGAATACATTTTGGCATCATTTATCATAAAACAAAACCTCGTTCAGAAAAACTAGTCAAGAATATATTATTTAGATTTATTGATTTTATATAAGTATCTAAAATTTATTTAGTATATAGATAATATATAATTAAATATACGTTAGCAAAAGTTTTTAAACTTTAATTCGTTCCGATCAAAATATTTTTCAAAATACATGCACTTGATTGAAAAATTATGATTTTTTTCTTAAAAAAAAAGTGTTATGGTGAGCGATGTAAACTCTTTCCAATAACAAATAATACTTCTAATAAAATAACAATATTATAGGTTTATTTTACATTTAAATTTGATATTAAAGTAAATTATAATCATAATCATTTAGTTTTATTCTCGACTTTCAACTTAGAATAAATATTATTAATATATTTCAGATGGTATAAGAATTTTAGATAATAAATAAATAATGATAGGGTTATTTGCCGCGTAATAGATAGATGTTAATTATAGGCTGTCATATATTTATTGCTGTGTCATACCAACGCCACCTCAAGTTGGCCGTAAGAATAGTTGGCTTCTTCCTTGCTAATCCACCTGAAAGCCATGGGTTTGTGCTGTCTTTTCATGAAGATTTTAGGAGCACATTGAAAAGAGCTGCTGGAAAGTTGCTCCCAGACTTCCAGTGATGAAACCACTGAGCCAAAGCTGTGACCATTGAAGGCCTCCCACCAGTGGAATGAATTTGAGGCATCAAACAAGTTTCATTTGTGATATTCTTATGGGAAACATGCTACTTCCATCCTGGCTACCTCTTAGCCATTGTTTTCAGCTACTATGAAATCATCTAAAAGAACCAAATTAATAATTGTTTGTGAACACACAGTATAAATGGTTGGTTGGCTAAGCACTAATTTTCCATCAACAGCAGCTGTCTCAATGAAAGGGCAGTATTAATTAGCTATCACCATTAGCTATCTCATCAATGGCACCTTGTCACTTTTTGAGAGGGTGAAGGAATTCATCACTGATTGTGAGGTCGGGCCTGATTGTTTTGGGTCCCCTTCTTATTTCTTTCTTTCTTTTTGAAAAAAAAAAAAAAAAAAAAGGAAACAACTTTCATTGACAAAGATAATTCCTTGTCCATAGCCCCTTGTTTTTTAAACTACAACAGCAAGCTTCCATCAATTTCAAACTCGGTTGCCACACAATAGCTAAAATACCTTGCATTAGAGAGCCAAGTAGGGAGACAGAGTTGACATCTGACTTCATATAAAAATAAAAAATAAAAAAATAAGTGCCTTTCCAAAGAAACAAGAGCCACCCCTTATTGGTTGAACAGAAATCTTAAATCCATATAGAAAAGAGATCTTTTCATAACATTTTCATTTTTATCCATTGATAATCTTAATTCATATAATAATCAAAGATAAAATTGAAAGTAACCATCTACTTTATAACAAGAATGCTTGTTAAACATAACTGACTTAACAAAATTTATTTATTATTATTATTATTTTTCATGCCCAATCTTTTGCAGGCATCAACTTTCAAGTGGTCACTACACGGTTAGTCACTCCCATGAATCTTTTTTCCATTAGGCTAAACAAGGCAGGGGAGGAAGGCAAGAGAGAAAGGGAATGATAAAAAGGCTTTCAAGAAGTAAAAACAAAATATAGAAGAGCCTAAGAGAAGCAACAGTAACCTCTGTTCCCAGTAAAAGTGCAGGCCCAGCACATTAAACATCTGTATTGTTGTTTTTCGAGAACATACCCGTTGGAAGGGTCCCACCCTATGCGCACCTTGTAAACAATGTCCACAGGAGGAGGCCGAATGTTGAACTCCCAGGCCACAACCAACAGTAAGAAATGGAGGATCCAAAGCAGAGCATTTAAAAGCCACCATTGAAACCCCATCACCACAATCAAAGTGGGAGTCAGTATCATCTGCTTATCTCAGTCAAATTCAAATTTAATTTGGCCAGCCCTATCAGATCCACCTAGTAAAAAAATCAGAGAAAATAGCCCACCCACTCTTAACAAAACATCAACCTCTGGAAGAATCTTTGGGACTCTTGTGCTTGCTTTCCCTTTCACCTTCTTCATTCCCCCACAGCAAGGCCCCCTTCCTTGCAGTCCTTCCACTGCAAGGAAGGCCTGAGATCAATCCAATCCTCCCCTGTCGCATCCAGATCTCCTCTTCCTTCCACCATGGTCCAAAGAAAAGCACCCCACAAGTCTGCTTCTCATGCCAAACCAAAAAAGGAGCCTGTTAGACATCGGAGTCATCTATCTTCCTATCAGCACCAAGATTCAAGAAACAAGGGAGGAGGTGATACCAAGAAGAAGGTGAAATCCACCAAGATCTCAGAAAGTGAGCAGGTCCAGTTCAAACAGCCAACCATGCACAAGAGGAGGCCATCTGCTGTCAAGGTTTCAGATCAGCTGCCAAATTATATGAAGCCCACAAGCAGTTCAGATGCGAGGAAGGAGCAATATAAGGTAACTAGCCTCTCCCCAGCCAATGGTGATAGGATTAGAAGCCCAAGAAATTTGAGTAATTTGAATTGCTCCAAGCCCTCCACTTCTTCTCCTGATGGCTCTGGCCTTAAACATGTGAAAGTGTTGAAGAGGAAAGCTGGTCCGAAACAAGTAAGGCCTTGGATGAAGAAGGGCCTAGGAATTGCTCTCTGTCCCAAGCTAAATGTGAGCAGGGCCACCTGCTCATCAACTCTCAAGGATTCCAAGTTTCCCAAGGCTTTAGACCTCAATCCAGGAGGGACAGAAGCTGAAGGGACCTCAGTCTTGAAGGTCTGCCCTTACACATATTGCTCTCTGAATGGTCATACACATGAGCCTCTGCCTCCTCTGAAGTGCTTCTTGTCATCAAGAAGGAAGCTACTCAAAACCCAAAAGAGCATGAAGCTAAAAGGGGTGTCTCCATTCAGAAAGAAAGGTCTAGGGAAGGATGAAAAGGAGGGGGGCACAGGACAAGTAGTTATTACTAGGGCCCCATCTGCTCTGGAGATTCTTATGGAAGAAGTAGCCAATGATTTCTTTGTGGAGATCTATGCTAAACCACCGAAACAGATTATAGAATCAGGTAATTGTAATGAAACATCTCCCCAAGCAAAGGATGACACTGAAAATCCAGAAGTTCTGAATCACTTAGAACTTGCTAAAGATGATGGGGAGGGTTCCAAGAACGAAGAAGATGATGGAAGGAATGTTGTGGATGAGATTCATGAGAGTAATTCAGTCATCAGCTTCGAAGATGATGTCGACCAGAATAGTGACGCTTCTATTGAAGAGATGGATGTTATTGTAAATTTTCTTGAGTATGTAAATTGTGATCAGCAAGATGAGGGTGAGGAAGGGAACTCCACTAGCTTGGTTCAAAAAGATGATGCGGAATTGAGTTTAGAATGCCAAGTTGTGGATGGACTAGACAAAGACTGTGAAGGTCTTGCAGATGGTGTAATCAAGGTACCTTGTGAGGCTAGTGAGATGAATTTGGAAAAGGATGTAGACCAATTTCCAGACAGTAAGTCCGATTGCTCTGAGTACACTGATGGTCTAGGTCCACTCTTTGGGCATTTGTTCGAAGATGATGATCCTGGTGATGGGTTCTATCTTAATCCAGAGATTGCTTCAACCTCTGAAATAACTGAAGCTGATGTAGAGTCACCTTACGAAGCATATGAAGAATTTGCTGAGTGTGGTAATACCACAGCTTCTGAAGGCATTAGTTCTGACAGAAATGATGTTTACTCTGATGAGGGAAAAGAAAGTTCTGCAATTAATTCTGTGAGCTGTGATAGCATTGTTCAAGATCAGAGAACTGATTCTCCAACTTCCGAATCATTGAAGGAAAATGATCTAGGTGACTCTCCTTGTAGCGAAGAGAATGACTCCAGCTTGAGTTTTCTGGGCCATTTAGAGGCCTCCAAGGGACCAGAAGAAGGCAGGGAAACCAAACACAATTTTCCTGGACAGAATGGTGAAGGTGAAGGATCTGAAGCAGTTAATCTGGAAGCAAATCTTATCTTACCCAATGGAAGTGCAGAACAAACGGTTCTTAGTGATGTCATTAACAAAGAGGACGACAGGGATGAAGAAGTTGCAGATGCCATTTCACTGTCTGATGTCCACCTTTCTGATTCTAATGAAGGGCTCACTGAAAGGGAAAATGATGCTACAGAGGCTGATCACATCCAAACAGACATGGAGATCAAGGTCTGCAAATGTGATGAGACAACCGAAGAGCTAAGCATTCTTATGAAAATCCAAATTTCTTTTAATGATCCATCAGATGAGGTTGGCACAGGCGACAACAGGGAGAAGTCAGATAAAGAGCATCAGGAGGAGGTCAATGAAATGGGAAGAATATCCCAGTCCACAGAACAAGACTGTTCTGAAATAGATGAGGTAGTCCTAGCCAAGGATAATTTGGAGATTTGTCTCACAGCTGGGATGGAAGGCCCAGAAGAAGATAGGATCATCAATACTGCAGCAGAACTCTCCAACCAACCTCTTGCTGAGGCTAGTGGTGAGCAAAAGCCAAAAATAAGCATAGTGAGAAAGAAAAGAACTGAGGAGGAAGAGGAGCAAACGAAAGAATTCAACCCTCGAGAACCAAACTTTCTCCCAGTTGAACCTGATCCAGAAGCAGAAAAGGTTGATCTCAGGCATCAGGAGATGGATGAAAGAAAGAATGCAGAGGAATGGATGATAGACCATGCACTCCAGCAGGCAGTAACAAAGTTGGCTCCAGCTCGAAAGAGGAAAGTAGCACTGCTTGTGGAAGCTTTTGAAACTGTAATGCCAATGCCGATGTGCGAGCAAGCAGTGCAACATGCCAATCAAGGCTTTGATCATGCAAGGACTATACAAGCATGCAGTTAATTACTTTAGAGGTAAATATACTTAAAAATTAAAATACTATTTATTGGCTTCATTAGTTTTATCATGAGTTTAACAGAACCTTTGTATTCTACTTTTTTTATTATTATTATTATTTTAAACTTGTTTATTGTAGGTACTGCTTGAAGCTGAACTACGTTCTTAAAATGTAACAAGGTCACTGCAATCTTAGTCCAAGGGAACAGATATAGTGACAGAGAGTTATTTATCATGCAGGCATGATGAAGTTAGCAAGAGCAGGTAACAACAGAGCAGAAGAAATGTAAATAAGTACCCTGTAACTTTAGCAGCGCGATCCTGACTAATTTGATCTTTATGCTATTGTTGTTTGATATTGTAATCCAGTAAAAATAATCAGAGGATGCATTGTTTAGGAGGAAGATTTCTATTTGGTTTCTTCAAGCAGATTATGTCCTCTGTTCTTGTAGAAGCTATAATTAACTACTAAATGGAGATATTTAGGATTAGATATTTGAATGCTTTCCAGTTATTTTAGAAAAACTAATGTCTAATATCCATTCTGTTCGATGTTGTTATCAGAATTATATGCAAGCGAAGGGGGAAATCTTGCCAGCCACTGTCAAAACCAATAGACAAAAAAAGAAAAAGGGGATCATTAAAAGTACTCAGGAGCTCAATAAGCTAAATTATCAGGTTTCTTATTTACCCTTGTTGATATGGATACTCTATGCGAGTGAGAGAATATATATGGGTATGAAGTTTTTAACTAAAATTTAGAAGGTGTAGCATATAAAACAGAGACTTAAACATGATATGCAACACACTCGTACTGTGATGCATACTCTTCTGAGCAAAATATTATCAGGAGCATAAAAGGTTCTCCATTGCGTCTCTTGGTTTTTAGCATCCAAACCTGACATAAATAGCACAGGTTCATGGAATAGCATATAAACTTGTAGAAAAATGCCTATGGGGTGCTTGCGAAATGTTCATGAGAAGTTCATTGAGCTGATAATGACCGACTTGGCAACTCCATCATCAACTAAATCACCTCGTAAGAGGATTGTTTGTGTGCACTAAATAGGAGTGTAGCATTACTCAAACTAATGTCATTATTGTATTCAGCTTATACTTTATACTATAAGTGACCAGATACATCTTTATAATAAGAGCATGACTTTTCTGCAAAAATAATTACCTAACTCTGTCAACAAAAAAATATAAAAATAAAAAATCAGACATTTAATATTTTCATGGTAGAACTGCTAATTTATTGGCGGATGATCTGAGTTTGACCAGATCGACATGCACATAGGCCTCTTGCAGCAGTTGAGTAGGTTTCAAAAACCGATTTCCCCTGCATATGGGCTTCCGATGTTATTTCAAAGTTGAAGAATTTTTGAAAACGAGAACAGAGTAGGCAGAAAAGAATTCTCTCTCCCATAAAGCCTTGCATCTACCACCAAAGAAGGCTGAGGCAGTGTGAGCATGAATCCAAAACAAGATTTCAGTAGCTTTCCTTTGTTGTTCAGAGGTTTCGAAGGAGATGCATGCAGGTTTGAGAAGCCATGAACATGGAAGCAGCGAAGATTTTCGATCCATAATCTTTCGTATTCAGATAATCCATCTACCATAACTTTCCTACAAGCCAGTATCTTAACTCCACACAATAGGCATGGGGAAGGAAAATATGACCCATATGGTAAGAAAGCATATGAGACAAGGCTTACATTGTTAGGCTGGGACCATTGGGCAAATCCTATTGAAGATTGGAGAGCCCAGGCCCCTCCATTGTGCATCCCAGAGCTTCAGGATAAAGACACATTCTGGAAAGAGTGATGTACATGACAGCAACAGCAATCCTAGAGTAATGGTTCACTCTATCTGGGCAAGGAAACGTAGACAGTGTCCAAATAATGCAGCATGGAAGCATCCTAACACAGTTCGACAATTAAAAAAAGATGGCAGGATATGAAAACTTGATACATCTTGGAACTTACAAATGGCATGGTCCCTCAAGGTTTAAAATCAGAAGCATCTTATGAAAATCACCTTACTTTTGTCTGACATAGTGTGAAAAGAGGCTTCCAGAAGATCATAGTGGACAGGGTCAATGGTTAAAAGGCAAAGTAAGATCAGCTAACCTATTAACTTACCCAGGAGGTAGAGCTGAAACAATTTCTTCTGCAACTTTGATTGTAACAAGGGGTGCTAAATCCTCCATTATCTTGATCGTTTGCACCAACTGCTACTTCAGTTGAGTCAGAGAAAGTTTCTGATGATCCTTTCATATTACATCAATAGATAGATAAGCAAATCAAAACTATGAGCAACTGAGCAAGGTTTGCCTCGTGGGATATTCAGGATATATAAACATATCAGTATTTTAATTAGTACATTCTGGGACATTTCTATTCTATATGCTGGGATGGGATGAGTTGATGAATGCCACTATCATAATAAAAAGAACTATTTCTAATGTTTTTATATGCCGTCATTGTTTGCCAATCAGGTTAAATGGTCTGACACAAAGGATAAGAATAATGTGACTTGGTTGACATTGGGACCAGGTGTTTATTTAGCTGACAAAAGGATGCCAGCTGCTGCCGTCTTGACTTGATAGACAAAGTTAGATATAAATTCTATATATATATATATTATTATTTGTGTACAGTATCATAAATAATAATGTTAATTTTAAAGATTTATAAATATTATATAAAAATTATTTATGATAAAATTAAATAATAAAATTAAAATTTTTATTTTTATAAAAGTAATAAAAAAGTGTGGTAGTTGAACTGACTTCTCAAGCTGGCGACGATTTAAAGCCATGGTTTGTATGCGGTTGTTCTAAATCTGACCCCATCCCCGACCCCGTCGTCGTCGGCGGAGGTGCCGGTGACCGCCTCCTTGACGACCCCTGCATCAAGAACCAGCTCATAGGCTTCCCCGCCACCCCTGGCGCCGGCACCAGCCTCCAAGCCCGCATCCGCGCCGTCGCCGACGGCGATGTCTCCCACCACAAGACCTCCGTGCACGGCCTCGGCTGGGACACCATATTCAGAATTTTTGCTAATCCACGGTGTCTCGGTTCGTTTCGACGCTGAGCCGCGTCTAAAACCACGCCTCTCCCCCTTGGGACCTCAAAGTCGCGACTCCCGCCGCTCATCGTCGCGATTTCCAAACCCGAAATTTGTCATGCTCTCTGACATTTCTCTCCGCGCAGGTAAACCCTCATGATCCCTTCGATTCCTAATCCATTCCATTGCAAGAGAAATTAGAAAAAAAAAAAAAAAAAAAACTATGCCATTTAATCCTACTTCCTCTACTCTTCTCCAAACTGTTCGAATCCATGCTCATATAATTCTTAAGCTTTTCTTTGGTCGGGTTCGTTTGAGGATCATCTGGTAGCTTGTCTTAATGGTGTTTAGACCTATGATGGTGATTTTTTGTTTATGATTCTTGAATTCTTGCTATTCTATTTCTGTTTTTTCTTATAAGAAAGGAGGAGTATAAAACAATCTATATTCACCTATCCATCAGGCATTTGATTTAATTGAAGATGGTTGATGAAGATTTAGTTATATCGCCCTGGTATTAGGGTAACTAGTTAATGTGGATAGAAGACAAACTATAATGATATTCTAAAAGCCTTTTTGTACTACTAGGATCAGTTTCATTGTTGTTGATATTGGAACTTTTCTAGATGGCATTCTTGTTATGAAAGGATTAGGATTCAACGGAAACATGCGGTCAAACAGCTTGCATAAATGAAAGATTTCATAAGTTGGGTTTGGCTTTCCTTAGAATTAGGGATTGTTGACAAAGCCAATGATCTAGGGTTTTATGATGAAAGCATGCTGTTATCTTTAGGGTTTTATGAAGAAAAGTTATTGTTACATGCTAAGGTATTTTGGTGCGGGTTGAATGGAATGACAATAGGGAATCAACAGCGACAAATTATAATTTAAAGGCTCGATGTAGTCATATTGCCATGTATAATTTATGTATGGATAAAAGCTTAGGGTTTATAAGCAAATGCTTGTTATATAGCACTATGAGGGTTGCCATGTATAATTTATGTATGGATAAAAGCTTAGGTTTTATAAGCAAATGCTTGTTATATAGCACTATGAGGGTTGCCATATAGTTGCTTTCATTTCTTTTTTCTTTTCATATTTCTTTTTCTTGTTTAATTTGTGGTGAATCAAGTTTTTGTCATTTTATCCTTTTTCTAAAGAACTGAATATATCTTTGAATGCATTTGATGTTAGCTTCATATTTACTTGTTTATGTGTCCATCCATAAGTAATATTCATTAACTTATAGGTTTACTATTTGCAGCTTTTGTTTATAGCACAACACCTTTGATGAACCCCAGCTATCCAATCTTTCACACCTGCCACTAGTTCGGGCCCACTCCAAGTGCTTGTCTTAAAGTTGAAGAGGAGGCACCTGGTACCATATTGTTACACCCCTGATCCAAAAGCACATGCCAAGAAACATGGCAACTCACTACACATGAGCAGGGCTTTGCCCTACAAGCATGCAAAGCTACAATCTATCAAACAACAAATATAAACCAATGTAACCACAATAAAGCAACAAAAGCAAGGTAAATTTTAAAATTTTCTGTTATTAAATAATATGAATTGGTCACATCCCGATCCTAAAACCACAGTTAGCAATGTCACAACTGAACATTAAGGCAATTTACAAGTCTACAAAATAACTCAAATCCTCTAGGTTCCAATAAGTTCTATAAAACTACAATATTAAAAGGGTTCCATCAGAAAACCATGGTGACAGGCTCGATCCTACTAAATCTAGGACCTTTCTCCGTGCCCACATCTCAATCACAACAGTTACCTTCTAAGTCTTGAGCTCTAAAAAGAAAGAGAAGAGAAGTGAGCTAAAAACTCAGTAACGAAATACCATAGCCAGAGTGATCAAGTAACCTAAAATAAAGGCTTCCATCAAACTATTGATACACAAAACAAATTAATACCACTAACAAAGATAGGATTTTTACGATCAATATTTCATATAAATATTTCCAAATAGTAGTATATAGGCCATTTTCCAAGACACATATTTCATGTGCAATTTCAAAAGGGCACTTTATATGTTGGTTTTCAAAACTGTATATCTCTTACACAGATATTTGTAACGAATATTTTATAAACCATTTTCTAAATCAGTACTTCGCAAGTAATTCCACTTAGCAATTTATAAATCATTTACAAAGCTAGTATTTCACAATCCATCGGTTTACAAGATTATCATCTCATTATACATGCAACAAGGCCTAGTATACCGTATTTAACCCCTATGGAGTAGGTTAATATATTGCATTGTCCTATAGAGTAGGTCTAGCATACCACATTTATTTCTATATTGTAGGTCCAATACATCATATTTTACCTCTACAGAGTGGATCCAATGCACCAATTTAACCGACAAAGTAAATCCAATGTAATCAAGTTTCAGAACAATCAAAGTGCTAATGTATAACCGCTTTGGTGGGGTCCAAAATATAGCCAAATTAAGGATCCAATGCAAATACAAACACAAATCCAACTATTCTACAGATGCAATTTAATTATTTTCCAAATTACAATGATGGCTCAAATAATTTATCAAATCCTCAATCATACATGAGTATCCAAAGACTTTCAAATATTTGTCAAACACGTAAGGTTTCAAAGAACTATTCCAAGCACACCCAAAGATATTGTTTCAAAGGAGAATCCAAAGCAGTTCCAAAAATAGAGGTTTCAAAGTTTTATGCAATAGATTCCAATAATTTCAATATCACCTGTAAATATGATAGAAGTTCATTTTATGAATGCACATGATTTCAAAGATGTCCAAGAGTTTCAATGTCATGATATTCATTTTTCTTATCCAACTGATGTGCAAGCAAAGGAATATTAGCAAGAAAAATAAGTAGAAGTATCAATTTCAGTATTGTATCAATAAATAATAAATACAATATGGTATCATCACGAGCACAATACGTAATCAACACGAATGTGTGCTAGTGATGGCACGTATGCCAACCAATGCTCTATGTTGACTTCATATCAGCTTGGCATGAGACAGACTGAAATAGTCCGAAACTCAATAGCATTTGCTAAAAAATATATGCGTTTCATTCTTTCACAATTTAAAATCCATAATTTTGATGGGATTTATAAACTAATTGATATAAATATATTTTAATGAATATTAATGCGAGTAATTCCAAAATAGGGTTTTGCATAACAATTTTTCTCAAATTCATGAAATATTACAAATATATGACATAAGTAGACTTCTTTTAGTAGTTGGTGACCAATATTTGATGGTTCATTGACTAATCCAGGTGGTATAATACAGGGTACATAATCTTCTTTTTGCTCTTTATATCACATACCTACAATGAAGAAAGAGATCCTTTTAAAGGTTTTAAATTGCTATTTGATTATTAAAGGGTAGGAAATGTGTGCTGTCAGAAGGAATAAAAACTTCTGGTCAAATTAAACAAAAAGATCAGGTTTATCTGCAGCTGCCAGTTATAACTTACCGTGAGGCTTGTCATTTGGTTGACTTTCATTTTTTTTTTTTCTCTTGGTATTTCTATTTTTTTTTTAAAAAATGGTGAAACAATTGTCTATCATTTAATCCTTCTGAAGAACTGAATATAACTTTATGACAGAGAGAATGCTCCTAATTTTTTATCATCTTTCCTTCTCTTTTGGGTCTTCTCTCTTTCTTGTGCTTTATATGGCATCTGGTCTATTCTGTGAAACACAGGGAGTTTCTGAATCCATTAATTGGATATGCTTTTGCCACTATCTAGATCAATGGATCTGTCTCTTAAAATGATTCTCTTGGCAATGATGATTTGTTGGATTGCATCTCTTTAGAGCCAAGAAAGTTGAGTTATCTTCTGGGCATTGAGTTAATTCGATTCTTTTTAATGCCTGACCTTAATACAATTCTTTTTATTACTTCACCTTTTAGCTCCAAGTGAATAAATATATACTTGCTATCATCCCATGCTACATAATGTCATTTCACCCAGTTACTTTTTCTCTCGCTAGGTATATTGCATGAATTGGAATTCTCAAGAAAGTTTAACAAGTAGGTTTGTTGCTTGCCAAGTTTGTCATCTCCTTCATGCCAAGGATTTGACATAGTTTTATTTTGATCTCCAATTTGTTCATGTTGCTGCAATTGTTCCGGAGCATCTATTATCAATTTAAAATTTGACCATCATAAACATCTGAGAGCTTCCACCCCATAGGGTATATGTTGAATGTGCAATGATAGCTTCTAGTATTTTACTGTCAGCTGGTCTGGGTCAGTTTTGGAGCTTGTTTCATATGGCCCAAGTCCTGAATGGCTGAACTAATGCATCTGTCCAGTGGGCAGAGCGGGGGGGGGGGTGTTGGTTTCAGTGGATGTTTCGATTTTAGCTGAAAAAAGGTATGTTTCAATGGAGCCAATAGAACCAATCTAAAATATGGTGATATCTGATTTGGTTTCCCATTCTGTTCCTATCAATTAAGAACATAATTTGTTTTTCTCTACCTAGACTTTAAATTGTGTTGAATGCCCTTTAGGTATATAAAACCAAGCTGATGGAGTTAGATTTGTGCTGTAATTAGATACAAGTTAAGCTATCATTCAAAGACAAAGCCCTGAACTGTAAAAGGTCTAATTCGTTGTGTATTTCAGTAAAACCAAGTCTTCTAACACCAGAGATCTTGACCATCTCAATGGATGGCCGAGACTGAGATAGATCAAGATCTCTCTTTGTCATGGCCATATGGAAAGAAAAGCTAAATAGCATGGGATTAAGATATTTCCTAAATTTTCCAAAATCTCAGCTCAAATTATAGGAACTGAGATATCAAAATCTCAGCCTATAGTAAATGACAGATTAAGTTCCATTTATAATATTAACTTGTACAATAATAACTAAAATAGAAAAATCTACCATAGGACTGTAAAAGCTTAATTACGAAGATATCAGATCATATCAGCCAACATATATAGAACTGAGATATCTTTTATCAGTGAGTGACTGATACTGATAAAGCTGATTTGCCAAGATCAAAAACTTGTGTAAGACATAGATTTTTTGATATCATGCTTTTTACTGTCTTTTGTTGCCAAATCATTTTGGTGGCTGTATTTTTTTTTGGTTAGTAATTAAAGATAGGGTCTGAAAAACAAAATTTCACAAATATGCTCTTTAGTTTATACACCACCATAATCATCATCATCATTCTTATTGAATATTTTATGCATCTGTTTACTTCGGTGGGCTTACCGCCTAGTTCATCATGTAACTCTTGTAACCACTCAGACCTAAATTGTGACTGGTTATTCTATTAATCATACAAGCCAGTTAACGTTGTTAGACAAGTCAGTCAACTACCTTTACACAATTAACATGATTAAACAATTCAGTCAACTATGATTACACAATCAACATTCTAATTTGTCAAGTTGGTTAATGTTGGCCACCTAGTTGGCCAAGTAATGCTGTTAAATCAATGTAACCTATAAAAGTGAACCTTTATTTCATGTACTTTACAATTGTCTTCACCTTTGCATTGCACGGCATTAACGTGTCAAGCAAAATTTCAATTTCTTCTCTAGGACTGCTAAAGATAGAAGTTAAAGGTCAGTGTCATTGAATAGAAACTATAGATGATGAAAATATATTGAGAAGTACAGTTGATACATCCATTATTTGGCAGCACAAAGTTGTGATGCAAATATATATTTCAGGATTGTTTTTGATTATATGAATTGCAAAAAACTCAATCACATGGAACAACAATAGCAACATTTTACAGATGCATCTAAAGTCACAATTAATGGTGATATACTTGATCCCATATGCTCAATTATCACCACCATTCTTAGTGATCGCAAATCAACTGCTCAGTTACTCATTCGCGTTCATTGCAATTTGCTGGTTCACCCATTCAAAAATTTCATCTAGGTTTATCCAAATATTTCTTTTCAAGCGTGGACTTTCTGGACCTGGATAAAGAATTAGTACTAGCAAAAACTTATATGTGGAATTAGGCTCAGTCTTGCCAATGTTAGATGGAAGAAAGGGCAATTTTCTGATTAGATATGGTGGCAGTTTGACATAAATCCTCTTGGAAAACTGAAGCTAAGAAGATCTCAGAATTTAAATAAGAAACAAGAACTAGCCTGGGAGATGTTCGCATAATCAGCTTATATCAACAAAAAGCAATTGATTGAGGAATGACTGGGAAAAAAAAAAAAAAAAAAAATTCAAATGTTTTTATGACATCTGTTTCAAATTGTGATTTTATTAGGGGAAGGATATTCAGAAAGTGTGTTTGTAGTTGTGATGGTTGACAGATAGGTTTTAGTACTGAAAAGTCCATATTTCAATCTGTAGAGCTAGATCCCTAGAAACCTTGATTTCTGCCACCATGCTTGAAGCTCTCGTATTGCATTATATTGGCTGTTTTTCTGAATATTGACTAGAGTTCTGAATCATCAAAATACGGACATTGAACTAGTAATACTACATTGGAACTTTTGGTCTTTAGTTGCAACATTTTAGAGGTCAATGCAAAAGGACAGGAGGAACTTTCACCTCTAGGAGCTAAACGAGAAGGTAAAAAGGATTCTGACAATCTGGGAAAGTGGGCTTAGTCACTCGAGTTCATAGGTCAGGTGTTTTCAGACCCAGGAACTTTAGTTTCTGGAGAACCTGGCATGAGAAAAACTTGGGTCCTTAGTTTATCCAAAATCCATATTTGGTTTATTGAGTTGAAAAATCACATAAATCCACTTGTGCATTTCCATCCAAACATATAATTTTGAAAGCCCATTTAAATTGATTTTTATGATTTTATGTTCTAGTGATGACCATAAATTGCTTAGCAATGCGGCATGTTACAGCTGTTACCACGTTTCTCTTGATTGTGATGAAACATGGTGTGGCCTGAAAACTTAACAACAAATTACAATTTATGAGGAAAATCTAAAACAACAATAATATGCAACTTGCATGAACTCATCTTGGATTTAGAACCTTCATGTTCAACCTTTCATACCTACCAATATTGCCATCTTAAATGTTTGATTATACAATTGGACGCCATGTTCTTTTGTCCATTACTAATGATGGGAGCATAGGACAATTCACTAACACATCAGTGACTATTGGTCAGTGGTTGGTTCCCAAGTTATGCAATTGCGGTGATTATCCAGAACTTTAATTTCACATGCTTCTGCTATGAATGTATTACAGAGATTTTTTACAGTGGTGGACAATGACAGTCTTGACTGTTGGAAGAGCCAAAATTATGAGCATGATTGTAGCTGATGTGTAGCATGAAGAACAAAATGCATGGGTCCCAACATATATGAAAGTAGACAGATTTCTGGACCTATTCCTTAGCTATTTGTGATTCTATTTGCTTGTAAAATTTAACTCCTTTGAACATGTATAATTAGTGTCCGAACAATGTTCTGAATTTGCATGCAGATGAATATCATAATTTATCTTGTCTTTCAAGTTAACAGTATTCCTTACATGTACAGAAAAAAGAAAAGCATATTTGAGGTCTGTTGCATTGAGAGATACACCAGCAGATTTGGAGACGGATTCTCCCAGCTCATGGAATATATGCATTTCGGGAAATGAGATATGCTATTTGTGTGACAGAACTGAGAACTATGCTTTATCTTTCAAAAGCCTAAGTTAAAACAGGGAGGTTTTCTGGTGTTGATTATCAGGGTTTATTGTATGAGCTTAAGCAGTCCTCTAATTAAAGGTTAACATAATTCAGATTCCTGTAGCTCCAGTGATGAGAGGGTGTTCGTTCTTTTCCTACAAAGGGTATCAAAGTAAATTTATGGGATCTTAGCTACTGCAGTAAGATGTGGACTGCAAAATGTGAGTCTTTTCATGCTGTAGGATGTTTTCTTTGCTATTAATTGATTCTTACTTACTGCTCGTGGCCCATTGGAAGCCTCCATCTAACAGCCTTGGTATATTCCCTCAGAACTTGGTTTACTACTGCTACTTTTTTTATCAAAGAAGATTCTAGTAAAATTATAGCTGACACAAACAGTCATCAGGTACCACATGACACGATCTTATCACAAAGTTAGCAGGTACCAGAATATGATCTAAGATTTGGTTCTAGGTGGGTATAATAAAGTTCTGTTGGCAAAACTTTTGGAACTCTGAGCTTATGGGATTGAGTATCACTGAACATCAGCTAATGCTGCTTTTCTTCTAAAAACTGTTCTTTAATTTTGTTTCTGCTTAGATTTGATTTGCATATTCATGATACATGTTCTTTCCTTTCAGTTGTCCACAACTTGGAAAAACTATAGTCAATTGTCAGCTTCTTTTGTATTCTCTCTAAGAAATTGGTTGAAGACTTGCTTGTGTAGTAATAAGTTATTTGGTTACAGGCTTGCTTCTAAGATATATAAGCCCAAAGAATGGCTGTCCTTTCTGTCACTTTGCAAGAATCTCCAATTAAGGCAGTCACTGAAGATCTAGATTGTTATATAGGGACGGGTCCTGGGGACCTTGCTTCCTCGACATGAAAAATAGATATATTAGAAGTGTTGAAAGATGAATGCTTGGCTATATACTGTTTATTCTTTGTTTTAGCTCATATTTTGCTTCCATAGTTTATTGCAGCCATATTTTGCATGGCCATCTGCTGTCAATTTAGTATTTAACATTTTTCACAACCATATGTAAATTTCCTTGAGTATTACCCCATTATTCAGTCATAAAACTGCCTGATTTTTTCTTAATGAAACATTTTCGTGATGATATTCCTTTTTGATGTCCATGGCTAGAAAGCACGATCTCATTGGTATTTTTGTATCTATCTATTTATCCTTAGTCTTTGGATTTATCAGCTTTATATATGTTTTTCCTGCCCTCTCTAGTGCCTAATCTACTACCTCAGTCATCATTTGCAGCAATTTTTTTCCCTTCACTACTTGTTCAACCTTTCCTATCACTGCTTTACATTTCCTAAGTTATTTTCTTGTCATTGCTTGAAACCTATGTTTCCTTGACAGTCTTTTGAACCTCATCAATTCAGCTAAATATTTCCTTAGAAGTCTATTTTCGCAAAAAGACTCACTCTCTACTTTTTTGTCTTTCTACTCTTTAGATATGTGGTCCTGCATCTTATTGGCATGGTTATACTTTATTCCATCGTCTGAAATTCATCTCCAAATGACTTCTCAGTTCTCCTTTAATGTAACAGCTTCTTATAAACTCCACAATCGTTCACTTATTTTTGCTTACGCAAACTTCCATAAATCACTATAACATATGTTGCAAAGTCATGTCTTTTCTAGAAATTATCAACCCTTGCAAGTCCCTCCCTCTTTTCTTTGGAAAATATAGCTAATTTGCTTAGCTAGCCCCACTTTAAAGAGCCTCTAAATTCTCATCTCTTCTTGAGAATTGTATTTGATCTTGCATGAATTATATTCTAAAGCACAGCGAAATATTACTTCAGCCATCTCATTCTATCACTAAACACTCCATCCCCCAGTACTGTCATTATCCCTACAATCTCTCGCCATACAGCCATTTAAGCCTCCACCTGTATATTTATGAAGTCCTTTCAGTAAACCGGCTGTTTTAATCCAAATTTTCTTATTGAGATTTTCCTAGAAAATTTGTGGGGTGTGGGCACGTTTAAGGGGATCGTCTCATCTTCAGTTATCTCATATCCTCTTGTTCTCCTGTAACCAAGCTGTGCTGACTCTCAGCAAAGCATTGACTAGTTTATAAGTTGTCTTTTAAAATCCCCACATTCTAAGCAACAAATATTTTTCTTAAACTCACAAAGAATTGATTTCCTAATTGAAAATCTCATTTATTCTATTCAATACATACTATTAATATCTTAATAGCACAAAATACAAAATATTTATTCATGGGTGGGGCAAGCTCTTCTATTCTGGTTCGTCGACATCATCATCATCACTATCCCTGTGTTTTTTCATCAAATAGGTGATTCAATATAGAGAACAAGTTGAGAAGGCTCTTTGAAAAGATTGAATAAATTTTATGATCAGCTATCAACCTGATTTAGATTAACTTAGGTTAGTATGGGCCTGCTGTGAAACTCTGAGATCAATTGGTAGTTAGAGAGATCTACATTATTGGTCAATCTAAGCTCATGCAACAGAAAACAATATCCAAAATTTTCCTATACTTCAAAGAAGACTAGACAAAGGGGAAAGATGATATTTTTGATATAAGTAGCTGGGTTCTTCTTCTTTCAAAAGGGATCTGGGTTCTTTGCTAAGGCACAAATAAGCCAACAAGCCAAATGAAACAATTGACAAAGAATGATGATAATTTGAATAGCCAAATCAAGTCAGATTTTCAAAATCAGGAGTAGATTGGACAAAAATATGACTGGTTTTGACATTATTTCTGCTGCTACAAGAAAGTCTCAACCAATGGCTCAGCTGGTTTGCTGTATGTTTTTAATAGTGAGGTCAGGGGATGGAGCATACATGATCTATTGCTATCCTCAGTAACATCAACTTCTGACTGAAGCTTCTTTAAGGAAGCACAGTTAATCAATCAGTCCAAGTGGTTTAATTTGTGAGCTATCTCAAACTGAAGCCCCTGTAACATTTGTATCTGTTCTTCAAGGCTCATTTCTGTTTTCCTTCAGCAGTTTAAGCTTTCTTGCTTTATTGTCAAAGCCTTGTATGCTTGGATATGTTCGAGTAGATTGTTCAACTTATACATGAAAATTCTTGTTTTAGAACTATCAAGATATGCCAAACTGTACTGAACCACCTGGTACAGGGTGTGCTGAACCGTACCAGTACGATTCACCATTTCATAATGGTGCAGGGCTGGTACCGTTTCGAATCATCCTATATAGCTCAGAATTGCTTTGTACCAATCTCATACCATACCAAACCACCTCATACCATGTCAAACCATCCTGTACCATACCAAATCGCCTAGTTTGGCTTAGTTTTTATAGGTTGGAACCTTCTGGTTTACCTAACTAGTACATTGTTGTTCAGTAGAGGTGACCGATACGGCATCGGTTCGGTACGGTATTGCCCCTTGCTGAACCATATTGGTTTAGTACCGAAACAGTACTGATTCTCAGTATGACGAACCTTGAGAACTATATATCTTCATCATGGATTCCCAATTGCTGCAGACTTTGACCATGTTGTTTCTTGACTTCCATCACTCGCCAGGACTGAAATTCATCTGTACATCGTTTCTTGTCATTGTTTTCTTTCCAGTGAAATTCATCTGTATATGTCCATCTTATGTGCATGTAAATCTTTTAGGGCCATTATAGTGAAATAAGCAAACTTATCTTATTGTTTTCTTTTAAAATATTTCAGACTCTGAAGACAGTGAAGTTGTCTCTTTTAGCAATGTTGAACCTGAAGACAGTGAAGAACTGCATCTGGAAGAGGAAAGCAGGAGGCTTAAGAAGAAAAGAAGCAAGAAGAGCCTCTGATGAGAACTGGAGCATGACTGAATTGTTTGATTCCATCTTGCAGACAATCTGGAGCAGGCTATAGGTAGAACTGGAGTTTCCAGATGGCTGGCAACCCATAAAAAAAAGTCTCATATTCCTTGCATCCAGAACTGATCAGCTACTTGAGTCACACCAATCGCTCCCTGCCATCTTGGAATTTATTATTTGAAAGACATTCGGGTGGAAAAGTTGAAACTTTTCTTCTGAGATTCTGAAATTGGCTATAGAACGGAAAAGTCCTCATGCTTGAATCAATTGGAAACTTCTAGTTTATTGGTTGTGAAGAGTAGTTTTGTGAAATTGTCCCTATTATTACAAGTAGTTTCATAAACCAGGAGCTTCTGGACTATAGCTAACCAATATATTGATCCATTAGATGTCTGTAATACACGTTAGCTTTCAGCCAACTAGTGCAAACACGGTATAAAACAAAGGAAATATATTGTTGTCGCTAAGTTCATTCCACCATATTAGTTTTGCTCTGTCACAACTCACAACTAGTACATTTTATGCTGCTTTCATCTTCATGCATGCCGGGAGATATCCTTCTTAATCCTGCACTGCTTTCTATGCAACGTTTTTTATGCAAACAAGTTCGGAAGGAAACTAAAGCATTTTGCTGTGAATACATTAAAAATTTGGATTGTAGTTAATGTGCAGTGGGATGTGCTCCCTCCTCACGGGAAGGGATTGGATAGGCAAGGAGATCAAACATCCCACTGCATGGCATGGCATGGCATGATGGATTTGCCATTAACTCTTTCAAAAATGTGATGACAAGTATTAGATGCCTGGGTATGTGGATTAGCTATGCTGCTATGCTCCAACTAAAGCCAAGCAGTTAACAAGTACTTCAACGTTTATTATACTTCAACATATCTTTCAGTGTTACCACCTTATTTATGTATAATTAGCTTTTTTCAAAGAAATATATATGTAGATTATTGCCTTATAATTTAAATGCTATCAAATTGCATTTTTATAATTTAAAATATTACCTCTAAACATTATGTGTTTTATCTGTTATCGCATGAAAGGTATGCATTAACTTATACATATGGCTCATATGTGTGACATTTCTCATAGCAATTCCCTTCAATCTTCTTCTCAACCTCCTAAAGTTTTAAATAATCACATATACTTGAAAAAAAATGGTGAAAGTAACTAAGTCCTCAATTTGTTTAATAGATACAGTTTTTATATTTTAATGGGAGTCTTCAACATTAAAAGTTAACACATAATAGTTAAAAGTTCACACATAATGGTAATTTGCAGCTCCACCACCCTCTCTTTTGCTTGTTGACTTGCATATCATTCTTCTTCCTCCACTTCAAATTTGCTTAGCATTTTACAAGCAAATGATTATCCAAAAGCACATCTAAGATCTTAGTTTCTGAAAAAACAAACCTATCCATCTGGACATCACCAGTTTAAGTAGGACAGAATCCCATCTTAACGTTAAAATCGTATCCATCCAAATCCAATTAAGCAGCCGAACAAGTTTTGCATCCAAATCCAATTAAGCAGCCGGACAAGTTTTCTGCAAGCTTGGATACTTCGAAAGAAACCAAAGTGATCGCATAAAAGAGCTTCCAGATACATGAGGGTTATTAACATTACTCTTATTAAGCTATTTAGCTAATAAATACTGACCGGTCACCTAAAAATCAAAGTTCTAAAGCAGGACGTGTATCGAAGGCCTTCACCAAGAAAGCTACAAGGTAAAAAAAGATCAATACATATTTTCCTTCTCACATGCAAAAATATGTTCCAACCGTGTACGGCGGCAGAAACTATGAAGATCGAAGACTTTTCAATTTGCCATCTGCTTGCATAGGACCAACCAAGAACACATAGGAACAAGAGTCTTATTTATTGGCAATTTAATTGATGATATAAATGGACCTATCAGAGAGTCTCAGTACCATAACCTATTGATCCGGACAATCACCGGTGACAAAATGGGGAAAAGTTCCCATCTGTGAGCTTACATCCCTAGCACCTTGATCCTGTTTAAATAGGAAGACAAGCACCCTTATGGGGGTATAGATATGTTTAAACATCTTCATTAACCATTAGAAAGCATTTCCAGATATTTTTGGTATTATAAGAATTTCTGCTCTTCATTAATTTCACAGCTGATGTTTAGATCAACAAATTCTGATCTTTTTTTCATTTATCTGTAATTTTGAACCATAACATCATTTCTGTAGATAGAAACCTGGGAATACAACAAGCACAAGCACAAGTGCAAACCTGAAGGCAAGAATAGGTCATGACCCATGAAAGCCACTAGGCACAAGCTCAAGAATGGTATTCTCATATGCGACTCAACCTAATGGATCACACTATGTAGACTTTTCAATCCATCATCATCTGCTGGAACCAAGAACCAAGCAGTCTTGACAATAGCACTAAAGACATCATTTAAGAACGTCAGATGCTGACAGAACACCAAAGAAGCAAGGACAAAGCAGAAGCAAGCAGAAATGAAGAGCAGAGACCTTTCAAGCCTTTCCAAACAAGGTTGACACCTCACAAAAAACACTAAGTTCCCATGCCAAAAAACCAGGAAAAAAAAAAAGACTCATTGGATTCAAAACAAGAATCACAACAAGAATTGTGAGGACAAAGACGACAAATTGCTATGTCCAAAGTCCCAAGGACAGACATAATAAGAAGCCAAAAGTATCAAGCCAAACCACAGTGATCAAGTTCATATCTTCCATAGCCCCAAGAGGAGGGGTGGGGGTGGGTTGGACTACCAAGTATCAACTTCAGAGACTGGACAGAAGGAGAGTATCTTTTCAATATACAAGCAACATTCTTGTTAAAATGGTGTGATCCCAAAAGGGGGAAAATTTTTCTATACATAAACGCAAGATGGTAAAAAGACCCAGCAAACTAAAATAAAATATCCATAGAAACAAGGTGGTAGAAAGGGGGTAAAATAAATTTTACCTCCTGCAACCCCAAGCCGAGACGGAGAACAGGGGGCGATCCTGCCAGCAGAGCATGATACATCCATTCTCGCTATTCACATTGTAACCCTGGCAAGCGAAGTTCCCTACCAACCTCTTGGCCTGCAGCAGCCCTTGGAAGCTAAGCGCCACCCTGCCGAACCCCGCCACCTCCAGCCTCTGCGCCCACCTCTCTAACTTCTCGTGTCGCTCGGTTCTCTCCAACCCCTCGCACGCGATGATGTTCTTCATCTCCTCTCCGAACAGCTTCTCAACCATCACCCGCTCCATCGACTGCCTTGGCATCGCCGACTCCAGGCAATCAAACAGTGCCGCATAGAAGTTGAGCGCCCTGGTGAACCTGTCGTTCATCGCCGGAGCGTTGTGGTTCGACTCCTGCTCCGTGATGACCAGGACCTTCGGCGACAGGCCGCAGAGCGCCGCCAGGAAGCTCTCTATCTTCGGCGCCGGCGGCAGCGCAAACGGCGGCGACAATGCCGAGTCTGGGCTCGGCGTACACCCGACTTCGTTTTCGAGAAACTCTCGCCAGGCCGCCTGGTTCATGCCTTGAAGCTGAGGTGCGCTCAATTTATGGGCCGCCGGCGTCGGCATTTTCCGACAGCTCCGGCCTTCGTCATTGGTGGCGAGCAAGCAGTGCAGCCCAAGGACTGAGTTGATCGCCAGCGCCTCGCCGGTCTTCACTCGGAGGCTGTCGAAGTCGAGATTATCTAACCGGCTGACGACGGGATAGAATTGGAAGGGAAGGCGGAGCTTCTCGGCCTCCTGGGTGAGGCAGGTGCCGACGTGGCTCAGCAGCTCCTTGTTCTCGTGGACGCCGGTGATTCGGACGTAGGGCGGACCGCCGGGCCGCGAGCTGAAGGCGTGGAGGAGGGAGATCCACTGCGTGGGATCGGAAGCGTTGAGGTCGATGATGTGGATCATCTTCTCCTCGTCCATGGCCTCCATAATCGCGAAGTTGGAGACCGCGAACGCTACGCGGAGGAAGGGGCAGAGGTCGAGGAAGTAGCGGCGGGCGGCGACGGCGTCGGCGAGGGGGAAGGCGGCGGCGCGAGCTGGGAGGAGGGTGCGGTACACGCCGGGCAGGGAGCGGAGGATGCGGCGGCTGAGGGCCTCTGCCAGATGCGAGGCGATGCGCTGCATGGCGTCGCCGTCGGGGGACGCAAGGATGGAGATATACTCGAGGTATTTGTCGGCCTGGTCGAGGTTGCCGTCCGCGACCTGCTTGGCGCAATTCAGGAGGAATTGGATGAGCCACATGCCGCGCTCGTCGGACTTGAGCTCCAGAAGACCCGGCAAGTAAGGGGTGTTCACCGGCGCCAGCGACATTCCAGAGAAGCGCCACAACGGGGAGTGCGACGTCACCGACGATGAGCCCTCGTCTTGAGCTGTGCCGGCCATCCACCGCCTCAACTGCTATTAAATCATTCAACAACACTAACTTATAAATAAAATAAATAAAATAAATAAATAAATAAAATAAATAAATAAAATAAATAAAATTCAAACTTAGTTTGGATACGAAAATAAGAAGCAAGGGTGTGAAGAAAAGGCATAGTTGAATCTCAGGAAAGGTTTCATAACGCCTTGTAAGTTTTCAGCTATGAAAAAAGAGCCAAAACCCCCCATCATCAATTGAGTCAAAAATCACCATGAAAGAATTGCAGCATCTCTCCCAATCAAACAATTTGGTATAGAGGAGAGGACTTCTCCAATCTACTACTTGCGATCTCCTCAACCTTCCGTATGGATCCAAAAAAAAAAAAAAAACTTACCTGAATAGAACAAAAGAGAGAAAGAGAGAAAGAGAGAGAGGGGTCACTCTCCCTCTGTCTCTCTGTTCAAGATCTGCTAAAGATCTCTTGCTTCTCTTCCCTTCCTTAACCACAGAATTTTTGGGCCAGACCACTTCAAGTGCTGTGGAGTCGCAGTGCCAGGGAAAGCGAGGGGAGGGATTTTGATAGGAGGGAGGGGGGGGGTGGGGAAGGGCCCGTTCTGGGTGCGGTTAGCGACAAAAGCGAAGCCCTTTTGTCCGCATCGCCTTGCTGTCTGTTTTATAGCGCAGAGGAATATGGAATTTGTGCGAGGGAGCGCCCCCCTCTCGCACCCCCTTCCCTTCTCTTCCCTTCCCTTCTTCCCCCCCCCCCCCCCCCCCCCACCACCATTATTTATAATATTTTTTTCTCACTTTCTTTTGGTGTCACTGCCTTCTTCTTAACTTTATAACTACCATCGTCAGTTTAGGGTTTTGTCTTGGTGCGGAAGGATGAGGGAAGGAGGGGTTGGCCCCCCTTATTCCCCGTTCCCACTAGCGGCCAAGCAGTCCCTAACAAAACAAAAAATGGCGCTCATCTGGGTTTTGGCCTTTTCTCGGCAGAGAGGTGGGGGATGGGGGGTGTTTGCAAGGAGCCCTCCCGAATGCTTCCAAGCGAACCGGTTTGTCTTCTCCTGGGCGGGATGGCTCTTCCAAACGTTCTTATCTTCTGAGATTAAAGGCCATGGGACAAGTAGGTTGGGGAAGAAGACAAGGAGTGGGAGGTGGCCCCCCTGGTCATTGTCCCCATCCCATGGCGGCAACCCTGGGGAAAAACGCTCCCCTTTCACCCATCACGCCACTGTTTTAACCGGCTTCCGGCGACGACATACGTCGGAGAAAAAGAGGCCTTGTAAATTATAAGGACTAAAATGGCATCCGAATCACAGCCTCCCCGCATATTAGCTGACATCAAGATGAGAACTCTATCAATTACTCCTCCAAGGTTCAGTATAATAATAGAATATCAAAAATATAATAGGTAATAATTATAAGGACTAAAATAAATTTTAAATAAAAATTTTGAAAATTAAATCTATGTTTTAGCTTTATTATTATTATTATTATTATTATTTTGATTAAAAATTATTATTTTATAAAAAGAGTGAATGAATTGGAGGAGGACTGCAACCATTGGACTATAGCATAATATTATTAGGAATATCAAAATTATTTATGTTGGAGTATTTTTATTCATGTAAAAAGAATTTGTTTTAAAAATTATAATTTCTATATTTTGGGCATTTTATTTATTGATATGGACCTTTATTTCTAAATCGGTGCTATCTGTTTTGTCCCTAAGTAATCTTGTAGAATGAAATTATTTTAAACTTTTCAATAAATCATTATATATAATTCAAAAGAAAAACATTTTTACCTTTTTCTTTATTAGGGATGGTAACGAGACAAGGTAGGTTGAGAATTTCAATCTTCATCTCTATTTTTACTAAAGAAAATAATTTTTATCTTCATCTTATCTCTATAAATAAAATTAATTTTTTATTATTTTTCATCTTTATATCTGGCTTATGAGAAATGATAAATCTTCGTCTCCATCGCATTCTATCTTGGTCCCCATCCAGCATCCAGTGACGTAATTTTTAGTAAAAATTATGAAATTAATAGTATAGCTGAAAAATTCTCATTTAGCATATTAATAAATTTAACATTTATATCTTAAATTTATACCTATCACTAAAATAATTAAAAGTTTAAACTAAACTAAGAACTAAATATCATACAAATTACAAGATCAAATCAAATTAACAATAATATCATTTTATAAATCAAATATCATCATCTAAATTTTACCATCTAAATAACAATATAAGTTCAACATCAAGGCAATAACAATAAATATTATGCTTCCAACATTAATATATATGAGCGTAATTTTGTATATATAAAAATATATGATGGTATTATAGTACTTAAATAGGGAGCTAACGGAGTGGGATCGAGCAGGGCAAAGATATATTTATTTCCATCCCTGTCAATGGGGATAAAAATAAACTCTATCTCCGTTTCTATCATTGCAAAGACGAGAAACCCCCACTCTAGATCAGATGGGATGAAACAGGTCTTTACTCTATAGGATAAAATTACCATCATTATTCTTAGTTAAACTACTTACAATCATTGAATTAAATACAAATAGTATTTGTGTCAGTTTATATATATATATATATATATCTCTTGTTCATAATAATAGGTTAATCATCTTAGCTAATACAAGTTCATGTTCTAACTCATATCGTTCATAAGGTATATTTTTATACATGACAAGTAATTATCATACTAGTATACATTGGACTTCCCTAGAATTTTGAACAAGAAAGAATACTCTCATTTCTACTACTCTACTATGACAACGTAACTTCCAATTCTTTCTTTTTCAAACATATATTTGTTTAACATTTTTGATACTTCATCAACGTGGCATCCTAGGCAAGCATTGGAATCAACATATATAATCTACAACTTTACGAATGGCACCAACCATAGGAATATGTTGCACAAGAATATTTGCCATCACCTAGTCATCAGATATTTACATGATTTTGTCAAGCTAAGAATATGTTGTATAAGAATATTTGCTATCATCTTATCATAAGATGTTTACATGATTTTGCGAAGATGAGAGTCTACATCATCTATTTCTCTTGGACTCTCATCTATTTCTCTTGCACCCCGTTCACAATGATGTGTTGATTATTTTAATTGATACAAATTAATTTCTAGTTACATCAATCTAATATCATTCATAAGGTGCTTTGTTTAGATGTAACAAGTCATCATCGTACTACCCAGGATATTTTGTATTGCACAACATTTGAAGCAACATACCTTGATATTTTTAGCATCTCAAGAACACATACTTCTCTCTTTTTTTTAAATATTTTATCATGGCATATGCCCAATATTTTTTGCATTTCATTGATGCAGCATCTTAGATATGCTTTGGAATCAATATCTTTTCACAGGGTCGTACCATGCAAGAATATTTGTGATCACTCTTTTATCATATAATTGTAGTCATCGAGCTAAGTATAGTCTCTACATCATTTCTCTTGTGTGTCTCATATATAATGATAAATTGATTGTCTTAGTTGATACAAATTGACTTTTTAGTTACATCCAATTTTATATCATTTATATATTAATTTGGTGAGATGCAACATGTCGTTATTTTATCACAAAGTGTAGACTTGACTTGCCCAAGTAAGACTTTTCTTATATATTACCTTGATAATAGAGGCTGACAATATTTTCCATTTCAAACTTAATTTCTTCAATAATGTTAGTAACTTAACATTTTGGCATTCTAGCTAGTGATGCTTTAAAATTCATATTTAGACTTATGATGTAACAAATTTCATTTAGCTTGCAACATTACAAAAATATTACTAGTCCATTTAATTTAGCTTTTCATAGTTTTTGAATGCACTTGCAGCTTTTTATAACTTTCCAATCCTTTACAACCATTGATGCTTTCTTTTTTTTTTTTTTTTTTCTTTCTCTCTCTAAACATCAATGGATAAAAATTTTTTATAGAAAATCAGCAAAGCAATACATCAACATGCGAGGTCTTTCTAAAAAAACTCAATTCAAGACCAAAAAATCAACCAAATCAAGAATCAAACTTCAGTAATACCTATACCTAAAAAGATATATGAGTGGACCCTAGAGTTTTTGCAAGAATATCCTTCGTTACTCATAACGAGTGAATTAACCAAACTAATCATGGGTTTTAGACTTATTGGTAATAAGTGATCCGAAATGGTTTATTAATCTTGATTAGTTGAAATAAATCTTAAGATTAGATATAATAATCCATACCTATTAATTTCAGCAAATCAAGGTATAGCTTGCAGATTTAGAATTCTTTTCTTCTTCTTTCTTCTTTTTTATTTATTTATTTATCTATTTCATTAGTAAATTTTTATCATTTGACACCATCTTATTTTGCTTTGTGTCTTTATCATAATCATTCAATAATTTTACCCTCATCATTTGTCTCTCTTTCCATTTACAAAATTTGAGCTTATCTTTAAACTCAAGCTACAAAAGTAGCTAATATTTAATGTATTTTAATAATCATATCCCTTTATTTTTGCTCACACCATATTAGATAGAGCTAACTTTTGGAAAAGGATTCTTTGTTATGTTGGCAAGTAAGTAGATATCATTTTTACATGTTCCTATGGTCCTATATTTTTATTATAATATACTTAATATTTTAACTTTTTTATTATTTTTTACTGTTTAATTTTTTTTGATCAATATTCTTTAGCTAACTTTCCTCTTTTATTGCTTATTCCTTAGCTAATCTTCTTCGGTTAATTCTCCTCAGCTAATTTTCTTAGGCTTTTACTTATTCCTCGACTAATATTTTTTAGTCAATTCTCTTTGATTAATTTTTCTAAGCTTTTGCTTATTCCTCGGATTCTTCTTCGATCAATTCTTCACAACTAATTTTCTTAAGCTTTTGCCTATTTCTTGGCCAATCTTTCTAAGTCAATTTTCATCGAGTTAATTTCCTATACTCACACACATACTAAGTATCTTGATATTTTTCCTTTTCTACCTAAATTACCCTTCTTATTTATCAGAATTTACTATGTTAGGAAATTTCAATGACTACTAAATTCTAATTTTTTAATAGCCTTAAAATGAGAAAATAATGATTACAAAATCTTTGGATTTTGAGCTGATCAATATTTCTTTTCAAAAATACACCTTTTGTATTCATCTATCTCTCAAATATGAAAAGGTTTAACAAGAGTACATTTGCAAAACTCATTAACATTCCAATTGAGTAAAGATAATTAGATTGCAAATATAAACTTAACAGTAAAATAATATAATAACTATGCTAAAATAACAAATAGCTCTCACCTTACAAATAGAATCAATCCACTTAAAGAAAGGAGTACTTGGCACCCAAACATGTGCTATTAATCACATGAGCATGAATCGCCTACATAATAAAGCATCCATTGGATGCATTAAAATTACTTCTCATAACTCATTTGCAATGGTTAGCCATATTTTTGTTTCCTTAGCTAAATACTGGACAAAATTTAGGTTGAGGATATTTGCAATCAATGAAAAGGAGGAGGAAGAGAAGTCAGGAATAAACTATGATGGCCTTTGTTGCAGTAGTTTTGAGTTTTGCTTGGATGAATTTTTTCTATGATTACCATTTTATCTCAGCCTTGAAAACATAGAAGGATAAAATAGATTTTTGACATTTCTAACCAGCTTATCAAGTTGACCATTAAGAGAGAGAGAGAGAGAGAGAGATGAGAAAAGGTGATATGTTGAACACCTTCTCTGGAGCTCTGCTGAACAACAATTAAGAAGGAAAATTCACTGAACTCTCTCTTGTGGACCCTACTGGAATGAGACTCCTCAGTCTCTTTATTCCACGTGTGAGAGTTCTGGAAGTGGACTTGAAGCAAACGCTATCTTAAAACTGGCGCAGGTCCAATCATTACATATGGTTGGCAAATGCCTAGATAAAGAGATAAGCAATAGATTAAGATAATTCAAAAATCGAAACCAAACCAATTGAAAGGATTAAGATTCAAAACATAAGACATTACACTCCCTACAAGTTGCTTATAATCTCCACTAAGAAAGAAATTTTTAAGTATTAATTTAGATAATAAATACTATATATATATATATATATATATATATATAAATAGAACTAATTAAGAAAAGTTTGTCATCAGATATTAGATACGTTAGATAAAAGAAATAACCTCAAAGTTCTAAATTGATTTGTTCTGGCCATAGAATTTTGAATGGAATTGATCCAACTCAGATTTCAGCTCATCTATATCTCTAGTCAAAACAAGGTACGGTGGTCTTTATAAAAAACAAGACAGAATAATAATAGAAAAAAAAAAAAAAGTTAAAAGAAAAGGCATGGCACGCTAGCCACACGTAACTCGCCCACACCACCCACATGGCCTTGCTTTTTGAAAGCTCACGGCCCCTCGCCGGCCATAGAATAAAAAGCCAGCCATCTTCCACTGAATCCAACCATTCTCTGTTCCTTCTTTCCTTCGTGGTTCAATACACTACTGTTACTCATCCATTGGTCCTCCTCTGATGCCACCAAGAGGAACATAAATTAGCTTAGCTTGTCAACTTGGAAGACAATACTCTTGGCTAAAAGAGACAAAGACTTCATCTTTGTCGGAATGGAAGCTTGCTGGAACGCCGCTGTTTTGTTGCCCGCGTCGTTAAATAAAAGAGGCATCGGACCGTACGAAGCCTAGTGGGGAGGCATTCACGAGGCCTAGCGTTTTCTAGGCTCGTTCCTGTTTGGATCCTGGAGGGAGAATATCTCTTTCGTCCCATCTTCGGGTCCTTGTTCCCCTCTCTCTCTCTCTCTCTCTCTCTCTCTCTCTGGGCTGATGCGAAGAACAAGAGGTTAAGGACAAGGGACCACACATCAAAAGGAATGGGATTAGATTTATCCCGAGATTTTAAAAGCTTTTATCCAGGAACTGGCCGGTTCTTCTGGGGAGTTGGATTCTTTAGAACGAGGAAGATCAAATCAATCGAGGTGGGCAAAGAAATAAAGAGAGAAAGAGAGAGAGAGAGAGAGAGGGAGAAGATTGAAGGGAGTTTTTGGCTTGTACGTTTGTGTCACCAAAAAGAAAAGATGGTGCTTAGTCACGGGCACATGCTGTCGTCTAGGTGTTGATATACGCGACAATTAATTGGAAACAAGGCAGCATGGAGTTTGGTTTGGTCTGTAGGTGAACCTCTGCTGGCTTTAGTGTTGGAGAAGTGAGAAGGTGGTGGCATGAGGAGTGGGCAAGACAAAGCTCTTTTGGCTTGCTATCTTTCACCCAGCTTGTATTTGGACTCCAGCTCTTGTTGCGTCCCTCAAAGTGAACTAATAAGCATGTGTACTCATCCAAAGGGAAGATGTTCCAAGTGTTGGCATCATCTTGTGTGATATATATATATATATATACACACATATATTCTGAAGTGGACTGAAAAAGCTTGGTGTTTATTTGCTTAGCTTTGTAACTCTACTGCTTGGTGGTCAAAATGTACAATAGAAACTATTTCTAGGTAAGCAACTTGCAAAAAGAGGGCTGGCAACACATGGAACCCCATCTGATGTCTAAAAAGTGAAAGAAAATAGGAGAAAATTTACAGATCAAAGGACCTCACTTCTATGATCACGTATCTATTTCTTGTACTTCATACACATGCGTTGTGTATGTATCCCTCATCATCTCTAAACATCAAAATCATCGGAAGAGAAAAAGACTATAAAAATCTTCTTTTATTGATTTTTCTCTATTCTTCTTAACATAACCACCACCTCAAAACTCTGTTTCTGAAGCAAATGCCACAGTAGGAGTTAAAGTTTTTGAACCAACTCAATCATAAGTAGGGATAAACTTTCTTCTATGTGGATGTTAGTAATCTAGTCAAAATCAAGTCACTCACTAATAAAAAGAAAAAAAAAAAAAAAAAAAGAAGAAGAATTATCGATCTAGAGACCAAGATGAGAGCCATGCATGACTAGTCTTCGTTCTTGTAGAAAATATTTTTTTTTTAGTTTTAGAATGAACAGAAAAGATGGCTGCTAGTTTGAGCAGCTGAATAGGATTTGTGCTCTGACCATTTCTGATGCATATGTTTTGCATAAAACCAAGTTTAGCAGCATGCTATCCTTGTTTTTTCTCACTCTGGACACTAAATTATATCAACCTATAATTTTTTTTCCTTGCATATTATAAAGATTGATAAAGAGTTCAGCGTTTCAAATGTTCATTATAAATATATTTCATGCATGGATACTTCCTTTAATACGTAAGAAAGTCATCAATATTAATAATTTTAAATTTAATATTTACATATTATTATATAAATATATAATAAACTTTAAAATATTAAATCTTATTTTGATATTAATTTTAATATATAATATAAAATATTATATTATATATTTTAAATTAAATATTTTAATATTATTTAGTAAAAATTAAATATATAATCTAATTAAGTATTATTAAATATTTATATAAAAGTCTAGATCATTTAAGATTAGTAGATTTTGGTAATCTTACGTGCTTTTGGGAAGTCAACTGTACATTGTTTGTTTTAAAAAAAAATAATAAAGAGGCATATGTTTATAACATAGCAAAGGTGTGACAAAGTTGTGATAACAATCATTCTAACGTTTAGTGGTAGTTACCATGATTTCAAGCTCTGAGATGATGAACAAGATCCAGGCAACAGTGAAATTGCTGTAATTTTTGCAGCCTTGAATGGGGCCAAGATCACAGTCCCAGATTTGCACAGCTTTTGTTCGACTATGAAATTGTATAAAGAGCTGAAACTTTATCCACTGCAAGGTCCAGAAATGTTTGTCGTCATGGCTAGAATTCATTATGTTTAGACCATGCGGTAGCTCTAGAATCCATGATGGCTTGAAAAGCCACCTTAACTGTGGATAGAAATTGGGCTGGGTTCAAATTCAAATCCAAATCCAAGTCTAAATCCTTACTTGGATTGGGCTCTATTTGAGCTTGGTTGCTTTGGGTTGCTTAGATTTAAAATCAAATCCAATCCCAAGCCAGGTTGGATTAATGTAGAAATGAGCTTAAACCCAAACAAAACTCGGCCCAACCATCGCATTCTCATCCTCGACTTGTGTAACGACTGCTGTCTGAAAACACATCAAAAATCTTGCTGGAAAAAATTCATGTTTGGAGAACAATCCTATTTTCTTTTTTTTATTTTCATAGAGAACGAAAAATATTTATAAAAACACGTTCGAGTAATGAAAATAAAAATAGTCGTTTAAAATATACAACTCTAAAATAGCAAAGAAATAAAAATAATTTCAAGTTTTTTTTGACTGTTTTTTATTTAAAAAAAAGAAAATGAAAAATAAAAAATGAAAATGAAAAACAAAGCATAGAAAACTCAAAAACATTAACAATATTTCTTTTAATTTTTTGCTCTTTTTTTTTTTTTATAGAAGATACCGTTTATAATAAAAACAAAAAATAAAAAATAATTTTTATTTTCACCTACTAATGATGTTTGTTAGAGATTTAAAAAAAAAAGAGAGAGAAAATAAAAATTAATTTTAAAAATTAAAAATGAATAGTCAATTTCATCATTAATCACAGATGATGCAAAGTGTGAACCATCAAGTGGAAACCAAGAACACTGATTTTGAGTGGTAGTGTAATGCTGTTCTAATTCATCAAAATCATCAGATCATATAAATTTATGTGCTCCAAACAAAATAAGATAATCTATGATGTCTTGGAAAAGGCTAAACCTCTGAGCTCCACTTCATATTCAGTGATGGTGGTCAAGAAAAGGCCCACCAACCTTTCTTTTATCAATCATTCAAGAAAAATATGGAGGATGCAGATGTTTTGCTGCTAGTTATCTCCATGGTTGATGCATTAAAAAGTTGAACTTTAAATGTTAACGTTACTGTACGATGACATTGTTTCCTTCTTCCTACGTGTACAATAGTTTATCATAGAGGCCATTATCATGATGGAACTGCAGTGCAATAGGAAAATGGTGCAATGAAGAAATAGAGAAGATATAATAAGTCTCACTCCATTTGCAATAATTTAGGTCCACCTAAAATCATCTTTTCAAGAGGCGATTTTAATTTGAAATCAAATGTGGTTAAAAAAAAAAAAAAAAAAAAAAAAAAGAAGGAATGCTTATCTCAAACTTTATTTATGAAAATAGATTTTATCTAAAATTATTCAGAGGTAATGTTTTTAAGAGAGCATCATTAAAAATAAAGACCTTGTTAAAATAAAAATCCTTTCATTGTTATAATAAAATAAAAATTCTTTCATTATCATGATAGGTTACTGGCACTTTTATGTAGGTTACTACTATTATAGGCGAAAGAGATGATGGTGTCGATAAAGAAACGAAAGAGATGATAATTTTTCTAAGAAAATAAAGGAGATTATAACTTTAGAAGAGATGGAGGAAACGACAGCAACAACTCCAATAGAGAACCAAACATGGCAATGAAAGATGGCACCTTTCCTGATGGAGAAAATAGTGGCTTCAATCATAGAAGAGACTTGCAACAAGAGAGTGAGCATCAGTGCTTATATCAGTTCAATTAGTTACACAAGTTAAACAGTCAAAAATCTTTTACCATATAAATGGTTTTGATTTGTTTACTTTTTTTTTAAGAAAAAACAACAAAAGGAGTATCATAAAAGAAAATCCAATAATTTTATATTTCTTCCAAAAGAAAGGTAGGAAGATGCACCGAGAATTAATAGAATCTAAGGTTGCATTTGTTTTCCAAAATCATTTATATTTATATTTTTAATTTTTAAAAATGATTTTTATTTTTAGAAAATATGTTTGATAGGTGAGAACAAAGATTATTTTTGATTTTCTATTTTTATTATAAACAAAATATTTTAAAAGAAGTGATGCAAAATAAATAAATGAAGAAAAAAAAATCATTCAGTCCCATATTTTTAATTTATCCAACTTTTATTTTTTATTCTCTTTTTTATTTTCATAAAAAATTATAAAAAATATTTTAAAACTATTTTTAAATTTTTACTATTTCAAAATTATATTCTAAAAAAAAATTTATTTTTAATTATCAAATGCATTTTTCTAAATCTTTACTTTTTTTTTAAATATAAATAAAAACTAGGATTGCAATCAAAATTTAAACATAGTGCAAAATTTTTGAGAATGCGCTGAAGAATGAAATCCGGCCGCTTTAATTTAAGAATTTAAGACGAGCCTGGATCAATGCAATAACCTCATATTTATCATATATGATTATCTTTGGATTCATGATCATGGCATTGGAGAACTTTTTTTTTTTGTTTTGGGTAGATCTTGTCTATCAGTGAGTGAGAGATCAATAGTCAAATAGAAATAATTTAAAGAAAAAAAAAGTGTTTAGAAAGAGAGAGAGAGAAAAAAAAAAAATTTATTAAGTCTGCTCAAATATTTCTCATGATATTGGCGAGGATCGATCCCGGAGCTTCCTTTCAAACATTCGTCCAGCAAATGCGAGCGGCGATCAAGTAGGACACGTTGCGACCACAATCCACACCCAATTCAAATGGCCCCCACGTTGACCCTCCACTGAATCATCAACCGAGAACCGGACCACGGGAACCGCACCTTCCGGAATCCCGGCTTCCAATTTAGTTCATGGACGCAACGCGTTGATGACTGCTGTAAGGCGCCCAACCGTCTAGATTCTGGGGAGTACTCTCGCTTCTCCCTCTCCAATGGCTCTCAGCCTCTCCTCCCACTCCATCCGTCACCTTCCCTTCTCCCTTGAGAACGCCCAGAAGAGCGTTCTAAGTTCTCCTCCTCCTCCTCCTCCTCCTCCTCCTCTTCCAATCCCACCACCGTGTCTCCTGGGCTTTGGCCGTTCTTTGGTTGCAAGCAAAAGCTGCGGCAATGGAGGCAGGCTTGTGACTCATGCAGTGAAGGGGGAACAGACCCAGTTCTCAGGCTTGGCCGGAACACAAGTCTCTGAAGCCGTTCCCTCTTCTAACAAGCTTGTTCTCGTCGTCGGCGGGACCGGCGGCGTGGGTAAGCATTCCCTTGCCCGCTCTTCTTGATTAATATATCGTGAACAACACTTGGTATCAAGAATTCTTGGTTTTTGCTGCTGAAATCGTTTTAGAGAGTGATGCTCAGGTTGGCTGCGTATCGTGTTATGAAATTTTAGTACTGAAGGCCAGAAAGTGATGGAGGTGATTGAATGTCAATTTTTTATGCAAACATTAGCATTCGTGTCAATGATGATAAAAGTAATGATGATTGGGCAAGCAAGCAAGGGGAGGATAATTGGGGAAAGGGCATGCTATTTGATTTGCTTCACAAAAAGCACATAATCTTTAATCAGAATTACAGATTATATTGTGAGTTTTATTAATGCACTTTTTCTTGGTCCATGATGACATGGAATGGAAATAAAGGTTTGTTTAAAGAGAAATAAGGTTCAATGGACAAATAACTGAATATTCCACTATTGCTAGCAAGTATTTCTGTTTGAAAGAATGATCCTCAGGGTCTCTACAATTTACAGAACTCAGGTCTTTTTTTTTTATTTAAAAAAAAAAAAAATTGTTAGTCCCTCCTTGCTATATTTTGGATCAAACCCTCTAAAAGATGTATTGAAACTAATGTTGAGAGGTTCTCAGTTGTGTTGATTGAACCAAAAGACTCCCACTAAATGGCCATTGATTTGTGACCCTTTTGCTTTTTACCATTGCAGAAAAACTAAATTTAACCTTAAAAGATTCTTTGTCCCATATGTATGGAATTGGATTTATAGAAAAATAGGATTCATCAATATCTGAGAATGTTTCACTGCCGGCTATTAAAATGTTATCGGCTAATCGCGTTGATGTCATATCCTTGGCCTAGGCAACTTTGAGCAAAAGAGGAGCCTATGGTGAAACCTAGAAGAGTAGTTGGTGAGTAGGAGACCTACTCCATGTTTATGCAATTTAAGCTCATGGAAAACTAAGAATCCATTCTCCAAGGTGTCCTCTCTTCCTAGAAAAGAGTGTTAGGCATAGAGAAGACTACAAAGTTTGATATAAGAATATTATTCATCCAAGATCCGCAAATTCAGCATCAAAAAAGCTATACCGATACATTACTGAAAAGTTCGCTACGGTATGGGTTAAGCTATATGGTATGATATGCATCCCTATCAAAACAGAATGCCAATTCTTTTTGCACTCTCAACCATCATATCACTCAATATCATACGGTATGATTCGATATCAGGCGATACAGAATGGTTCTACTCGATTTAGACTTATTCGATTCATACCAAATTAAAATTTGGTACCGTATTAGTACCTTGCTGGTACAGTACAGTTGGTTCGATTGGTATGGGTTAGTACGGCAGACCTTGCATTCATCTCTAAATGACAATGGTAAGCCAAAGATCCAAATGAAAACACAAAGCATCAAGGTTCCAAAGTTTGTCCAATTGCAAGTACATCTCATATTTCTATTACATCTCATGTTTCAGATTTGTGCACACAGTTTGAATGAGGCTCTTTGTGTCATTCCTTAGATTTGGAAGTAATTTGAAGGTGTAGTTAGCTAAAGTCATATCCCTTCATCTCAATCAATTTCAACCAAATTTCTTATCAGTATTACTAAAATTTCACTAAATTTTGTTCTATGCTTGACAGTTTAAATAGATGTAAAGCACTTAACTTTAAGTTTAATTTGTCAGGCTCAGTCATAAAGATTTTATGGATGTAAATTAATATCTATGCATCTTCATCATAGAATGTTTGGCATCAGTTTTACATATCAATTTAAGCATTGGTTCTTAGAATACTTTGCCTTTCTAAGGTGGAGGATGGTTTCCTTCCAAGTTTTGCTTTTCTGCTCTGTTGCAATGATGAACTTGTCTTGATGTCCTACTAATATTGTAATATCTGGGAGAAAGAAATGAGAATAATTTTCTTGTTATAGATGTGAGGGTAATTATCTTGTCATGCCACAATTTTCTTGACCTTTTGGTTGCTTATGTTACACTCGATATGTGTTTTCCAATTTCTATGCCCAAACAGCTCAAAAAAAGAAGAAGAAAAAATTTAGACCCAAGCCTCTTGTTGCAACAATCAGATCATATCCAAAGTGGTAGCTATCCCATATTCTAGAAGATGCCCAAGCACATCATTTCTTTCCCAATTTTTTCTTACTAACTTCCAATCAAAGAAACTACATGAAACAGTCCTAAGTTGAAATGGCAAAGAAAATTTTCAAGATCGCTCAAGTGCTCACCAAGATGTCGATATTGTTTGCCTTGTGAATCTGAATAGCATTCCAAACTGTGAAGAAAATCCTTCTGTTCTAGTGAGTTAACAGCTAAGATCTGCTGTAAGCCAGATGGGCTGTAATGCACTGGGCCACTGACACTTGATTTATTAGAACTGAGGTTCGCTGTATCAGAAACCAATACCGTTTCAGTATCAGTTCAGTATGATATGGCATAATCTGTGCTGTACTATTTTGATATTGTTTCAGGGCCCATACCATTTTAGAACCTCGAACCATCCTGGTTTTGTATTAGTTTGGTTCAATACTCTCCTAATTGGGTGGTTTGGGATGGTTTGGCATACCTTGATTGGAACTCAATTCACATATTTTTTTTCTAGTGGTGTAATTGTTTACCTTATATTTTTTCAGTTGGTATAAAAATGATGTGACAAAATTCTGTTATGTTTCTGATTTTTTTAATTACATATTGCTTCACCAGACCAACTCAGCCCAGATGGATTCCATATATTCTGTTCATGCATATGATATGTTTCCAGGGCAGTTAATTGTAGCATCTCTTCTAAGCAGAAATGTCAAAGTGCGCTTGCTTCTAAGAGATCCTGCAAAAGCTACATCTCTGTTTGGTAAACAAGATGAGAAAACATTACAGGTGTGGTAGTCAAGTTGCTTAGTTAACATATTGATTCATTTGCTATTATGGTACTTGCCTTTATTTTCTAATTATTGTTTTGTGGAGTTGTTATTTGTGTTAGATATGGAAAGCGGACACTCGAAATCCAAGTGATTTTGATCCAGCTATATTTGAGGTTAATCAATTTGATTTCCAATTCTAGTTTTAAGTTCGAAGATATAAAATATCATTTCCATTTTTTGCTCAAAAAAATTATCATGTTCATATGTAGACTGTCAAATTATTTATGACTGCTTTATTAAATCCAATTATAGGACTCTTGTTTCATAGGGAGTCACACATGTAATTTGCTGCACTGGAACCACAGCATTTCCTTCAAAGCGGTGGGATGGAGACAACACACCTGAACGAGTGGGTAGGTGTTTTTTTTTAAAAAAATGCATACTTTTCAGTAACTTTAATATTAGCAGATGACAGTGACCTAATTCCAGTTAAAGATGTAAGGCAGAATTCCATAACCAAGTGTTCCTCATAAAAATGAAAACAAGAAGGAAAATAATAGGAAAAGATTCATAGGCATAAGATCGTGTCAAAATTATTCAATATGAAGTTGATCTCAGTTTTTGAATTAATCTCATCATATTATGGCATCAATATTCTTCCTTTCAAACAACCAAGATATGCTTCTCCAATGCGGGTGCACTTTGAATGCCTCTTTGACAAACATCTCGCAATAACAAAGTTTTCCTCTTCTGTTTCTCAATAACAACTAGTGATTTACACAATTGTTCTATTCCTTCTTCACTTTGCATTGTGTCTTGTTTTTTTCCTTTTATATTTTTCCTCTATGTACATTCCCTATGACTTTTCAAAAGCCAAAATCTTTCAATCACACTATGTGAATATGTAGCATGAAAATTGAGAAAAGTTTATTTCCTTTGATTTTCTAAAAATGTAATTGTTGTTTGAAGACTGGGAGGGAGTACGGAATCTTGTATCAGCATTGCCTCCAACATTGAAGAGACTCATTCTCGTATCATCAATTGGTGTTACAAAATTCAATGAGCTTCCATGGAGGTATGTGTTGTCATTTATTGCATATTTGAAAATTTTAATAATATTTGGAATGTAAAATTTAAAGGTGTTGAGTATATACTGTAACTAACTGAAACAATAGTCTCTTAGCGAAGGTCTGCCATACCAATCCATACCAACTATATAGTACTGATAAGGTACCATTACAATATTGAGTTTTGATTCAGTATGAACTGAACAGATCCAAGCCGAATGGAACCATCTTGTACTGTCCAATATTAAATGGTATTATGGTTAAGAATGAGAAAAGAATTGACAACTTATTTCAGTGCAGGGGTCCGTACTGTACCATATTGACCCACATTGTACAGGATCTGTACTATCCCATGCTGACTTGTACTGTACTAAACTAATAATGCACTAGTACGGTTATTGGTACCAGTTTTCCATACCTTGTTCTTAGCCAATACCTCCTTCAATTGTCTTTTTTTGTGTCTGTCTACTCTTCTAGTCATTGCTACGATGATAATTAGTCTGTCCTATTTAAATTTTCACTCTGTGGAACTCCCCATTATTAATTCAAGATAATGCATCATTCCCCTAGTTACTGAAGTGAACTTGAAAAATAACCAAGAGAAGTGATTGCTAATTATTCCTTCTCCTTGATAACGCATGGTCAGAGTCAGCAGCAATACAAAGTTCTGTAAAGGTTGCATACGCTAAGCCTTCCTCATGAAGCTAGCTTTAGAACACAATTCCTTTAATCAAGAGAAAAAAAACTGAAGAAGTGCTTAGCATTGGCATGCTGATGTATAGTCAAATGATATATGCAGGATTGATATTTCTTTGCTAATGAACTATATGCTCACCATGCTTGTAACTTAGTTTTAGAATCAGGTAAAATATTTGAATGTTTAGTAACATAGCTTCTAATGTTGTGGTTTTCTGTTTGGGCAGTATCATGAATCT
>JACVBY030000357.1:0-92113 GCA_017589505.3 Metroxylon sagu | reverse complement strand
AACAAGCTTGTTCTCGTCGTCGGCGGGACTCTGGCGGCGTGGGTAAGCATTCCCTTGCCCGCTCTTCTTGATTAATATATCGTGAACGTTAACACTTGGTATCAAGAATCTCTTGAAGTTTTGCTGCTGAAATCGTTTTAGAGAGTGATGCTCAGGTTGGCTGCGTATCGTGTTATGAAATTTTAGTACTGAAGGCCAGAAAGTGATGGAGGTGATTGAATGTCAATTTTTTATGCAAACATTAGCATTCGTGTCAATGATGATAAAAGTAATGATGATTGGGCAAGCAAGCAAGGGGAGGATAATTGGGGAAAGGGCATGCTATTTGATTTGCTTCACAAAAAGCACATAATCTTTAATCAGAATTACAGATTATATTGTGAGTTTTATTAATGCACTTTTTCTTGGTCCATGATGACATGGAATGGAAATAAAGGTTTGTTTAAAGAGAAATAAGGTTCAATGGACAAATAACTGAATATCCCACTATTGCTAGCAAGTATTTCTGTTTGAAAGAATGATCCTCAGGGTCTCTACAATTTACAGAACTCAGGTCTTTTTTTTTTATTTAAAAAAAAAAAAAATTGTTAGTCCCTCCTTGCTATATTTTGGATCAAACCCTCTAAAAGATGTATTGAAACTAATGTTGAGAGGTTCTCAGTTGTGTTGATTGAACCAAAAGACTCCCACTAAATGGCCATTGATTTGTGACCCTTTTGCTTTTTACCATTGCAGAAAAACTAAATTTAACCTTAAAAGATTCTTTGTCCCATATGTATGGAATTGGATTTATAGAAAAATAGGATTCATCAATATCTGAGAATGTTTCACTGCCGGCTATTAAAATGTTATCGGCTAATCGCGTTGATGTCATATCCTTGGCCTAGGCAACTTTGAGCAAAAGAGGAGCCTATGGTGAAACCTAGAAGAGTAGTTGGTGAGTAGGAGACCTACTCCATGTTTATGCAATTTAAGCTCATGAAACTAAGAATCCATTCTCCAAGGTTCCTCTCTTCCTAGAAAGAGTGTTAGGCATAGAGAAGACTACAAAGTTTGATATAAGAATATTATTCATCCAAGATCCGCAAATTCAGCATCAAAAGCTATACCGATACATTACTAGTTCGCTACAGTATGGGTTAGTATGGTATGATATGCATCCCTATCAAAACAGAATGCCAATTCTTTTTGCACTCTCAACCATCATATCACTCAATATCATACGGTATGATTCGATATCAGGCGATACAGAATGGTTCTACTCGATTTAGACTTATTCGATTCATACCAAATTAAAATTTGGTACCGTATTAGTACCTTGCTGGTACAGTACAGTTGGTTCGATTGGTATGGGTTAGTACGGCAGACCTTGCATTCATCTCTAAATGACAATGGTAAGCCAAAGATCCAAATGAAAACACAAAGCATCAAGGTTCCAAAGTTTGTCCAATTGCAAGTACATCTCATATTTCTATTACATCTCATGTTTCAGATTTGTGCACACAGTTTGAATGAGGCTCTTTGTGTCATTCCTTAGATTTGGAAGTAATTTGAAGGTGTAGTTAGCTAAAGTCATATCCCTTCATCTCAATCAATTTCAACCAAATTTCTTATCAGTATTACTAAAATTTCACTAAATTTTGTTCTATGCTTGACAGTTTAAATAGATGTAAAGCACTTAACTTTAAGTTTAATTTGTCAGGCTCAGTCATAAAGATTTTATGGATGTAAATTAATATCTATGCATCTTCATCATAGAATGTTTGGCATCAGTTTTACATATCAATTTAAGCATTGGTTCTTAGAATACTTTGCCTTTCTAAGGTGGAGGATGGTTTCCTTCCAAGTTTTGCTTTTCTGCTCTGTTGCAATGATGAACTTGTCTTGATGTCCTACTAATATTGTAATATCTGGGAGAAAGAAATGAGAATAATTTTCTTGTTATAGATGTGAGGGTAATTATCTTGTCATGCCACAATTTTCTTGACCTTTTGGTTGCTTATGTTACACTCGATATGTGTTTTCCAATTTCTATGCCCAAACAGCTCAAAAAAAGAAGAAGAAAAAATTTAGACCCAAGCCTCTTGTTGCAACAATCAGATCATATCCAAAGTGGTAGCTATCCCATATTCTAGAAGATGCCCAAGCACATCATTTCTTTCCCAATTTTTTCTTACTAACTTCCAATCAAAGAAACTACATGAAACAGCCCTAAGATGAAAAGGCAAAGAAAATTTTCAAGATCGCTCAAGTGCTCACCAAGATGTCGATATTGTTTGCCTTGTGAATCTGAATAGCATTCCAAACTGTGAAGAAAATCCTTCTGTTCTAGTGAGTTAACAGCTAAGATCTGCTGTAAGCCAGATGGGCTGTAATGCACTGGGCCACTGACACTTGATTTATTAGAACTGAGGTTCGCTGTATCAGAAACCAATACCGTTTCAGTATCAGTTCAGTATGATATGGCATAATCTGTGCTGTACTATTTTGATATTGTTTCAGGGCCCATACCATTTTAGAACCTCGAACCATCCTGGTTTTGTATTAGTTTGGTTCAATACTCTCCTAATTGGGTGGTTTGGGATGGTTTGGCATACCTTGATTGGAACTCAATTCACATATTTTTTTTCTAGTGGTGTAATTGTTTACCTTATATTTTTTCAGTTGGTATAAAAATGATGTGACAAAATTCTGTTATGTTTCTGATTTTTTAATTACATATTGCTTCACCAGACCAACTCAGCCCAGTGGATTCATATATTCTGTTCATGCATATGATATGTTTCCAGGGCAGTTAATTGTAGCATCTCTTCTAAGCAGAAATGTCAAAGTGCGCTTGCTTCTAAGAGATCCTGCAAAAGCTACATCTCTGTTTGGTAAACAAGATGAGAAAACATTACAGGTGTGGTAGTCAAGTTGCTTAGTTAACATATTGATTCATTTGCTATTATGGTACTTGCCTTTATTTTCTAATTATTGTTTTGTGGAGTTGTTATTTGTGTTAGATATGGAAAGCGGACACTCGAAATCCAAGTGATTTTGATCCAGCTATATTTGAGGTTAATCAATTTGATTTCCAATTCTAGTTTTAAGTTCGAAGATATAAAATATCATTTCCATTTTTTGCTCAAAAAAATTATCATGTTCATATGTAGACTGTCAAATTATTTATGACTGCTTTATTAAATCCAATTATAGGACTCTTGTTTCATAGGGAGTCACACATGTAATTTGCTGCACTGGAACCACAGCATTTCCTTCAAAGCGGTGGGATGGAGACAACACACCTGAACGAGTGGGTAGGTGTTTTTTTTTAAAAAAATGCATACTTTTCAGTAACTTTAATATTAGCAGATGACAGTGACCTAATTCCAGTTAAAGATGTAAGGCAGAATTCCATAACCAAGTGTTCCTCATAAAAATGAAAACAAGAAGGAAAATAATAGGAAAAGATTCATAGGCATAAGATCGTGTCAAAATTATTCAATATGAAGTTGATCTCAGTTTTTGAATTAATCTCATCATATTATGGCATCAATATTCTTCCTTTCAAACAACCAAGATATGCTTCTCCAATGCGGGTGCACTTTGAATGCCTCTTTGACAAACATCTCGCAATAACAAAGTTTTCCTCTTCTGTTTCTCAATAACAACTAGTGATTTACACAATTGTTCTATTCCTTCTTCACTTTGCATTGTGTCTTGTTTTTTTCCTTTTATATTTTTCCTCTATGTACATTCCCTATGACTCCTTTTCAAAAGCCAAAATCTTCTTCAATCCACACTATGTGAATATGTGTAGCATGAAAATTGAGAAAAGTTTATATTTCCTTTGATTTTCTAAAAATGTAATTGTTGTTTGAAGACTGGGAGGGAGTACGGAATCTTGTATCAGCATTGCCTCCAACATTGAAGAGACTCATTCTCGTATCATCAGTTGGTGTTACAAAATTCAATGAGCTTCCATGGAGGTATGTGTTGTCATTTATTGCATATTTGAAAATTTTAATAATATTTGGAATGTAAAATTTAAAGGTGTTGAGTATATACTGTAACTAACTGAAACAATAGTCTCTTAGCGAAGGTCTGCCATACCAATCCATACCAACTATATAGTACTGATAAGGTACCATTACAATATTGAGTTTTGATTCAGTATGAACTGAACAGATCCAAGCCGAATGGAACCATCTTGTACTGTCCAATATTAAATGGTATTATGGTTAAGAATGAGAAAAGAATTGACAACTTATTTCAGTGCAGGGGTCCGTACTGTACCATATTGACCCACATTGTACAGGATCTGTACTATCCCATGCTGACTTGTACTGTACTAAACTAATAATGCACTAGTACGGTTATTGGTACCAGTTTTCCATACCTTGTTCTTAGCCAATACCTCCTTCAATTGTCTTTTTGTCTGTCTACTCTTCTAGTCATTGCTACGATGATAATTAGTCTGTCCTATTTAATTTTCACTCTGTGGAACTCCCCATTATTAATTCAAGATAATGCATCATTCCCCTAGTTACTGAAGTGAACTTGAAAATAACCAAGAAAGTGATTGCTAATATTCCTTCTCTGATAACGCATGGTCAGAGTCAGCAGCAATACAAAGTTCTGTAAGGTTGCATACGCTAAGCCTTCCTCATGAAGCTAGCTTTAGAACACAATTCCTTTAATCAAGAAAAAAAACTGAAGAAGTGCTTAGCATTGCATGCTGATGTATAGTCAAATGATATATGCAGGATTGATATTTCTTTGCTAATGAACTATATGCCACCATGCTTGTAACTTAGTTTTAGAATCAGGTAAAATATTTGAATGTTTAGTAACATAGCTTCTAATGTTGTGGTTTTCTGTTTGGGCAGTATCATGAATCTTTTTGGTGTTCTTAAGTTTAAGAAGATGGGGGAGGATTTTGTTTGCAATTCTGGCCTTCCCTTTACCATTATCAGGTCTGTGATATGTTTATATTATGTAGATCATATAATCTAAGTTTATACAGGGCCAAGAGAGGCCCATTGGCTTCTATCTTATAGTTTTTGTGGCCCTTTCTCAATGTCAAAACGGAAAAGGAAAGAACAACATGTCTTCGTGCCTTTTTTTTTGATAATTATTCTAAACTGCATGTATGCATGCATGTATGTGTGTGTGTATGTATGTATGTGTTTGTTTTGCCAGAATTATTCTATCTTTTGTGTTGACAAGAATATGGCTTCATTTGCTAGGGCTGGAAGATTGACAGATGGACCATACACTTCATATGATTTAAATACATTGCTTAAAGCAACTGCTGGGAAACGACGTGCAGTCATCATAGGTCAAGGTATCTCGTAGTTAACCCTATTGGATGAAATAAAGTGCTAAAATTCTCATGATTTCTCAGAAGCTTTAATATGTTAGGAATATTATTAATATGCATTACATATGTACATAAACTGTTTTGTCATCTATTGTGCTTCATGTATTATATTATAGGGCTATGGTTTATGGCAACTGTATAAGTCATTTTAATCTTAAACTTCTTCATCAAGCTTCATCATCATCTTCCTGAGTTTCTTTTTATAGCTCTAGTGCTTCTCAGGATCACCAACGGAGGTAACCGCCATTGCATGTGACTGTTTTGTGTAGAGCAATCTCCTCCATTCCATGTGGTATTGGCTTCATTGCAACAACTTCATGAGCTAACCCCTTGTTATCATGACCAAAATCTTGTAGCCTAACTATAATAATCACTATAGAAACTTCCGGATGCACAAATTTATCAAGTGTCTTTCTTTCCCACAGAGATGAGAGCAGCCTAGGTGCTACTGAATTCATTGTTGAGCGCCACCATTCATTTCCTCTTTTCAACTTGGAGGAGGCATTATTCATATCCTTTGTTAGCGACTAGAGATCTAAGTTACCTCCAACTTGTTATAGTGGGGATACCCTCATCCGCAGCCCTAGTGCATGCATGAATGCACACATAAGCACTTCATTGCCTTAATTGTAACATTGTGATGTTGTTGATGGACAAAATAAATGGCTCTGAATCTTCAAATTTCAAGCTTATTTAGAGTAGTCAATTTTCACACCCATGGGCATAAAGTTCTTATTTTGTGTTTCCCTAACATATCATTATACGTGGATGTTGGTTCACTTCAATCTTTGGTTAATTTAACAGTCAAATTTTCCATTTCATAGGAGACAAGCTTGTGGGAGAAGTTAGCAGACTTGTTGTTGCAGAAGCCTGCATACAAGCCCTGGATATAGAATTTACTCAAGGAAAAATATATGAGATCAACTCAGTTGAGGTAGTTATACCTATCGAAATTGAAGAATGCAAATGATTAGAGGCTTCCTTTTATATTAATCCACTTCAAAGGCTTTCAAATAAACTGTTTAGTTTAAACCTGAAAAATATGGAACCAATTGGTTTTATATGCTGGAAGTTAAGCAACCAATTGGTTTTATATACTGGAAGTTGAGCATTATAATTAACTGTTTTTATTCTTACCTAATGTTTCTCGCATGTATTTTATTTTTCAATATGTTTATTTAAAAATTTAAAAATTCTCAGTATACTTCAAGAAGTTACAATTTTTACTTCAGGATTTTAAAATGACTAACTTGGACTGATGCAGGGAGAAGGACCTGAGAGTAATCCAGAGAAATGGAGAGAGCTTTTTAAGGCTGCCGAAGTTAATTAGTTGGTTTCAGTATAGTTTTTCTCTGGTAACATGTTAAAAGAGCAGTATTCTGTGTACGCTTGTAATACTATGATGTAATCTCTTCATGTTCCTACTTCTGGTACTTGATGCATGCAATGTAAATTTTGTTTCTAAGACAAGATAACCAAGATAAATTCTGTTATCAGATACATAACTTGGTGTAAATGAACATTGATTGTAATTTTCTTATTGTTTCATGTTTGAAATTGAGTTTTTTATTTTTCTGTTTTTCATTTGCTTAAGAAACAAGTGCAATTGTGTCTCTTGTAAGGATCTATGTCTATCCTATCTTGTAACGAGTTAGAACTTCAGTCATTGAACAGATGAGAGAACTAAACTAATATGTTAGTGTTGGAGAGATCTTTTACAAGTTGAGAGAGTTCTTCCTGCGGTGACTGCGGTAAACCTAACAAGCTATGGTGTTGGATTTAGCTCCTCATTTTTCAAGAGGACGATTTATCACCTCATTAAACTTAAGTGCTTGTTTTGTATTTTCTTCAAAAAAGTTTTTCTCCAAAAAAAATTCTTAAGAACCATCTTTTTGGAAAAAAATTTGCAAGAAAAAAAAATTTACTACATTTGATTAATAGAAAATTTGTATGAAAAAAATAGTTGTGGAAATATTTTTTTATATTTAGATCTTGGTAATTTAATATGAAAAAATATCAATTTAACTATAATACTCTTAAAATAAAGGTTGCATAAGAATGAAATGGATTATTTAAGGAATTTGTTTCTTATAATTATTTGATTGATGAGTATTATAGGAAAGAAAATATTGTATTAATTTAGAAATCATATTGTTGCTTATTAAGATTATAAAATAAAAATAATTAATTTTTTAAAAAAATATAAAGTAATAATAGTACTTAAAAATATTATAAAGTAATAATAATAATTACCAATAATAATTAAAAGGGTTCTAGACTTGAGAAGGCCAATGGATTATTAGGTGGATATGAGAGGAAATTTTTTTGAAAAAAATGAGAAGTTATTTTGGACTTTTTATATTAAAAAATTTTTGATGAGAAGAGAAAAGAGTATGGAAAAATAAAAATCATATTTTCATGATATTTATTTTTCTGATGAAAGGGGGAAATTATGTCGATATTGATACAATTTTTTCTCTCTCTTCCAACTAATGTGAGAATTAAGGATAAAAAAGTTTTGCACCCTTATTTTAAAATAATAAAATTACAGAACTGTGTTCCAATCTTTGTCTAGACCAGAGGAAGTGACAATGCAGCCTTACAAGATCAAAATAAATTGAGGTAAATTATATACTTCACTTTTTTCTAGGTGTTAATTTTTTTTTTCTCTTTTTTTCCCTTAGGAGAAAGCTATCCAAAAGGAGACGAAGGGTTTGGTGTTGATGCAAGTTTACTTTGAATAAAATTACCTTTATTTTCAACCAAACCTTCAAGATTGCTTTTCACAACCAAAATTAAGGTTCTTCGAACATGCCATCTTCTAAGCTAGCTAGTTTATAAACTAATATGTTGCAACCTAATGAGAACTCACCCATCTCATCTCTATTTTACACCCGGTTCTTTGAACTTGAGGATTTCATATTGAAATTCCTTTTACCATATGCTCCTTTTATGATCGGACTCTCACCTATGAAAATCAAGCTTACTCTTCGACAACTCAAATACCTCCTCTACTCTTCCTTCTGTGATCGGAGACTTAGCAACGAAAATCAAGCTTATCCTTTCGCAATTCAAATACCTTCTCTATTCTTCCACAACTCAAATACCTCCTCATATTGGTCTTGTCTCTTCCATAGACTCCTTTATGCAAGTATAGGAGATCCATTGAGTTTTTATTAAAGAAATGAAGTCCCTTTCCATCTCTTCCGAGGATTCATTTTCTTCTTCTTTCTTGCTCAAAAGAACTCTTAGAAAAATTGAATCGCCGAGAGTTATATTAAAATAAGGAATTACATAAGCCTTCTTATGCCTGGATGATTGGACTAGATTGGATTAATCCATCATAGGCACCCAACTTGGACATGAACATAATTTAACCACTCTCTTTTTTTTTTAAAAAAAAGAAAATTTAACTACACTTTCACAAAGCATAGGAACTGTGCTATTCTCTATTTCACAATTAGCACATAAAATCAACAAAAGAGTTGGTCCTGTAACAGTTTCTCACCAATTCTAAATAAAAGTAAAATAAAGCAGGGATTGTAGGTGTCTTAGAGCTTGCTTATGTCTTGCATGTGAATATAAGCTTTATTTGAACCCAACTTGGATTAGATTGTGCTAGGTTATTATAAGTTTACAAGTCAAGTCTGCTTTGAAAACCAAGTTAAGGTCTTTCAGGTAGCATAGATTAACGAATGAATAAAACTCCTTAACGTTTAATTAAATTCATAATATCTCTGAAACTTGAAACAATGTTTTCTCAAAACCATATACATATTCCTTGTATCAAAGAAGACAAGCTCATTCCCTAGTCATTGTTCGAAAAACAAAGAAAAAGAGACAAAAGAAATCACTACTGAGAAACCAAGGATCCCAAAATCCAACATAGATCACTAAAATAACAGCAGGAAAATAAAAAGAAGAATCACTCAAAAAAACCACGGGTTCTGCTCCCGGAACTCTTGCTTCTCCTCGGCAGTATACCTGAGTTCGAGGCCAAACCGGTCCAGGACCTCGTCGTCGTCGTCGTCGTCGTCCAAGTCCTTGATCCTCTCGAGCAAGGCCTGGCAGGTGAGCATGGCCGCCCTCTGCATGGCGCTTCCAGTGCTCCACCACCTTGGCGAGCACCTGGCCGGCGACGTCGACGGCGAGGTGCAGGGGCCCGTTCTTGGCACGCCCATCCTCCATCATCTCCTTGATCAAGGCTGACTGAGTGGCAACTGATGGCTCGAGCTCGAACTCGACGCCATCGGAGCTCACTAGTGTCACCTTCCCCAGTGGAACTGGCTCACCTTGTGCCTCTGAGGGGACTTTCTTGAGGAACTCGTTGTTGCTTGACATGATTGAAAGCTAGCTAGAAGAAGTTGAGAGTAGAAGAAGGAAGGATACCTCTCTTGTATTCTCTCGTCCTGGTCTTTTCTTTTTCTAGAGAGAGATGCAACTCGTTAGGGTTGAGAGGGACCTCTTTGCATGGTTATAGGAGTTGGGCTCTGACACGACCTGATGAATTTGAAAGGAACCAGATTTCTGATTCGTTGGAGAAGAAGTAGTCTTTGATACGGGAAGGCAAGTTTTGTTGAAACGTGAACGTGTGTGCAAATATCTCTGCTACTGTGTCTTAATCTCTTTACAACTGTGTGTATTAACCTAGTCTTATGGAATTCAAATTCTAAAGGTGCTCGGACTTGTATTGGTTGTGTGACTCTTGACTCCATCCAACTCACCACAAGGTTTGTCTTGAATGGAAAGAGAATTTTTTACTAGATTTACGCTGATTATACTTCGGAATTTACTAGATTTACGCTGATTATACTTCGGAAATGGGAAACAAGTCTCTATTTTCACAATATATATATATATATATATATGCCATTGGATTAGTAGATTGCTGAATTATTGGTAACAATCTATAAAGAAAGAGTCAAGGACACGTCAGTCGAACCTTCTTCTCCATTAACCTTCCAATAGATTATGCCCCTGGGAATAGTTAGTTAATCACAAATTTTTGTTTCCCTAAAGTTAGTTCCTTATTCATACGCTGCAATGCTCCAAGGACTTAAGATATTATATTATCTATCTTAAGTTAAAAGAGGAAAGAACATGAATTTTATTTCAAAAACAATATAATTGAAGGCATCTTGGAATTGTTACTCCAGGAATAAGCAGGTCCAGCCAGAAGCAACAGTCGCTGGTAGTGTACCAACAGATCAACAAGGAAACCTACTCCAATATGACAGGTGGGTACTCTTTTATGTTGTTCTGAAATGAATCATGTGTTGCTGCCAGTGGAAAAGAGCTGTCACAAGTCAAATTTTAATCCCAGCAGCCAAAGCCCCACAAGTCCTTGTTGTTTCTCTCTCGCTGCAAACCCTACCCAACAAATTCTAAACAGCTACAGAATAAAGAAGCATGATTGCCATATCATTGCAGATTTCTATACAACAATTCTTTCTTACAAAGAAGGGAACATACATCAATCAACATTCCTTGCTATACGCTTAACAGTGTAGAATGTTTTCAGAATGCAGGCCACGGAGACGTTGACTCTTTGTTAGTTGGTAGTTTTCCTGCTTTCAGCAGCAAACTTTTGACTCATTGGAAGGTGAAAACTTATCAAGAACCCCAGATCAGCTTGAAGATATTCCTGCTAGCTCTTGCACTAATCGTTTTACTTTTGTTCTTCAACATCTCCTCCTGAGCACGTATGTCCCCCTCCTTCAGCATTACCATCAGCAAGTTATTATTGACAAGAAAAATGAAACACTATAGGTAACTACGAACGATGTCTGTTGGTAGCTTCCGAAGAAAATTATATCTACAGAAGATGGTAAAGCAATATGCATCTTACAAAGTAAAAGCATTTAGCTTAGAGGCAATAGATTTACATAGCATCTTAGCAAAACCTAAGACGTTAAAATCCCACAAGAAGATCAAAAGTAGAAATAAGAGAGGGTACCCACAAGCAGAAAGTATGCTCGAGCCAGTGATAGAACAGTTGGATAGAGGTCTACAACAGCCAGAGCAACCTCTTCCGTTACTTGTGGAACCTGAAATTTGGTATCGCAAGACATAAGCAGCATTAAATAAGCATTCAGTAGGAGTATGCAAACAATGCATGAAAAAGAAGAAAAGCTCAATCACAGAAAAACTAAACATGGGGGCAAAATGTACAACAAATCTCCCATCTTTCTACAAAGAGGCAGAGGATGTGGTAAAGACACACGTAACAATGAGTAGTAGTAGTTATGCCGAATATTATGAGGCAGGTTGCTTGATGTATTAGTTGCAGCATAATCACCTGCATGAGTTGGAGTGCAAATACATCACTCACGGTCATTTTCTCAAGATCTTGACACCTCTTAACAAACTCATTGTAGAAGGGGCAGATCCTAGAGTTCTTAATATTCTCGCTGGAGAAGTGTGTGCTGTAATACTGAATTATTGATTTTGTAAGATAACCATATTTCTTGATGGTATCAACAAAGCCACTAGTCCTCTGCACATCAAACCCTTCCAAAATCTCTGTGGTAAAACAACTGAAAATATGGATTTAATTAACATCAAGGAAAAAGATTACAAGTCCACAAAAGGAATGAAGATCATAAAGAAAGTAGATTACATATTCATGATATATGGTTCCGTAAGTAGTAAAAATGGCAGGCAGGAAAATTGATACCATCCCATGAGCCATTCTGATCCAAATTCCTTTCTAAAACAAGTAAACAGGTTGCATCTTTCATAAAGAACATAAACCAAATCTAAAAGCATGCAATGCCTTTCAAATTCATGACAACTCCAACCAGAATTATGTATTTATAAAAACACAACTTATAGCATGGATGATCCAAAAGGTTTAAGAACAATGAACCAATAGAAACCATAAGGACTAATTATTTTGCGGGCTAAGATACTGAGATAGTTTAATGAATATGATGTTTATTGGACCATTCGTTATATGTCCTGATCTCAGTAGCTACACTCACAAGACTAAACTGAAAATGATAGCCTACCTAGGATCCTGGTAACTACTTTTTGATGTTTTCAGAATTTCTAGGTCATATCAGTAAGTGCCATCAGAGCCCATTTAAAGTGTACCACATATTTTAGAAATATATTATTTTCTTCCTAATTCATCATTTGAAACTATATAAAGTGAATTTGGTGCTTCAATCTAATAATGCAGAAAATCACCTGCTAAAAGATAAAGATGACAATAAATTGACAATAGAAAGGATGAAGACTGCTCACAAAACGTATATAATAAACAGCTTCAAATGGTAAAAGCTGCGTAACAGTTCCAATATATTGTTAAAAAACTAAGAAAACTTAAACTAGGAAGGAGGTCAGCTAGCAGACATAAAAAAGGCAAAACACTGCTTGAAAGGAGAACCATAGATGACATTGACGTTGCTTGTTTATTCATCTCTTACTAAAGATATACCAGCTCACCACCTGGTTAACAAAGCATTAGCAACTCAATGATGTAAGCTCAAATCAAATAAGACATGATCAGAATATGGAGAAGAAAAAGAGCATTTACTTCATGGGAAAGTTGTATGCAAAAAATGAGAACTAAGACAAAACAACATATGACAGAACAAATATAAAATAGTACACACGCTGTTTTGATGCTTTCCGCTGCTTCCAAAGAATTTGGATCACCTTCGACCAGATATATTAGCTTCCGCAGACCACATCTCTATGAAATCACAAATACATAGGTACATTGAAAAAAAAAAAAAAAAAAAAAACATAACAGCATAAGCCAATGAGAACAACCCCCACCCCAAAAAAAAAAAAATATCACAAATACAATACTTATTTATTCCTCATCACATAATACATAATGATTTATAACGCACAGCATATCCAAAACATTTAACTGATAAGGAAAAATAATATTCTGGTCATCACAAAAAGATAAAAGTCATAGACAGGAGTATTCATATTATTATACAAGCAACATATTCACATAATCTCGATAGATGCCTAAGCCACAAAAATAGTATTGCATCTCTATCACTTTGTTTCCCGAACAGATAAAAAGATCTTTGTCCAATATGGAAAAGTGGCAACTTTTGTGGCCTGCATATTGCTGGCACCAACATAGGCAGACACATGAAACTGATGAGGCAATAATTGCTCCAAAGGCAAATAAAACAATATGCAAAGCACTAGTGAATAAATTAGTTCACAAACATTCCATGATATAGTGATCAATATAAATTTGACAAAATTATGTAGGCATCATATAAAGTAAGACTTGACAACTTTACATCTTACAGAAAGTATGACTCTAAACCAAATGGAATAATTTTTAAAATAATAATAATAAAAAAAGATTCACGTAGTTAACTTCAATAAGTTTGGGACTTAGGCTTTGTTATTGTGGTGGCGGTGGTGGTGGTGGTGGTGTTGTCATGTAGGCAAAGTTACTTTGCAGCATCTTATTCCCCAAACTAGACTACTAGACTGACCAGCAAGTCACAGACAGGGTCTGAACTGATTTAACTACATCAAACTTGGTTCCAACCTTTGAATACATGATCACATGCAAGTTTTTGATCTGATGTTTCAAATTTATACTCACACAGCCAACACATAATAAAACTAGAAACCGGGCATGCAAAAAGAAAACTTAGTTGTTAATCAGATGACCATATATTGACTAAACATAAAGACAAGCAACATAAACATAAGCACGTTCTATTACTAATTGACTAAACATAAACACAAGCAACAAGCTTTGGCCCATCTATCCAGCGTTGACATCGAAAATGTAAGTCTCACTCAGCCCTCAACTCTTACCAAAAAGAAAAGCTCTCAAAATGGCCAGAGCCTTCAACTATATGTACTACATCAATCTGTCATTAACACCTACTAAAATCATACATGAACAACATGTATTGCCAATCCTATCTTACATCTCTATAATTTCCTTCACCATGGTGTGGCACCAAATTTAAAAGGAATATGTGCAGTTTTTCAATTTCCTTAAAATTAAATTAAGAAAATGTATACTTTGTAATTAGTTGATATACCACCTTCAGCCAAACATGTCTCCATATGATAGTGTTGACTTTAAGGTATTTAGCATACATAAAACTCCAAAGACAAATTTCCACTTCGTCCACCATTACCGAATCCAAATTAATTCTGAAAACCTATAATTGTCAACTTTCAACAATAGTAAGAGATTGGCACAGAAAATTACATCATGATCATAATCCAAATAAAGCCGAAATGATAGATATATAATCCATTTAAGTAAAAATTAGAAAATATCAAACACGAACTATTGTCCCCATACAGATGAGAACCAGTACCTGTAGCCTCAATTTCTGATCTCTATACCGGTTATCCCTGATTGAACTGGATAAATCATCAACCTTTTTCCTTTCAACAATAAAGTCAAGAACATACTCATTATTAGACTGTCTACATCGAACAATCCAAATTCCATCTCCAAGAGGCAAGCGTCTAACCTGGAGAAAATTCCACACATCAATGCTTTACAAGTTAATTAGAAAAAGTGTTTAAAGTGTGACAAATAGATAAGGATTTGAAAATCCGCACAAAGATTGAATAGGGAAGTGTCCAACTCAAATAAATAACATGTAAATCATTGCTAAAGTTATTAGCAAAGATAAAATAGTGCATTGACATCAAAGGTGAAACAAAATATAGCAGTCGAAAGACAGATAAATTGAGGAGTCATGCCTAGCAGGCTGCCACTTATATTCATTATAAATCTAGCACAATTTGGACCTATAACAAGAAGCTAGAACTGTCATGAGGTCCTATGCTTGTAAAATTGGACCCAACCAGATCATACCTACAAAAGATGACTAAAAAATACTTATCGGCTCATTAAATCACCCAAAACTGACCCAATCAAACTCAACAATATGCTGGTTTTTGAATCTAATCATTGAATCAGATCATTTTAGGCATAGCTCCTGATCCATGCTCATGGTCAATTCAGGTCTTCATCCACCTCCATATCCTGCAGCCAAAATCAAAACAAACCAGACCTACTTGTATCCCTGCGATGAAAGGCTTCACTCAGTTTGCATATTAACCCCACCTCTAAGTTTTAGTCAGTTCTGTCACAATTGACATTGTCATCAGCTGCCGGCATTAGAAGTAAATATCAGGAGGATTAACAAAAGATATAAATTTAAATTTGCAATCAAAGATCTGGCACAAGAAAACATTTGTAACAACAAGACCAGTAGCAAATATCAGACTTTAATGAATGAAGTCATAGAATAGATCATCTATACAACTTGTAAAATACTGACCTCTACTAAGATATTGAATTGAGAGCGTATATTATCGACAACTTTTCTCGAGCGGGACCTACAACATAATGAGAAAGGGTGAACCTTGGCATCCTGTTCTTAATTGGCCATTGCACAAAGTAAGAGTCCTATGGAAACAAAATATTTATAAAAATATATTAGTTAGGTCCTCAAGCTATTAGTCCGTATATGTCATGTTCCATCTCACAACAATTTCAATATATTTTGATCAGCATGGTTCTCACAACAGTAGGCAAGAAAGAGTTAAATAACAAGCAAACAACAAAGTCCAATACAAATTAAGAAGATGCAGAACAGATTATGAACTCTAACTTGAGATAACTCCAATGTTGGGACAATTTTTAGCTCAAGTATTCAGCTGCATTTCACAGCCTCAAAAAGCAAATCTACCAGACAACAAGGAGCTTTGACCCAAAAAATAACCAAATTAACAAAGTGAAATATAAATGAAGAGGTTAGCGCCATATAATTTTGGAAAGTTACAAGGCCATGAACATAATCTTGTTAATAACAACCTATGCAGCCTGTTTTGAGCACTGATTTCAATGTTAACACAATCACAGGTACAGTCACAGGCAGAATTGCTAAGATCTACTCCGAAATAATAAATTTTAATTAGGGTAAAATGTATTGTACCGAACCAATTGGTTCAGTTTGGGAAAATCGGTACATTTTGGCCTGCTGGTTCGGTACAGGCTCCGAACCGGGCCGAACCATCCATTTGATCTAGTTCGAGCCGGTTCGATCTGATTTTGGATGGGGGGACTATGCTCGGTTTCATGTGAGCTCACATCCTCTCTTCTCTTTCTTCTTTCCTTTTTATTTATTTAAAATTTCTCATGGAAATAAAGGAATAGCTTCTATTTGAATTCAACAAAAATATCAGAAAAATCAAATTTCTTAAGAATAAAAAATCAATTCTCCGTCTCAAGAACAAATTCAGAGGATTTTAGGAAATTATAATTTAGTATATATCAAATTACGATACTTCCACTCTGAATAAAAATTCAAAAAAATCAATTTAACTTAGAAATGATAAGAAAACAAAATCCCAAAAAAAATTATCTTAAAATATAATTTGTAAAGCTTGGATCAATATCTGATTAAACTCATAGGCTTTCCAGACTTTGGTAGGATCACAGTAACAATGAACTTCAGAGCGACCTATACCGACTTGATCCAATACTTATTAAAATAATAAATTAAACTTGCCATAAAATCTTAAGGTTAAAATGTATTTTATAAGGTCCAGACTATGACATGTCAGTAGATCAAAGGGACTAATCTTTTTATTTTTTTTTATTTTTAAAGAAATCAACTTTAATTATTTTTCTTTAAAAAAGACCAACCAGCAGATGAATGGAGAACCCTTGTTTAGAGGTCTTTCTGATAAATGAAATGAAAAGAACAAAAAAGTAATCTTCAACTACTCTCGTATGCTTACTCCAAAGGCAAAGTTATAGAATTTACTACGGGACTTCATTGCCTCTTTTTCCTTTTCTCATTCTATGTATAAGGCTGAGCTGAGACGATCTAGTAACATATTATAGTTTGAATCCTAAGAAATACATTACCTTAAGGTTTTATAGTAAGTTTAATTTTATTATATTAATAAGCTGTGAATAAAGTCAGTATAGGTCAGTATGAAGATCATTGTTACTGTGATATTGTCTAAATTTGAAAACCCTATAAATTTGATCAAGTGTTGACCAAAACCTTACAAATTGCATTTTAAATAATTTTTTTTGGTATTTTATTTTCTCATCATTTCTAAGTTAAATTGATTTTTTAAGATTTTTATTTATAGTGAAAGTACCCTAATTTGATATTTATTAAACCGTAATTTTCTAAAATTCTCAGAATTTATTTTTTAAGAGGGAGAGTTAATATTTTATTCTTAAAGAATTTAAATTTTCTAATGTTTTTGTTGAATTCAAATGAGAGCTATTCCCCTATTTCCATAAAAAATCTTAAGTAAATAAAAAAGAAATAGGAAAAAGGAGAGAAAATGATATTTACTTAAAGAATGAAAAAAAAAAAAGAGAGGATTAGAGCTCATGGGAGGCTCTCAGCCCCATATAGCATATTAAAAAAAATGAAAAAATTGAAAACAAATGAATAAAAATTACAAAAAATACTAAACTAGCAATACGCTATTGGTACCAAACCAAACCGAATTGGTTCAATACCATTTCGCAGTTCATTCAATCTTAGTTTTAAACAAGGTTCATCGTACCGAGAACTGATATCGTTTCAATATCGAATCAATATGGTTTGGTACAGGGCATACTATACCAGACTGGTAGCGTACCAATTAGATGCACAAAAGGGTCCCAACCAACGAACTGTCTCGAATCAAGCCAAACCGAGTGGTTCGGTTAAGGATAGTTTGGTTTGGTTTAGTTTGAGATGGTTTTGGTTTGGTTCAGTCGATTGGCCCTCTACACTGAACCATCCTGATTCCCAGCCGATTTGGGATGGTTCGGCATACCATAATTTTAACAAAACTAAAGGGTGTTTAGGTCAGTTTTCTAATAGTAATATATGAAGATTTCAATAAGTTCTTCAACCGGTAGATGATACAACCCTTTTTTCATATAAACTTGTTACTTATTTATTAAACTATGAAAAGATGCCATCGCATTCATTTCAACAACAAATCAAAATAGATATCTTTACTATTTTTTCTTTCCAGGATTACAAAACTCCTTTCCATTAAGATGTTAATAAACTTCTTTCGAGCTAGGTTCAGGGGTTCAACATGAACCAAAAAAAAAAAGATGATGTTCAGCCATTATAAAGCCATGTTAAATTGCATTATATTTCAATTTCACTTCTCATTATCAATGTGAGTCGCGCATTCCATTTAGTTTCTTTCTTCCTCTTATCTTGCTACCCCAAGTCCCCATAATGTTCAATCTTCTCCTTGAAGAGTTATTACCACATGCAAAGAGTTAATCAAACAATACAATATAGAGGCTTATCTTGATCAAGGTATGCACCACCATCCGGCTATATCTCGACACTTGGGACAGGGAATGTTCCAAAAGACATCGATTGGGATGTTGGGACAGTAGCAAGTTGGTCTTGTTTCGGTATGTAAGATGGTAATCTGCCCTGGCATCTCAAGATGTCTCACCAGGATGTGAAACCATGATAGTTACACAAACAAGGTCAGAAGAAGACCCAACTCACATGTGACCCAAACCAAAAAAGACCTTGATGCAAACGCGACACATATAGGGTCAGTCAGGATGGGTTGCTCAAGGGTCATATCAATTTGCCATCCTTATACTATGCTCCAATATCAAGAGTCATAATTAGTTGAATATGTCGTAAGTTGAAGCAATTGTATGATACTTGTTCTTGGACAAATATGTTTAACAAAAAAAACAAAAAAACTCTAATTATTAATGTGCCTGTGTTTATCTATCTACCAAAACATCGCAAAATACCACATGAACGAAAACATAAAGAATTATTCTATCATAAAATAAACAGGATGAAGAATAAACTAACCATTACTTCAATAAAAAATACTTGTTTATTTTTTGAATTGTTATACTGACCCAAAATTTTCACGATCATCCAATATCAAGATAACATCATAAACATCCTTGAATCTCTCCCCAGATTTATAGGGTGGCATTGCAAGAGCATCGATATCTCCCTTCATATCATCACCACCAAATGATTTGTTCAATGTTATGTCCTGAGCAGCCCACAATAAGTTGCCTTTATTAATCATCAATGTTGAGCTCTTATCTAGGAATGTTTATAAGAATCAGGATTCTTTATAAAATGATAGTTCTTGGTTACTTTTCCATGATGACTGGAAAAGCAACCACTTTTAGTGTCATGTGCAAAGACAACATACCGATGAAGTGCAAGCCCTCAGATTGAACGAGTCCAGAGCCGATTCTGCAGATACCGGAAGTGGACAAATTGAAATTACACCAGAACTAAATGTTGTCCTATTCTCTGCATCACATACTATTGAAATTAATGAAAAAAGATCATTAAAAAAAAATATTTTTCATTAAAGGACAGCATCTGTTACAGTAACATTCAGGATTGTTTCTGAAAATATTGTCAGGAAAACGCATCCACATACCTATAGAAGTGCAGGCAGCCAGTGTTGAAAAACAAACCTTCTCAACAAGTTCTGCAGACTCAGAATCTGAACTATCAATCTGAACAAGTGATGAAAATGTGTTTAGTATGTCACATTGTTTTACCAAATAAAACTAACCAATGGTTTGCAATGCCTGCTAGATGTAACTTTCATAAATCACCACAGCACCTTACAGGCAACAACACAAAATTATACTCAATAATTTGCAAAACCACCAAGAAAACAGATCTAAGTTTTCAAATCTTAACACTGTAGCAATCTAAGGGAAAAGAATAACATTAGACTGGGCCGAACATGTTTAAAGTTCTAAAATGTAAGGAGGCAGCCATCTAAAACCTCATCCATCACTAGAGAATACAAGGGGATGCCACTCCCTTCAGAAACATGTCAGATTGCATGTTTTTGAACTGATGAAATAGTTGAACTCAAGCAGAAGAATTAGTGCAAATCTCACAATGTTGCATTTTCAACAGTGCTGTTGTTATAGGAGAAAAATCAGGTTTCAAATATCTGGATAAGAGAAAAAGACACCTGTAATACATTACAATTGAAATTCAGTATTTATGATCTACAAAAGCAGATCTGTAACAACATGTTGCCAGCTTGGACCGCCTGTTCTAATCCATCAAAAAAGGCACCACCAAATACATTAGCAAAACCATCAATACTTCGACCCAAGTAATCAATACAGCATTATTCAACTAGCTATTCAACCCATTTATGCAATCTGATGCTTTACTCGTGTATGTTAAAAAAAAATCAAAAGGGGAAAAATGTTTAAAGAAAATCATTGAACAAATACTAGCGCAGCTGTTCTTATTTAAAGGTCAAGAAAGAAGCAAAAAACCAGTTTTCTGCTATCTGCAAAAGGGAAGGGTATGTGCCAAGCTTACAATTCCTTCCAAGTAAATGGTTTGCATATGTAATGTCACCTATGCTTTACAGGTGCTTCAAATAGAAGAAGAATCTTATGTCAAGGAACGTGGTCATACCACTATGGTCATGGCCACTGTTACATTTCTTAGAACATAAGATGCAGCAAACTGTCCTGGCATCCCATGGGACGTCCCGTCAGGATCTAAAATCCTGGTTGAGTAATACACTTGAAAGGATATGTTTATGGGTACCCATGTGCTTGCTTATTGGTGCCCTCCCACTTAGGGGTGGCAACTCGGATTCGACCCATGAACATGACTTGAACTCAAAATCAAAATAAACCATTAAACACGATTAATAAACAAATCATATCTTGAGTTGACCCATAAACCTGAAATTGACCAATAATTGACATGATTATGCAATGGGACAACTCATATAACATGATCTGCAAACTCGGACATGATCCGTTAGACATATTTAACTTATGTTAGAAAATTATGTGTATATCTTTATTCAATATATAAAATAAGCAAAATAAAAGAGAAGAAGAAAAAAGCAAAGGAGGTTCCGGGTATCAGCAGTATCGAAAATTTGTGCCGTTTCGGCTAACTTCTGATACAGTACACTAAGGGTGCGAACCATACTGAACTGGCTCATACCACCACCTCCATCATCATCAAAAAAAAAAGAGGGAGGAGAGGAAGAGAGAGGGCTGTCAAAAGAGGGCCGCCTTTGGAAAAAAAAAGAGAGAGAAAGAGAGAGGGAGAGAGAAGCATACCTTCGAAACTAGAAAGCCCTTCGATCGCAATTATCCAGCAATATTGCTGATTCGATCAACCACCAGCAACAAGCGATGCACGACAGACGATGGTCAATGGGCGAAGAGTGAGGATTAGGGTTTTGTCTTTCATGAGAGAGAAGAGGCAGATTCTTAAACAAAGTCAAAGACTCTTGTTTTAATAATGGATTGTTTAAAAAGCAGGTTGAACCCAAACCCGGTAACCCAATTAACTGATGACATCGCACCATTTTTAAAGGATGAGCCAACCCAACTTTCGGTCTGTACAATTCGGGTGAATTCAACTCTCCTAGCCAAAAACACACTTTTATTTTTATTTGTCCTTTAGTGATGCTTGTGGATACATAATTATTTTATGATTGAATTAATATTAGACGGATTACACAAGTTAGATGAAATAAAATCTGATTTCAAATCACACAGGTCGAAAAAAGAGCATACATTCATGGCAACCCAAACACGACCTATTTATTAAATAGGTTACGTGAGTCATGCCATGTAACCTGTATAACACATAAATCATGTTCATGTCTAGATTTCTAATACAATTAATAAATAGGTCATGTTCGGGTTAATATATTTGCTGTTATACTCTTAAATTGACACAACCTATTTATGACTAATTGACACGATTTGCTACCTCTACTCCCACTATTTCCACCTATTGGATGCCAAATTTCACTTAAAACGTGATATAGTGCAACTAAAATTTCAAATCATGTTTCCAGTGGCATCTGAACTCCAACCTGCTTTTCTCTTTCTTTACCTTTCTCACAACAAATGATATAAGGCTTCAAATTACAGGTCCTGCCATACACAGCATATCATAGCCAAGCATCAAAATGCACCGCCTCAATAACTATCAAATATTTGCTATCAGTGGTCAAGTTCGATCTCTAAATTCCATGGACAAAAATGGAGGAATTTGCTCGCCTAGGTTCAGGGGTTTAAATCCTCTACAAGTTCAGTAATAGGAAATTCCTCTAATTGAGGTAATCAGCAGATTTTGAAAAGCTGTGCAACTATGGTCCTCATCCAAGTCAGAAAGATTGGTTGATTTGGAAAGAGAATTTCACCCACAATTTGTTTGCATATCAGAATCTGCCATAAACTGAAGCTGTAGGAAATCCATACAACTTGTGGTCTAAGGATCCATTGCCTCAGTTCAGATAGACCAGGATAATGCTACAAGTAATAACACCTGGGACTGACAAAAACATAGAAACAAGATACCGTATGTCATATGTGATGACAGAAGAGCTGTGGAAGGAAAAGCTAATCATCAGTGTCTACAAAAAGTAGCGAACAATAAAGTGCCCTCCAGTAGCAAACCAAATTTCTTTAGAAAAGAAAACAGAGCATCTCATCTTTAGAAAATAATGTGAATGAGTCATTTAAAGGAGTCAATTTTGCTTTAAGTTCAGCATCAAAACAATAGACCAGGATGCAAGCCTATACATTTGCAGCAGAGTGGTGTCTGGCCAATATATGGAAAATAATGGAGGCATTTACGTAAGGCAGGTCTTACCCTGTCTACAACCTTGCTTGATATACTGTTTGACTCCAACTGACAGCTGAAATCAGCTGAGTGTGAAGTTAATTCATCAGCAGAAGCAGCACGAACAAACTCTTGATGAGACAAACTTTCTCCAGTAAGAGAAATGCGAGATCCACCAGTCATGGTCAATGGTTCAGAAGGATCAGCTAATCCAGATCGCAAGAGGCACTCACGTGCAGCTTCTTGCCCTTCTTGAGTTAGCATGTACCTACACAGAAATAGTTAATGCATTCTTAACAATAAAAATACCTGAATAAGATAAGTTGTAATTAGAAGACAAGCAGCTAATAAGATTAATAAAACTCTGTTCAATTAGAACATAAATAACTGCAAAAGATTATAGATAACTAATGAAATTTTTTAGATTTATCTCATGGATACCAAAAGTCAGAAACAAACTTTGATACATAATGATATTAGAAACATATCAATGGTGATTTGTCCAACAAGCATTCTTATGCAGCGTGAAACCCAAAATGTTGGCCACATATATTAGACTCCAAAGTAACATCTACATTAAAGTACGTGTATTTCTAGGCAGTCTAAATTAGTCGCAACTTGGAGGGACTTGCTACCACTGCTACTGCTATTGCAACAAATGAAAATATAGTATTCAGAGCAGAATCTACTGTCACAGTCATACATATCTTTTTCCATGCACAAGTTAAGGAACTTTGAATCTATAAAATAGTAATACATTCTATGGTATCTATACACTTATGTTACCTATGGGCATTCCTATATTATTCATATTCACATGCAGAATTACATGTAATTTTATACAAAGAAATCCCTGGCAACATGCACCACTGAGTCTCAGTCCTGCAATTTTATACATCAGTATTGATACTAATCAAAATATTCTTTAACTTCTGCACTAAATAATGATAACACAAAAGTTTCAAATTCCTAACTTACAAGACTATATCCACCAATAACACAAAATGCACTAGAGAAGACAGTATTTTCTAGGATTGTCTGTTATATTCATCAAGGGATTCCCTGATGCATTGTGATCCCTGAAACAACATCATCTAATGCTTTGAAATCGGCTTTGCCGGATAAGAGTTCACCCAAGCACTAACTTGCAGCCAAACACAAATTGCTGGGTTAGCTTGAGACAATTTTATTAAGGGCATTGATGTTCACAGTTACCAAGTATGTCCTGTACTTCAAGTTAAGGCACAACATATTTCAACATAATTATCAGTACTAGATAATGAATGCATGCACCAACTGCCAAGATAAAGTATGCTAACATAGTTATAACATAAGATGCTGGTAACATTTCAAGTAAAAGTGATGAGAAACTTCAGAAAGTGTTTTAGTATCTCCAATGTGTTTTTTTTTAAAAATTTTAATATAACATGCTAAGTTCTAGTCGACCACATTTTACTCCAAAGTTGTCCAAAAAACCAAAACAATAGTACTGCATATGCTAGCTCAAGACAAGGCCAAACTATGCTTCCAAAACAGATATTTTACAACTAGGCCAATATAGGAAAACCCAAGAATGTTTTATCGGCTCTACATGAGACTTCAGCAGTTGCTCCATCCCAACAGAAAAATAATTAAACATGGTTGTGCAGACAAAGCCATGAGCTGCAGCTAGTAAATTATAACTTGAGAAAGAGAGGACTAGCAAAAATTTTGTGAAAACCTTATATGGGGCATGTAGCAAATGTTCCATGCATGTTCCAATGGGAACATAAGTGGATTCTTAATTGCGCTTAGTCTATTAAAGAATCTGCCCAAATCATAATCCACACTAATCCATTTATTTTGCTTATTCAGATAAGCTGCCTCCAAGAAAAATTTTTGATCAACGTGATTCCATGCAAGCAGATTACAACCTTGCCAAGAAAAATATCGAGCAAATTGGAGAATCATGTGAATGTAGATTTCAAGCATGGGTCAACTCCATAATAAATCGGGTTAAAACTCATCCAAGCTTGTCAATCCCTTTTGCACCCTAAATAAAATAAATAATAAACTAAGAGGGTGTAGAAAGGACACTATGGAAGTTGTAAGCAAATATTCATCTGCCAAGTGGGGCTAAGATGACTGTTAAAGAGCTTGAATGAGGGCAGTCCCTCTGCGAAGCACCGACATAGCTGTACAAATGGTGAAACCTAAAATTGAACAACTTCAAGTAGTTTGACTAACCACACCTGCAGGAGAAAAATATAATGATAACCAGCTCCAATAAATCATAAAAGTCAGCAAAAGAATATGTATGCAATTAAGTGATACAGAATTTTCAATTATTCATATGCAATTTGTCAGAATATTGTCACCATATTCTATGGTCAGAAAGCTTGCCTCTTGCAAATTCTCAGAAAATACAGTTTTGGAAAAGCAGTCTGCGTTACATTTAAGTATATGATTAGCAAAATGAGAAATTTAGTTGTTTCTCTGACAAACTATCAAAACTTTAGCAGAGACAAAATGTTTCTTAATTGAATTAAGAAAAATAATTATGCTAAACCAAACAAAAGGCTTACTTTTGTTCATAAAATGATTCTTCTATTTATACAACAAATATTAATTAAGAAAAAAGCATTATGCTTCTTGATATAGCAGAGACATGGAGGACTGTCTTAGAAACAACAAGATTAACAAGCACAATTAATTATTACCATGCAAAGATGAAGACATTTTTGAGTGTTCAATAACGAGCATCATATTCCTTAGCTCATGAAGAAGTGACTAGCAAAACATGGACAAATGATGCAAATTTTTAATCAGAAACATATGCTACCAATTAAGGTTTTTATCAACTATTTGTTTACTTTTCTTTTTACAGAATAATATTGATATTGTTAATCGGAGTCCAGTTTTACCAAAATTTAAATTTATTTACTTAATTTACAGTCTAGACCTAGTAGCTGAGTACCCACAACTAAGGGTATCACATCCAATAGTTAAAAAGCCAAAGGAAAGAGGCAGGGCATTCAAACTCTCAATGAGGAACACTATGACCCTCATGCAAAGAATGGAAATGGGTGTCATCTTGAACCCTTTTTTTTTAACCCACAGTAAGCACATAATATTTTAGAGTCTTGTGGATAACCAAAAGCAGGAAGCCATGTACTTTGTTTCAATACCTCCATGTTTTAATACTTGTGTAGAGATTGATGGGTACAAGTGATACATATAACTATATCAACCTCTAGCACTGTGTCTCCACTTAATCGTGTCAAGGTAACAAAACCCTTACTGCAGAGGGTGCCAACTGATTCAGTTGGTAAAAATCAGGGGGGCTTGGTACCAGTGACCTGGATTCAAGTCATGCCCTCAAAATGATTTCTGAAAATCACTGCTAGACTTCCTCCCATCCTAGTTCTAGAAAAAATAAAAATCACTGTATTCCTTTCATCAGTTTTTAAAAGCAGAGTACAATGAATATGCCTCCCCTATAAGGCATAAACTGAGGTTCAAGGTTTGCACCTTAGACTGGCATTGCTTTACAATGTGTCATGAGCCCCATGGCTTTTGCACCTTAGACTAGCATCGCTTTACAATGTGTTATGAGCCCCATGGCTTTCTCCTTAAGTCCTTGTCACTAATAGAGGTTTGCACCATAGTGTAGCATCACTATACAATGTGCCATAAACCTCACGACTTTTCTCAAGTCCTTATCAGTAATAAATAAGAACAGAAACAAAATGTCACCTTGCTGGGCAGCTAGATTTCACAACTAGTCCTTTTGATATCAAGGTCTTCATGCAACTCCATCCAGTATACCAGTCCCTCTGTGAACTCCCAAATTGCCCAGGTCTCCCTTTTGCTTTATCTGGCCTGTTGAAACCAAATTAGCAAGCAAACCATCCATACTGCACTTCAAAAGGATCTAAAAGAATAATAACCAGTCACTAGTGGGAAGAGCCACTCACGCAATTGCAGTTCGAGACAACCCACTTGCTTCTGCAGCATCAATGAGTTCCTGCTTTTTCATATAACTACTCCCACTCGCCATCGCCCTGGAAAACAAAAGTATAGTTTCAAGAAATAAATACGTCAAATTGCAATCATAAAGCCTTGTATATTTACCTGTAAAGAGAAATCAATAGCGCATACGCTACAGAATTCTTCTGAGGCAGATAACGTTTGGGCCCTGTCGCTTTCTTTCCTATCAAAAGATCATCTTTTTAAGGGAAAGAAGAGAACTTGACAGTAAAAGAAACGCAATTTTCCATACAAATTCCAGGGAAGATAGACCCAAAAAAAAAAAAAAAAAAACCTACCCTTTCGTGCGACATTTTTAGACGGGGATGCATCAGAGTCATCCTTGGGGAAAAACCCTTGCATGAGCCTCAGAATCCACTTCCCCACACCCCTATACACGAACCAAGAATCAGAGAATCATTCAAAAATAATGAAAAAAAAACTAGAACAGCGTTTGCATTCAAAAAGTTCGCCATTTTACTTGATCTGAGATAGGTCCTTTAGGGTTTTGATCGGGGTTTTGGCGCCGCAGATGTTGCAATATGCCTTGAAAAGCGTCGAGTCGAGGTTTTCCGAGATCCTACCCTGCTCGGCCATCTCCTGCCGCTTTCTCCAGAGGTACAGCGCGATCTCCTCGTTCTCGCTGCAGCGGACGGGCAGCTTGTTCTCCATTGATCGATCGGATTATGGGAAGAAGAGAAGGGACGGAGGAGGAAATGCGGAGGAATGGATTACAGGGTTTGAGGCGTTCGATTCGAAGGGGAATTCGGAGAAAGAAAACAATCGTTTGTATTCGATCCGGGAAGGAATGGAGAGGGCTCCCTTCCTCCTTGGCTTCGGATGCATCGAGGATGGTCGACGGAAGGCCTGAGTTCGGATCCTCCACAATGCCCGCCAAACTAAAGCCGGTCCGGTCCATAAGCCGAATCGGGTGGACCGGCATACGATCCCGAGTCACAAAATGATAATAAGGCTCAAATATCCTTTTTCGTCCTCGAACTTTCTTTCAAATTCTATTTTGGTCCTTAAACCTCCAATAACTACAATTTACCACCTTACGTTTTAAAAATATTACATTTGTCACGTACCATTGGATTAGTCAGTTAAAATCTGCAAAACAACTGGCTTGCCATTCGAACAAAACCACATTAACTATTTTATTAGCTTTAATTAATTTTCTTTATCAAAAATAAAAATTGATCCCATAAAATAAAAGAACAAACACGTAATATTATTGCAACATAAGAGACTTAATTATAATAATTAAAAGTTTCAGAATCTAAATAAATTTTAAGTGAAAGTTTGAGGACTAAAATAATAATATGATAATGATGATGAAGTAAATGTGAATATGGTGATAATAGGGCAAGGGTTAGGATAGTTTCCGCTGATTGATTTAGTATGCTAACTTACATATGCATGATTATGATTTATGATGATAATGATGATAATAAAAATAGCTAAATTTACATCTTAGATAGCATATATATATATATGCACTATTTAGTGTTTACCCAAATAATATCATCCTTTTCCACTTGAATAAGGTAGTATACTAAAAAATTAGCCTCTTCTAATCATTAGAAAAAAAATATTAAAAAAAGGACTAAAATATACTTTTGATTTCCAAACTCTCATTCAAAATTCAATTTCGTTCTCAAAATTTATGTTGTTACGATTTAGTCCCCCGAATGTTGCAATTCCTAATAACACCAGCAATTCCGTCAATAAAGGGAATAATATTCAAATCATAGGATACCAATCAATATTTTTTTCTTTAAAAAATATATGCATTTGAAAATGGGTTGTCTACTACTCTCTATGCTCCTAGTCTGACTCCTCCTTTCACCTTGTTTTTAATGCCCTCTTTCTGTAACTTGTACATCACTTAAGCTGATTAAATTTTTTTAAACATGAAATCGAATACGTTTCATAGCTAAATGAGAGCAAAGCCCTCTTCTACATCATTTTCTTTTTTAATATCATTCAAATAACATAAATCCCCTGCTTTCTTTTTCTGATTACTCTGTTTTCCATTGAAAATTATTGTTTTGTCATTATCTGTGAAACTAAAGGTGTGAATCATATTACTTTCCTCGCATGGTTATCAAACCGCAAGCGAACCTTTTGTTATTGTTTGATTAATGGCCCTGGTTTAACTCCCCATGAGGGGCTGAACTAATCCAGTTAGAGAGAAGTAGGTTCCATGCCTCACTCTTTAAAAAGGTTGTCCATGAAAGTTTTATGAAGTTCTGTGAAAGAAAAAAATAGTCTCTCAAAAAAAGAAACCTCAATAATCACCCACAAAAGAGCTTCATTAGCTCTTGAATCATCAACTTAAGTAATTTCCTTGTGATTTCACTCCTGATTTGTTATCGTGTTGGAGAGGAAGGAGAACTAGCGATACTGCTAAAGACTGAAACAGAGTTGCGGAGCAAACTAAGTTAAAAAAAAAAAAAAAAACTGTTACCTCATACTTCAAACTAAAGGAAAACTATCAAATGTTGTGGTGTTTCTCGTTATATGTGATGGACTCTCGCACTACTAAATGGGTGCTTTATTTGCTTCCTATTTGTTAGGCTTAAGAAAGGAATGGGATAAATTAATCCAGGTACCATCCCATATTGTTACCTCTTTCTAAATCACTCTAACGGAATTAATATCTCATTTCATTTTTTTTGCTTATTATCCAAGAGGAAGAAAGAGGAGGAGAAGAGAAAAACTGAAGTTTTCTCTTCTCTTAGGAGAAGATTAAAAACTTAGGTGGAGGTAAAACGAAGCCAATTGGAGTGTTCTAGTTGAGAAGTAAGCATCAAATCCACTTCACTGAATTGTTATATTCTCCAAGATCTTGTCTCATCTTTGTTCGTGAGGTTTTCTCATCTTCACTTCTCTTTGGTTTCATATAAGGGTAAAGATTTGCTTATCACCCAAGAGTTGTTAGTTCTTTTGATGGTTGTATGCTGTTGGTATTAGCTTGTAATCCCATTATTATGTATTAGCTTGAGTTATTTATCTCTATTCCTACTTTGGTACACTTATACTCGATTGCCTTTAATCAAAGTCCAATTGGTCGTTTCTGGGGTTACCAAGGTTGATTGGAAGACCAGACCAACTTAGCTCAAATTGTGGCCTTCCCCTCGGTCCACTTTGAAACCCAGTTGCACCATATCCAACCAACTTGACAAAGCTTGGAATGGCCAAGAAGAAGAACAGTAAAAATATATACAAGAGGGGCACCCTCTTAACCATTACAACAGCATCATTGTGGAACCTGGCAACAGCCCAAACCTAGTCCAGATAAGCTCAGGTGCCTGAAGAGAGCTGCATTTCACTCCAAAGGCAGGGAGAGTCCAGAAAGGAATGAATCATCCACCCATCCATCCATCATGGGCACTTGGGTCCCCCTCTCTTGGTCTTCCAACTGTCGTAGCAAGGGCAGAACTGCTTGTTCCCATACGTGCCGGGAGGCACGCAGAGGCACTTGGCACAGCACTTCTGGCAGAAGAACATGCATGGCTTCTTGTACGCAGTCGCCGAGCACCGAGCCGTGCAACGGCCCGGGCATTCTGCAGGAGGTTCGTCATCTCATTTCATTCATTCATTCTTAGTTGAAGAAGTGAGAAGCAGGAAGAGTGTGAGTGAAGCTGGAATGGAAAACAAAATGAATGAATGCTCTTACCCTGGGGTTGGAGGCTTCCTTGAGTTGTTCCATACTGCCGCCATTCACAGGAGTGATGGAATTTTAGTTGGCTAAGAAAATCACAAGTGAATTATGTATGATAGCAGGAGAAGGGCTTGGTTGGTTGAGCCTTACCAGTGGAAATTTGATAGGTTGAGGAGTGGGTCCTGGAGTGTTTCCTGGTTGGATAGCTGGGCCTGGAGAATGGTGATCACCCTGCACTCACAATGGAACTAATGTCATGCTTCCATGGTCTTAACATGTGTTTCTATTAGAGTATGAATAACACATTCATCATCATACACTTTTATGGATTTGAACCTAGATCCAAATGCCTTGAAATCAAATTCATGTCTTTAATTTCTTTAAAAAACCTTTGCTAGATCAATAATGATAGGTGTTGCAAGGTCCAAAATATCAATCAGAAGGATTTTAAATCCAGTTTTAATGAATTGACCTTCCCCATGCAAACAAATTTATTGGTCTAACCATTGCCACCTTTAGCTGCAAAAGGTTATGAACTCAGAGATCTTGTGGTGCTACATGGATGGTTATGAGAGAGAGAGAGAGAGAGAGAGAGAGAGAGAGAGAGAGAGAGAGAGACCTGGCCTTGGGTAGATAGAAGGAGCGTGAAGACAATGCAGAGGACAATAATGTGCATTTTGCTCGCCATGGCTAAGCTAAAGAAGGAAGAATATATCTTTCTTTCTTCTTCTTCTTTCTTTTCTTCTTTCTTTGAGGAATATATTCCTAGCTACCAAAGAGGAAGGAAGAATATGTTGGGATAAGAAAGTCTTTGTGTTCTCTTGGGTGAGGATTTGGAGTGGAAGCTGGGGGTTTATATTGGCGGTTGGGGTTGGCTTTATGCACAAAAGGACAGTATTCATAATCAAACCACAAAAAAGAATGCAATAATGCTACAGTTGTCGAGTTGGACATGGATGAGCAGTTGGTAGTTTTTGGCCTTATCCGGTTCTTGTTTTGTTTGGATTATATATATATTATGTTTTCGATCTTTGATGACTCCAAAATCCACCGAGATCTGTATATAAATTACCACTTTCCATGTGCTGTAAAATTTTTAGACGAAAAATGATGGTTAGACTCACCTTTGGGACGGGTTTTATGGGATAGCTGATATGGGGTCACCTCAACTTGATTGTTTTTTAAGCTCCTGATAGATTGTGGCCATTTAATTTTTTGGAATATAAGACATGCACTGATGCATGCTACCTAATGCATCATGGTGTCTGCATTGCAATGGTGAAAGATTGTAATTGAGCAGTGTATATCTCTAAATATTTTTTGTTGCTATATGATAAGCTATATGCAAATCCCTATCTCTAAACATTTTTTTGTTGCTATCTGTTGCTTGTTAATCAATGAGCATTGAACATATTCAAGTATTCAGCTAGAAATATGATTCTTAGGTGCAATTAAATGCAAGTTGATAGTTGGAACTTCACCCAAAAAGGTTAGCCAGAAGGTGATATTGTAATTATTAAGTTACCTAAGACCTAGGTATTAATAATTAACAAAAGTAATATGAAATTTTGTTGTTGTAAGTATAGTTCCATATTTGATATTTAACTAAATATATACAATTAAAATATGATTTCTAGTCTTAAATAATGTTAACCTCTATAAGATTTGAGTAATTTAATAAACTTGAGTGTATTCTTTGATGATTTGGATTTGGTTAGAGCTAAACTCATGTAATTTTCACTAAGCTAAGAGTCCAAATTCCAGTTTAACCAAATTCAATTATAAACATCACGATCAACTATAATCAATCTGCTTAGATATCATTTAAGACCAATTGGAATGTGATATTTGGATTACTAGACTCTGTGAGTCTATGCTGGACCAAACACATGCTACCTAGCACAAGCTCTCACAATTGATAGGCATGATATTTTTAGATAATAGATAGTGCTTGATAGTCAAAAGAAGAACAGTTAGTGCAAGCAAGTTTTCTGATTTAAAATATGTTTCTTTTAAACATAAGTTCACAGTTAGAAGAAGAAGATGATGATCCAAACCATAAAGCCACACCATGAGGTGCAAAGCATGCTATTGTTGGTGTTATTTCTCTTTAGTTTCCTTCCAATCAACCCCCAACAACAAAATAAGCCTGCATGCCTCCTCCTGTTAATTACTTTTAAGGAAGAGCCTGCCACTTCACTGGGAAAGAAGGGTCCCAAGATACGTAAGACCCCATGATCTCAAACTCAACCATGTGCATGGAGAGAATCTGGTGGAGCCCTCACATGTGCTCTCACTTGTTCCCTTCTACGTACATTATTCTATTTTTAAGCTATCTTGGAACCCCCATGGGAGGAACCCATCACATGAAGCCCCAGATGTGGCCCCGGGGGTCATCTGTCTTCCTTCGTCTTTGTGTCTGAGGCTATCATTCTCCCGTGAACTCATGGAATCTTCCCCTATCCCAGCTTTGTTTTCTTCTCAACCATGAGGCTCTTCGGATGCAATGATTTTGCGTGTAATTACTGTTCACGTAGGTTGGTCTTTTCCTCTAAAGAACACGTGGCAGCCATGCAGGAGGGATAAACGTAGTAATTTCTAGTTACAATGCCCTCGTTGTTCGGCGTGTTAACTAATTAGGTGATGGCTTGTTTGTAGCGTCTCGTGACGCCCTTTTGGAAGCTGTGGTTCTTTCCTTCCCTCATCGATCACACGCCCACAAGAAGCCATGCAGTACTGTCATCATTGGAGAGAGCTAGGGGACAAGGGGGCTTCTTTCATGCCCCCACAAAGGATTGGTATGAAGGGATGGTGGGGTGCTCAGGCTTTGGACGTGAGTTTTGAACTTGAAGCCAAGGTTTCAATGAAGTTCAAATAATGGACCCTTTTAATGCTATTGAAGATCACAGGCATGATCTACTTCAACCATATTTGCTGCATGTTTACAAGTAATACAGAAGAACAAGTAATTAATAAAGAAAACTTATTAGTGCTATTTGTTTAGGTTTTTTTTTGGTTGAATAAATATCATTTTATTAGCTGTCATAGAAATTTAAATTTAAAAATATTATTTTACTTAGAGTATCAATGTAAATTATACTTCTCTTAGTGCATTTGGTATGGAGTTAAATAGAACTTTTCTGTAATTTTTCATTCTTTTTGAGGGTGTTTGGCATAGAGTTAAGTTTTTTTTTAGAAAGATAATTTTTTCTCTCTTCTACTTCTCAAATGTTAATCTAAGATAGGCATGTTAATAGGGTTAAAGGTAAAAATAATTCAGAAGATAAAAAAAAATAAAAACATTAGAACTAATAAAATATTAAATAATTTGACTACTCTCTCTCTCTCTTCTTACATGTTTTATATTAATGATATTAACAAAATATTAATAGCATTTTCTCCTCTTTTATATTAACATTATTTCAAACATAGTTGATGGTTGCACTTATAATATTTTACCCTTCATTCATGAATGCAACCAAATATAGCTGATAGAAAAATTTTTACATTCTTAAAATTTACACTAGAACATGTTACTTTTGTAACTTTTTACCCTTTTTTTTTTTAATTTCTATGATCAATACAAATCACACAATCAAAGACCTCGGTAATTGTTATGCTATTTATTGTTGCAAACTTTCTTGATATCCAATTATGCTCATGTTATTAAAATTGGAAACTACCAACTCATACTTAAAAGCTCAAGGGAAAGACAATAGTAAATAAGCTTTATAATCAGCACTAGCATAAAGAGGACTTGAATTCATGGTCTCCAAAGGATATGAGCTTTGATATCGGATTAACTAACTAGTAGACCACCAAAATGTAAGTTGATAGGACAAAAAAAAAAAAAAAAAAACTATATGTCAATAATGCTAGATTCATGCATGTATTGCATACAATAAGAAGCTGATTAGGAGAACCAATACTTGCCTCAAGATCTAGGTTATGAGTTGAGGTTTTTTGAAACTCTTTGTAGGTAATATGTCAATAAGAAGGATATGAGGACCCCCTTTTAGGCCTACCACACACAATGTATGAGCCTCATCTATCAATTGACCCCAATTTATCATAGCATGTCAAGCCAACATTTGCCCCCTGAGTTTATGACAACATAAGTCAATCTAAGCATCTTGCTCAAAAAAGATGTTGGCATATCAATCTTGCATTTTAAAGTAGTAGTATAATAGGTTGTATCAGAAATTCCTAACCATTTTTCTCCTTTTCTCAATTTTTCTAACTAATATTTTTAAAAGTTTTCCATTCATCTTCTTTTTTAAATTTAGCTTAGAAAATGCCAATGGCTATATCTATAAATGCTTTTAGTTGAGGCCCTCCACTGGTTGCTACCCAAAAAAAGAAGATAGGATTGAGTTGTTATAGAAGGTGCTATTCTAAAATTTAAGGCAATTCATTGCATCCTCTATTATAGAGAGTGCGGCACAAGAAAGAGAATTTTGCCTTGGATCCAATAAAGCTCACCTTAAATTACTATCTAAATTACTTTGGGACTCCAAAAGAACTTTAACATTGCAATTTGATTGTTAACATAAGCTAAGAGGCAAAAGGGGTAAAGCTTTTCATGCATTGACATTAATCATTTCTCTGACTTTTAGATTCTTGGAGTCAATTAAATCTAACTTTATTTGCAAAGTTGTTGTAGATTCATATAAACTACTACTCTTTTCTTCTCAAACATGCCCATAGTGATTCCTTAGTTGAAGGTCCTCAAAAAGTAGTTTTTATTGGCAATATATAATAGCTAACTGTTATATTGTAGTCCCATATTATAAAATGCTTCTAGAGAAATTGAAAAGCAATTTAAAGGGAAGTTGTTAGAAATTACTATTTGAAAAGAATCACATCACATTGCTTAATTGAATTTAATTCACCACTTTACTTGAGTGTCCATTTGAATGATAAGCATCAATATATAGCACATCAACACCAAGTTCTTTCAACCCAGAAACCATAGCGAATATGATGTCCTACCTCAAGTAAATAGGTTGATAGACCATGATACATATAAACTTCATTAATATAAATTATAATCACACATAAGGTATCCATCTTCCTTTTCCATGGCACAATGTATCTTAGTTAGTTATAAATTTTCAAAATTTATTGAATTCAGATCTTTTTGAATCATTGGTAATTCAAAAAATTTTTGATTTGGTAGTTATAAATTTATATGCTAAATTGTTCAAAACACTCCTAAAATATAATTGTTTATGGTTGTTGGAAGGGGTATTTTGGTAAAAACTTTCTCTAAACTAGTATAGCCCAATACTGTTTATTGCAGGCCATTTTTATCAGGGCTAGCATGGCTCGTTTTACACTACAATTTTGAAGTAAGAACCTCCATTTCTAGAATCAAAAAAATTTAAGTATGAATGAGAGAATATCACTTTAATTGTTTTATTATTAAAGAAACTAGATCTTGGCACTTGCTATGCATGCAAGTGGAAAAATGGATGGCTGTGATCCTCTCATGTGATTAAAGATCTGGTTTACAGAACTTTGGAATGTTTTACAAGGCAATGGGAAGCAAGGATGTTGGGTTAAGATGAATTTGTCAAGTTTGCTCTAACTTGTTTTACAGATGTACCTGGCTTTTAACTTTAAGGGCACACCAAGGGGACAATGCATCTTTTTGAAATGCCTAATTGGATTTTCTCATTTATTGTTCTTTTATATATATATATATATATATATATATATTGTCATTTGTCACAATTGTTTGCTTCCTGGAATGTTTATAAACTATAAGCGCTCTTCCTCTTGATTGACTGTTTAAAGCAGTGCTCTTGGGAAGGAAGCACCCAACCTTCTGATCCAGACTAGTCACATGAAGTCAAGTGACATATGGATGCTTGGATGTCCAGTTGGAGTTTGCTTCGTACAATACTAAGGAAAACAGAAGATCAGGTAGATGTGGTCCATGTGGATGGTCACCTTGCATCACAAACAAGTGGATAAGGACCCATGATGAAACTAAAAGATGAAAATGATCCTTCACATATTAATCTATGACCAAAATCAAGTCATGCATTGCATAGTTGACTTAGGATTGTATCTGCTGCCAAACAAACTGGTTCATGGAGATGACAAAAAGAGATAAGCATGATTTATAACTGGTCATCTAACATTGGACTTCCAGACCACTGGCACTTAGTTTGAGTGTATCTCCTCTCATGTTTCTTGTAGTTTACCTCATCACTGAGGTTAAGTCATGGTTAATTATATGTTCATTGGATCAACCATATCAGTTAGACATGCACATTATCAGTGAACTTTAAAATGAAGAAGTACCATGCGCTCTCCATAAGTGTTGACTTTTCACTGTTTAATACCCAATTATCAAACAGATCATTTTACAATAAGGTGGTTGGTTAGCTAGTGACCTCTAGCATCCTTGAGCTGAAGAGTTGAGAAAGATGTGTGCTAGCTCTCCTGGCCTTTCCAATTTTGGGTTTGGTTTATAGCTTGGTAATTAACATAGGCCAATTATTAAAATGTGTATTGAAAATTAGAATTTTAATTCATTCATGCTTCTAGTTCATATATTTTATCTAGAATTCTTAATTCTTGGCAATAATTTTTATATATAAGTGTGGCATGAACAAATAGATGCAGCACAGTTATGGATTTGAACTTATAGGCTTTAACTTCTTGTTTGGAGCTTTAGCTGATGATAGAAGATACTGGAACTTTAAATATACGACTAATTTTTGAGATAATAAAAGGGCACCATATGAAAGATAACAAAAGAATAAAAATCTTGAAATTGAATAGTTTCTGATGGAAATTATTCAGACCTGCCAATGTGAAGTGTTGCGTTCTTTGCCTTAAATGGAGCTTGTTTGCTTAGTCTGGCAAATTATTGTATGGTTAAGATACACTAGCTATACAAAGCCTCTAACTTTGGTCACATATGTTCTTCTTCTATTCTTGTCAACTCTTCATTTGTCTCTTGATCATGTTTATCCCTAACAAATTCATGGTTTTGTGTTATTAATATATATATATATATATGTGTGTGTGTGTCTGTGTGCACACGCGCGCGCGCGCGCCTATATTATTCTTTGCATACATCTTTTTTATCTGGCCTGATATGTGTTGTTTTCAATCAACTCTACATAAAATCATTCTCCAAGAAGAAACAACTTACCATGCAACATGCTAGAGCGTCACATATTGGCTAGCTTGGGAAGTTCTCTGGTTTTATAAAATATTGCATGGAAGGATTCAGGCTTTGTAAGTTTAACAGATACCACAATTTTCACAGTGCCCTGTCTCTGCACTTTTCATGATCTGTATCCGAAAATTTTCAGTGGCCATCTGATTTGATTTTATTTTTCTCTGTTTTCTTTACAAAAGAATTATTTGATGGATGGTTGCAACCATGTTGTGGTGTTGGAGTGTATCAGCAATGGGCTTTTCAATGTAAGACAGGTAGGCAATACTGTGCTTGTGGGGTAAAAGTCTCTCTAAGAAGGAAGGATTTTGACCTGGAAACGTTGTTCAGCAAACTAAACAGCAACCTGCTGGGAGAAAAATTAGTTCATGTTGCATATAATCTCTATCTGAAGGTCAACGATGCATGTTTCAATGATAATTTGTCTTGCATTTTGAAGCCTGAGCTCAAAACTACCTGTTCTCATAGAAGTATTTAGTTATTGGCATCCTGGCTGGATATGAAGTATAATTGGTGCTGTACTCTAAAGTTTTATCTGCTCATATTGGCTTTGTTAGATATTTTTATATGGACACCTCTGCATTTGTTAAATACAGAATGGAATCAGTTCTTCATGGAAATAGAGCCTTTTTTTTTTCTACTATTTGATGGTTCTTGGGACTTCAGAAGTGATACTTTTAATGCAAGATTGTCAAAAGATTCTCTTTTCAGATGCCAATTCAGTATTCTGAAGCATTAGGAATTATGAGGCATTCTAAAATATATGGACAACTTTGCAAACCTTAGTAGATCAAGCAAAGAGGCCTAATTCATACTTTCAGGATTCTTTTAAGAATTAGAGTTGAAGTCTTTTGAGTTTCAAAATTTCTGGTCATACTTGTAGGTTGCTTTTCATAATCATTGCTTTGCTAAGTTCTGTTACATACCTTCTTACTTAGTACTAAGATAGCTTAATCATTATGAGAGCCCAACAGTCAAATAACTAGCCACAGGACTTCATTCCATCCGATGGCACAACACAAATGCCAGGGAGAGGTTTTAGGTTCAAGCTTGTCAGTTGGCACTCCTAACATACTTCTTCTGGGGAAAAAAAAAGAGAGAGAGAAAAGATTGTCAACAACCTAAATATAGTATGCAGGCGTTGGATGCTTTTGCACCTCGCATCCTTCGTTCAATATTGTTTTCTAAATTTTCCTAAATTTCTTGTTCATGCATTTTTTTTGGATAAAATTCCTTTTTTGGAATAACTTAAATAGTTTATATCGAGACTGTTGGAACTGCAACACCTCTGAGATTCTTTGTTTCAGCCTTGGATGAATGTGAAATAAGAATTTTTAAACCTTTGTTACTTTGATGCACTGCCTATATGTTGTTGGCGATTTATTGTAGTGCATGTGATACGTCACAGCATGATGAAAAGTTGAAAACTAATAGTGATGCCATCCAATTAAGTCAAACTTACAGTTCTATGTTTAACTTTTACCATTCACCATGTCCACCATCACTTTGGTTCTAATATGAATGTCTTCTTTTTTGATGTTCCTCATAGCTAGAGAATAAAGAAGCAATATGGGAGACCCATAAGACAGAGATATACCTCTGTTTGATAGATCTGTCAGTTTTTATTTACTTATTTATTTTGCATTTTTTGATGCTTGAGTTATATTTGCCTAAAGCTGAGGATAATTAGTGGTCCAAAACATAGGACCATCAGCCCAACATCAGAGTTTGCTACCAATCCTTTGGTCTGTTGCCTTCATGAAATATTTGTGCAAGAGGGCAGCTAAGGAACTCAGCCACCATTGATTTCAAGTAGACAGGGATATTTAGAATAAGTGTTTCAGATTCACCTTTCAACCAGATGCTACAAGAATGAATGTACAGCAGATAGGGTGATCTTCCTGTGCTGCTTTAAGCTCTGGCATCGGAATAGAGTTCGTGCAGTGGGTAATGGAATTAGGAAGTAATTTCTTTCCACTAGAACTGCGAACGATGAAACTCATTCCAGCACTTTCTTGATTGATAGAACCATTGAAATTCATCTAAAACCACGTTATGGGTAGAACTTGTTCTTCTTCTTCTTCTTCTTCATCTAAAATTGGGCTTTAGATGAGGCCCTAATTATCTAAATCATTAATCCAAATCCTGGTACCTGGTTGCGTTCTACATGAGCTACTTTATAAGGAATTTATGAGAGGATCAGGTTCTTTGAAAAGGAGAGCATGCACATACCATGTGCATGCATGATGGGCATCAGCTGTGTTGAGCTCTTTAGAAGGGCTGTTATGAGAATGTTGGGTTTGTGGGACATGAAGCATGCACCCTTCATAATACATGCACACAACTCTGAAACAAATTAAGATACATCACAATGCTGATATGGTGCATTGCCCACCGCTACTCACAAGGAAACAAGAAATAAATGCTGAAATCTTGATCGTATGATGGTATTTCTGGAAAGATTTACTTCTGCCCATATATGAGGATTTCACAATAGAGAGAGGCATAATAATTTGTGCATAGGTTATGGCATTAGTATATGAAAGCATAGTTGGAGTGGCTATGGGGATTAGTCTAGAGCATAAGAAAGTTGTAGCAGTTGGTGATGAGTGCTGTGAGCATTCTTCCACTAGCCAATGTTCTGTTCCATGTGTTCTTGGCATTGTCTCTTTGAATCTCTAATTATGGAAATACTATCTACAGGTTTTGCAGCACTGACATCAAAGGATCAGAGAAGCTATGGCCCAGATATGGTGAGCTTTACTTGTTTTCCAGATTTCTTTTGATCATGATAGAATTATCGAGTACAATTAAAGAAACACACTCTAATTTGCAATGGTCCTTTGGGAACTTTGTTCTTTTTCATAAATATTTTGAGCTTGGGATGTTTCCATGCTTTCTCAATCCATCAAATGGATCTGCCAATGGATTGAAAATTCATCAAATGACATAAGCAACCTCTTTCTTTGAAAAGAAAAATTGCTAAAGAGGGTAGTTTGTTCAAATCAAATTGTTCATGTAAACTTTCATATAGATTTGAGATGCAGGGATTCTAGCATTGTTTTTTGCAGAACTGCACCAACTCTAAAGAATAATTGACCACCTGGAGATTGCTATGAGATTTTCATAGGTGCACCTGCTGGAGGCTGAGTTTTCCTTTAAACACCTCTATAAGCAGGTGGAACATTTGGAGAAGGTCACAAACAACATGGTGCATGGAATTCTCTACATTGTTTTATGACATGCCTAATGTGGGTGTATTATCTATTTTATGAACACAACTTGCATTATGAACAAACTATCCACTTCTTATGCTAGTTTTCATGTGTAAATAACATGCTTGTTGGTCACAGAGATTGTTTAGGTCATGGTCCCAAGCTGTATAATATTTAATGATGACCTTGATGAGGGAACATCATTCTAGGATAGGTTGATTAAGAGGCAACAGAAATTTACAGTAAATATTTTATATAAATTATTGTATTTAACTACTCTTTTTAGAGGTGTTTGCAAAACTGGTGTCAAAAGATACTGATTTTATGGTTTCGGGGTAGAAATGAAAGTTTTTGCGGAAATGATGTTAAAGTGAAAAACGACATTTCAAATATCTTTTTTAGACTTAAAAATGACATTCAGAATGTCGTTTTTAAAAAAATGTCGCTTTTAAAAGCGACATTTGAAATATCGCTTCTCTTAGTTTGTAAACCGGCCGCGCCCCCTCCTCCTGAATCTCTCCTGCAGCGTTCTCCCCTCCCCTCCTCGCTTCCTTCAGCACCCTTTTCCTCCCCCTCCTTGCCTCCTTCTCTTCCGTGGCATCCACCCCTTCTCATTTTTCTCACCCGGCGTTCCTCCCTCGTTTCTTCTCTTGCGGTGCTCCCCCTCCTCTTTTCTTCTCTCCCAACATTCCCCCTCCTCTTTTCTTCTCTACGGCGGCTGCAAACCCGAGCTAGGTAAGTCTTTTCTTCTTCTTGACTCAATTTAACTATGAAGATTTAAATGTGGTTTATTACTAGCTGAAAATGATTTAAATGTGATTTATTACAATTTTATAGCATTTTCTCAAAAATAATTAGGCTAATTTTTTTTTAAAAAAAAAGTGACGGTTTCCTAGACCACGGCACCCTACTCTTAAAATTAGTCATTTTTCCTATAGCCCCAACAACTAAAATATACGAATGCTATTATCAAGTAATAGAATAAAGAAAGTATTCGCAATATCAATCAAAAGTTGGAGATTCTTGAACATGACATTTAAGCAATTCAAGATATAGAGGAGGTCCCTGAGGGTCTTAATGATGCTAGCTGAAAATGATTCATAAACATCAGTTAGACTAACAATTTCATGGCATTTTTGGAAAAAATAATCAGGCTAAATTACTTGTGCAAATGCATGCTCAGTTTTAGGCAATTATAATTTATTTTGAAATTAAATCATATTTGAGCTATTGCCTTGGTTGTTTACTGCTACTAAGTTAACATTCATTGATCGGTGCGTCCAACTACTTTAGAAAATAATTTCCCCCCTTTTTAATTTTTTATTTGCTTCTGTGATATTTTTATTTGCTTAACTCTTCCACTTATGTGATATTTTTACTTGTTTTAACAGATTAGTACAACATGGCTCATAATATTTTAGATCTAGGGCCTCGCAATGCCAGTATTCTCACTCTATAAGCCTCGCATAGATCAACCAACATATTTGAGGGCAAGGTGTGTATTATTGATCGATGATCCTTAATTAGTTGGCATGTATTTATGTTATTGATATGTATTATTGCAATGAATTTGTTGCAGAAGTGACCGGTGTTTAGATGCCGTCGACATGACACGCAGATATGAAAGGAGACATCGGGCATGGCACACCCAAGTGCAATATTAATTAAAGCAGGTTGGCCTGTATGACATATATCGAATAGGCCAGATTCGACTCGATGTCAGCCTTGTTTCTGCGCTTGTTGAGAGGTGGCAGCAGAAGACCCATACATTTCATCTTCCATTTGGCGAGGCGACAATCATACTATAGAATGTCAATATTCTGAGTGGTCTACGGATTGATAGGATCGCAGTTACTGGGCTAAATCCGCGTTATACATTACAGCAGTGATAGAATATATTTATGAGGTTGTTTGGGGTTGAACCCTCTGCCGAGGCCTTTTCTAAAGGTCATTTCCACTTAAAATTCTTCGATCAGTTCTACCGAGACTTCCACTTGGATGATGAAGATACAGATGATGAGGTTGTCCAACAGTTTATGAGGGAGCAACTTCTTTGAATCATTGGTGGAGTAATCCTTGCAGATACTTCCGGATTTTTAGTGAAGTTGATGTATGTGCCTCTTTTAGAAAACTTGGGGGCATTTGCTGCTCATAGCTGGAGTTCTACTATACTTGTCGATTTATATTGGGCACTCTGTCATGGAACGAACCCTACCCAGACAGAGATAGAAGGATACTTGCCCTTCCTACAGGTAAACACTTTATTCTTATGATTGAGTTTGGAATTTTTTTGTTATTGTTTACTAATATCTTGAATTATTTGAACATTCAGATATGGGCATGGGAACGATTACCCATTTTCCGTCTCATCAGACTCGAGACTCCGAAGGCTAAACCTCCTGATGCAGATGATGCTTGACACTTAGGTGCACCATAGGGGCATAAATGGAATGTGAAATTGAACCTAAAGAATGTCCCAACCCATACATTGCATGCTTATAGGGACCACTTGGACGTGTTAGATGATAGTTCCCAACGGGTATGTCATTATTCAATTTCAAATCTATTTCCTGAATTATTTTTTTATTTAACGTAGGTTATGGATTGATGGTTTTTTTACATACAGTTCACATGGTGTTTTTATACGCTGGAAATTATCACTATTTTGCCGCCAAGCTGTTTGTTCGATTCAAATCTTTGGATGGCACGGATCCCGCTCATTTGTTTTGATCTAGTGGAGTGGCATTTGCCGGACTGAATGTTTCAGCAATTTGGTTGCTTTCAGCCGATACCATTTTCATGCGATACATCACTTCAGCTTCATCAGATTGATCGACGAGGGAGGGCAAATGTCACGTGGGATGTCGTACACGTAGCACATATTGCTACATGGAATGAGCGGTGTCAGAACATTGTTATTTGGGAGCCTATAGTTGAGGGAGTTTCACTTTATTCTGGGTACATTGAATGGTTTAAGAGTATAACACGTATATGCCTAAGCCGTTCTGAGTATCCTACTACGAGCTACAAAGAGAAAGGAGCTTCATTTGAATTTATGGTATTGCTCTAAAAAGATAATTTAATATTATTTATTTTTTGAGTTAATGTCTTTTGTTTTTGATTTTATATTGTCATTTTCATGTAGCATAAGAGGTTTCAATAATTGGCCTTGGATTTGGATCGAGCTATATATACGACATCGGAGGTCGAGCGGCTATAGATTTTGAGGGACATGAGGGCAATGGTTGAGAACACAATGGCTATAATCGGCCATCAGCATGTTCAGAGCACATCTACAATGGCACGAGCTAATAAGGAACCGGCGATGGCATAAGCTGATGAGGATCCTGCGACGGGTGAATTTCATTATACACCATCGCCTTCTTACATGCGGTTATCATATGTCCACGAGTTTTCACACATGAGGCATACGGGTGAGGGTACATCTGGTAGTCAAGATCACACAGCGGTGTTGATTACTGACGTTGCTGATGTGAATATTACCGAGGTTGACAAGGATGTCACCCACCTTCATGACGACGCTAATATGACAGATGGCATTCCTCATAGCATGATCCCCACACAAGAGGAGGTCTCTTAAGTAATTGATGAGGGCCCTCGATCGATCACGACTTATGCACAATGTACTAGACGAGTTCGACGACCTCCTAGGTGGGGTTGTGGTACTTAGGTTATTATAAATAAACTAATTGTTGTAAAGGCTATTTTGTTTAATATATGAGATATGTTTTAATTTGTTGAGTTATTTGTTGCGTTGTTGAGATATTGTGATGGTTTGCCACATCAACACTTTGCACTACTGGCATACTAGCATACTAGCATACCTTCTTCAATCATCGAAAAACCCATTGGAGTAGAACTGTCCTTGACATCCTCTGTATAACCAACATTGTATGGATCCGGAGCATCTTCCTTGAAAACATATAATTCAATATAGCGATAATCTGAAATTTTGAAAGAAAATGTCAATATTTCCTCTACATCGTCGTCCTCCTCAATTGGATGAAACACATATTTCTGATGCAATGTCGAAGATCTTCACATCAATATCAAAATATATTATTGTACTGAAATTTTAAGCACACTATATACCCGCTCGACCAACTCGACATAACGTATTCCCGTGCTCAATCTAAAACTTTTATATGGAGGTTGATTATATTGTATCCCATTTAGGCCATGTTCAACTGATTCATCACAATAAAGCAGCAATCGAATAGTTTTAGTACTCATCTGAAAAATGGCGTTCAAAATAAATCTACATACTATGCATCAATATAAAATATTGTATCATCAAGCATAAACTAACATAAGTAGAAATTTTCTATTCGATAGCTACAAACAAACTAATAATAGAATATACATGTATTTCAAAAGCATTTAGCATTTAAATAATAGATACGTACTCTGATAAATAAAAACTTTATATCCTGGCAAGTCAACCCAAGCCTCTTTGGCTGCTATCAGCCAAGATGAGTTGAACAAGAAAATTCAATCTGATGTCAAGAAAGCCATACCCAAATACGTATCATTTCTAATCTCCTCATCATTGCTATTATAATATTTAAAATAAAAAAATAAATAAAAGCCATGAACATATGAACTTTAGAGTAAATCCTTCGCAAAAACTTTTAAAAAAAAATTATTTCTCTTCTGCACATAAAGTTAAACTTAAAAAAACTCATGTGTATCTGAAAAATTTTACTTAAAGTTAACATTTCTTACATCTATAAGCGCAAATCATCAAATAAACAAAAAAAACTCTAAGCAATAATAAAAGCAAATAAAAAAAATTCTCTCTCCAAAAACCAGGAATACTTTGCTAGATTACAAGAAATATGGCATAATAAGTCTTATGGAAGAAAGAAAACAAAGTGATCAAGAAGGAGAACCATATTTTTTATTCCTCTCAACACAAAACCCTTTCAAGAGGAAAAGAAAAGTGTTAGGGGAAGAGGCAAAAAAATAAGAGGAGGTGCCGTCGAGAGAGAAGAAAAGCGGAGTGGGAAGAGAAAAAAAAAAGAAGAGGAGGCAGTTTATAGGGTTTTACAACAAAAGCGACATTTGGAATGTTGCTTTTAAAAAATACATTCCAAATGTTGTTTTTAAAAACGATAATTGGAATGTCATTTTTAAAAACAACATTCCAAGTATCATTTTTAAGGAAATATGTTAGCATTTTTAAAATGCTGACACAGCCTCAAAAATGACATTTTGAATATCGTTTTTAAGCCTAAAAACAACATTCAAAATGTTATTTTTCACTTTAACACCGTTTTTGCAAAATTGATGTCAAAAGACATTGATTTTGCAAACACCCCACTCTTTTTATATTTCCTATCAAATGTTTATTTGCATCAAAAATATTGTTATCTAACATTCAATTTCTACATGTAACTCATCCAATTTCTTTTTTTTTTCACTTAATATATCTTTGGTTAAACAGGACCCTCACAGACAACCTCTGCAAAAGGAATTGAATAGCACCCCAGAATTGTGTGTTCTGTTTGATCCATGAGGGATCCGTTAATTACCTCTTCCAGGTACTCTGCTTTATCATTCAGCTAGAGTTACTTTGGACACAACCTTGCACCAAGGCCCTTCCAAGTTACATTTTTGGATCTCTGTATTGTTGGAGGAGCAAGATCTATTCTCAATGTGGGACATAGTTGGACACAGTTGCCATAGTTAATTGTTGAAGTGCATGACTTGAGAGAAATGCCAGTCTCTTCACCCCTAATATATTGTTATCTCTGCAAAGATTGGAGCTATACTCACTAGACTGCTGTAAAATAGAGAAGAAAATGGATTCCCTGCTCATCAAATTGGATCTTGTTTGAAATTCTATATCTGGGCATTGATGGACCTTTCATTTGATATGTACACTTTTCATTGACTTAATGAAGAGCACTTGGAGAATGCAACCTCGAATTAGTCAATAAAGGATTATTTTCTTCTTTGTTTTCAATTTTTGATTGTGTAAAACTAGTGTAATCTCCTCGAACTAGTCAATAAAGGATTATTTTCTTCTTTGTCTTCAATTTTTGATTGTATAAAACTAGTGCATGAAAGTAACCACCACCACTGGCATCTACATGGGCCAAATTTGTGGAAGGGCTGGAGATAACTTTATTGACAAGAAAGTAAGACTATCAGTCAAGTGCAGAGAGATGTTTCCTTTTGAAATATATGTGATTAGAGGAGCTCATCCACCTCTGCTTAATTGTTGTCAAGTAGAGAGAGATGTTTCCTTCAAAAAAAGTAAACAAAGATGCTTAAAAAAAATATATCTTCCACTTGATCTAGGAGATAACCATTTTAGAACACCTTTCAACCAGGTGCCACAAAAACGTAAGTTATAGCAGACAGTCTAATCCTTCTTATGCCATTCTAACTAAATTCAGCCATCAGAACAGAGCATTTATAGAGGGCAATGGAACTGGCAATCGACATATTTCCACTTGTTTGTGAACGAAGCACTTTCTTGATTGACGGATCCATCAGAATTCATCTGAAACTTATACTGAATCACATGTGCAGCTGATTTGAAAAATAAAGACAGAAAAACTGCGCAGCATGCAAAGTTGACTGAGATGAACAATTAAAAAGGAATCTCAGATCCTTCCATCATCAATAGACGAGAAGCATTTGTCTACGTTCTTGCTCTATGATATATCATCAGGGAATTCATCTTCTTTCGATCGGAGAATTCTGTATTGCTTTTGTTGCAATGAGAACTTGTTGTGTGGTCAATGTGGTATCAAACAAAAGGCAATGAGAAAATAACTGATCAAATGCAAGACATCAAGATTTTCATGGTTCAACTTCTTTAGCCTACGTCCATTGGCCAAGACGAGAAGAAAATTCAATTTAGAATGGAAAAAGAAGAGATATGCCTCGGCTTTATCTCTAAAATAAGAAAAAAAATACAATATACACAGACACACATATATACTTATGTATGTATTTGTATGTGTAAAATTGACTCAGGATTATATTGTAGATGCTCCACCCTGCACCCAAAAGAGGAGGTTAGCAGCGGTTCCTAATGAATTTTTTTCTCCAAATTTGCCGAGCGAAATTGTGGAGGGAGGCAAATCAAGGAATTCAAAACATACTCAACACATTTGATTCCAAATATGCTAAATCATGTAGCAATATGGGCTTTGTAGGACAAAGTGTACCTAAGATAGATAGCTCAAGATTACTTTTATTTTTCCCTTCATTTTTTCAGCTAGAAGAGTCAGAAAAATAATGGCTGATGAAGACTTGTGTCATCTGTTCTTCCTTTGCTAATTTGTTTTATTGTTGCCAACTCTTGCTCGGTTGCTTGTTTGGGACTTTCAGTGTTTTACTAGAGGTGGAAAGTTAGGCTGCTCTCAGCTGTTGTTTTGTAACCTGCACATCAACTTAGATGTTGTGCATGGCCCAACACATGTAGATGAAGTTCGCCCGAATGTGCTAATAGATCTAGATTGTCTTCAATATCTATCACAAACAAATTGTTTAGCACATAATCATACATCTTATTATTGCATGGAATAGACACTTATTAGAAGTAAATTGCCAAATTATGAGTTCACATGTAATTTAACTCTCTTAATCAACATAAAAACTGAATGTGATACAACTGATACATGCTACATATGAAGTGCAGAAAGTCGTCTTCAACAAACGACCTGTGAAGAATCACTGTAAAATGGCAAAATGTTAGCTTTGATGGAGCAATTACTAATTTCCTTCCAAAAAAAAAAGGAGCAATTACTAATGCTGCTACCAAAACAACTAATCCTAAAAGGATAATGTTGTTGATGTCTAGGTTGAATGAACTTCATAATATTCCATATTCCTTGGATTATTCCTTGCGACCAACTAGTATGTAAACCTACCATAATGAGATGTAGACATCTCTATGTAAACTTGCCATATTTAAATATAGACACCTCTATATAAATCCTTTTGTATATGATGATATCTAAATGAGATACAAAGCTTATTATTCTTCTCAATTTGTCCTTTGATGCTTCTGGATGTGTCGCCTCCCTTACATCTCTAATGTCAACCTCTTTGGCACATTCCCCACTATCCTTTCTTGCCGTCACTCTTTGTTCCACCTCTTCACTGCTATGAAGTAGCTCTCCAACTTTATCCCATTAGAGCTCTCCCTCGCTTCTTCATCCTCTTATTCTTCAATCACTTCTACCCGCCCTCATTGAGACTGACTTTGGCTCTGACCTTGTTGCTAACATCATCGATATAGGCATTTGGCCAAAGTAGTGGTACTTCTCTGACCATAGCCTCGACCTCATATTTGCCAAGTGGAAGGGCGTCTACATCCTTGGTGTCGACTTCTTTGCCACTACCATTAACCACAAGATGGTCAGTGCTCGCTACTTGTATGGCGACCCTGAGGCTATCGATGGTTGCATAGATAAATCTACCAAGTTTTGCATCCACGGCTGGAGGGTTAACTTTGGGCTAAGCCGTGGACAAAGTTCAAACTAATTTGGATTAAATTTAAGTTTAAAACAAAAGTTCAAAAAAATTTCGAGCCAAACTCGAGTTGTTAATTGGTTCAACTCGAAGCCCAAACCCTAAGAAGGCCTAAAGGATTGGGCCTTAATTAGGCTCAAATCCAATTCCAAAACATTAAAATGCAATAAGCTTTTTAAATTTTATATTGTATTTTTTGCCAACTGTGTGAGAATAACTCTTTATATTATAGCAAATTTTCTTAAGTAATTAGATATAATTATTTTCAATATTATTTTTTTGCAAGCATTTAAAAATTAAAAATTAACTCTATCAACTCAGTTTTTTGCCCAAATTGGTTGATGTGGGTCGACTCGATTAGATTTCAAGCTGAGCCTTTGCCTGGGCTTAAATTAAGCTTGGGCTTAATTTCTGAAATAATTTTCGAGCCTCAACTTGATTCGAAGCTTAAAAAAAATTCAATTTGGGCTTAAGTTAGAGTATAGCTCGACCTGACCTAGACTATTTCTAGCCCTATTTGTACACTGCACAACATCGATGGCCATGACACTATCATTGCTGATTGACGTGTCTTCCCAGTCTCTACCCTTGGCTACTCCTATGGCATCATCGATGACATGGGTCCAAGACCTACCTCACCACCTATAATGTTTGCTGGGCTATTAATTGCTTTGACTCCAACGTGTTTATTGCCTTCAACAATACTATCACCAATATTATCAATGTCATCTCCCTCTCTATTGGTGGTATCATCATCTCTCATTATCTTGATGCCATCGCTATTGGTACCTTCGTTATAGTCAAGATTAGAATTTTTATCTATACTTGTAATCATAGCTTTGAGAGGACCTTACCATCATCCATGTCACCCCTTGAGTCACCATCGTTGGTAACAACTCTATGGATTATAACTTCACTGCTGATGTCAAACTTGGCCATGATTGGATCCTCTTTGATGTTAGCATCTACAATAGCCTCAACTTGCCCTCAGCTACTTTGACCCCCTAATCCACATAGACACCACCCTTGGTGGTGGAGTCAATGTTGGATATTCCTCCCTTTGCCTCATGAGCTCCCTTAACTTGAATGATGTCCATTTCAAGATTATCATCTACAACCACGACATCAACTCATGTGATGCTAAGGGATGATCCTAGCTAGCAATATTGAGATGATCCTAGCTAATGATACCTAGATGGCAAGGGCGTTACTGCAAACTACAATATATCTAGTGAGATCCGTTAAAGATTGGTAGCCTTAAGAACTTTGACACCCCCTTCCTCCAAGTGAATACCCGCTTTGAATCCATCACAAAATCCTTAGGTTGATGTAAATTCCTCAACAAAATTTAAATAGAGAAGAACTACCTCAATGAATCAATCAAACTACATCAACGGATCGATCGATAGTAGCCTCGATTTAAGTCATTAGTTTGAATTACAACCTACACCTCCACCTCCATGTGCTATTATTGGTCTGTAGTATCTCACTAGGTTTGATCCTTAATCTCAATTTCTACCATCAAGTCTAGTCCTCAAGCTCCAACAGCTTTTACTTAAAAGATCTCTCACTAGGTTTGTTCCTCAGCCTAAGTTTCTACCACTAGGTCTGGTCCTCAAGCTCTAGCAACACTAGATTAGGAGTTAACTTAGCATGCCAAGTATGCTTTGAGGACTATATTCATGAAGCTTGCTTTTAATCCACTCTTTAATTAATATTTTGACTTCACAAATCTACTCATTGGCTAATTCATTGGACAACCATATATAGCCTTGATTCACTAGTGGCCAAGTCTGAGCTTGGTTAGCTCAACTTTACTATAGCGAAGTCCTGGCTAACGAAGTGGTTTAAGCTCATCAAGTAAGGCTCCATCTTCATGATAGAGCTCCAAGCTGGCACCCTATATCCTTGTCATCAACATCATCACTAATTTCAACTCTGACGTATAAGTTCATACCAGTGACACCAGTAACATTGCTTGCCTTGACCATGCTTGCTAATTCCTCATTATCACCATCTTCTCATAAAGTGCATCAAGGGTATCATGATCTACAGCATCATCTTCATCATAGCCATCTATTGAATTTGTGGCATATCTATTCTCCTCCAACAACTCAACAAAAATAACTCCTATAATGTAATCATTACAAACTTTTGAAATTTGTTTTCCAAACTTATGCTATCTTTTCTACTATCACCTTAAGTTTGAGAAGGGTTGCTAGTGTCTAGGTTCAATGATAGGAGTAGACCTTAATGGAAACTAGGGGGCCATGGCTTCACCAAAAATTTTGAAAATCTTTTTTGTTTATACAAAGTTCATGGTATATATATAACTTTCAAATAAAGTTTATGGTATATAATCCAAAATAACATTCACTATTTTTAGTTCGACCTCTCAAAAAAGTGGTTCAAAGTCCATTACTGTTCAATGAACCTTATGTTATTCTTAGAATATTCCATATTACTGTTCAATGAACCTTATGTTATTCTTATGTTTCAAAGTTTATTACTATTCAATGAACCTTATCTTATTCTTAGAATATTCCACATTCATTAGAATCTTTTTTATAATAGCCGTTGATTATTATGTAAACTTATCATATTGAACTATAGACACCTCTATATAAAGTTATCATATTGAGCCATATGCACCTCTTTATAAATTCTTTTGTATATGCCACGAGATATAAATTGAAATACAGAGCTTATTATTATTATTATTTAATTATATTGTACCTAGTTCTATGCAATTTAATATAAATATGATGGAGAAAATAATTTGTAAATTAGCTTACTTATCCATACAAGTGCCACTAATATTTTTCATGCCATGAAAATGCCTTTCAACTGAGCCTTTATGCAATTAATGGTTGATTGACTCGTTAAAAGGATAGAAGAGAGGATAGAAGAGGCATGCTATGTGGATTAACATTAAATATTTATTTAGAATTTGGATTCTATAATAGATCAAATGGTGTTGAATTAATAGATAAAAGGATTAGTTCTCCCATTTATAGCAAATATTTTTATAATGTTAGGTTAGAAATAATAATCCTGGTATAATTACAAATACTTATGCAAATACCCAATACATCAAAAGTAGAAGGTGAAGTCTGAGATGTTGCCCCTCATATTGAATTGCCTTAAGATTTTTTTTTTACAATTAGATGCCTCACTAGAAAAAAGAGATCGTTACTAAATATTAAGTACATAAGATGAAGAGGAGTAAGAAGAAAAAAAATAAATAAAAAAGAATACATTTCCTTTTAATATAACCTACTTTAATTTTTGCTCTTTTAATGGATAGGGACAACATAACTTCAAAAGCAATGAATGAGTGTCATTATTACGTTATATGTATAATATATAAAGATTTTTAATAAAATAAAGATTGCAAAATTTTTTAGAATAAAAATAAGGAAAAGATAAGGAATTACATATATCTAAACATTTTATTCATGAGCATTTCCCAATTTCAATAATTATTTCTTGGGACAAAAGGTCATCATTATAAAATATAAAACCTTAAACCAAAATCAAATGTATTTTATGCTAAAACAAAATATCTATCTACTGGAATTTTCCTCTTCACTACCAGCAAAAACTTTTGCGTTCAATGGAATCTTGATCCACATCACAAAGGTGACAAAATTCTTTGGGTTCAAAATATTATATTCTAAATTTTCTTGAACTAAGATGAATTTATTTAGGGTTGTTAATAAATTGAAGTTGTTAGGAATCTATTTGAGCTCATGTTAAATATAAGCTCAATAAAGATTAGTTTAAAGTTAATGGAGTCAAGCTTGAAGTTGGCTATTATGCTTGAAATTATTTTCAAGCTAATATTGAGAAAAATCTGATTTAATCAAACTAAGTTCAATATGGCTAGAAATCGACTAAGCGTTGAATCTTAGTTCAAATGGTACAAGTCTCGCTGCTTGTATAATAAGTGATGATTTAATTTCTCTATGTATAAATTCATAATTTTGTAAGTAGTAGCTTGATCTATCATACTTACATGGAGATGATGGGGTGGGTATAAGGGCAGAGGATGGAGAAAAGCCCCTTCTTACTTTAACAAAATACAAAATTTAATAATTATTATTTATTATAAGAAATCTAAAATTTATCAATTTGCACACAAGAGTGGCAATGAATTGAGATAGGCCAATCAAGTTCAAATTTGATCAATTTATGACAATAATATACAAAACACTAGTCATATTCGACTTGATGTAACAATGTATCAAGATTATTTGACCCATGTGTACCAATAAGTCAACATCCATGATTCAAATGACCCATCTATTTCAATCAAATTTATTTTGTGACATTGTATCCTCGATAAACCTAACTTAAGATATCCTATTCAAATGTTACCATACTTTCTAGAATGATTTCATTAAAAACTTCGCCGATTAATACTCAACTCATGTCAAATTATTTCAATCGAACTATAACACTATTCCAATGGCTCAGGTTAGGTTAAAACAAAATAGGAGAAGACCAAGCAAATTAGTGGCACCAAACTATATGCCACTGACGAGTCTTAAGCAAATTGAACGCAAACATTTTTCTAGCGGCCTCCAAAGTATGCCGACCAATTGCCATTGCCCTCCTATTCCCTCCCTCACGCATTCAAAATACTTCTCAAACCTAGCTCTCTCAACGGCTAATAGAAACGCATATATAATAATAATAATAATAATAATAAGGGACTCCACTTCTCGACCTCCTCCCTCCCAGGATTCTAATTTCTCTACCACCTTCCTTCCTTCCTTCCTTCCTTCGCTTTATCCCCTCGCTCCTCCCTCCCCACCAAAACCCCAACCTCAAAATCGCATTCCCACATTGCCGAGTTCATGCAAAAACCCCCCCACCCTCCCCGGTTCCAATACTCCGCCGTTACGAACTAATAAAATATTTCGTATCCATTCTGATGCATCACGTTCCAACGAAATCACAGCCGTCCAATTAGCCAACCTAGCTAATTTGGTAAGAGTTTGGTAGGAGTAGCGGTGTGGCTTAAATCGTTTCTTCAGAGCAGCAGAAGCGGGACGCAAACGACCGGTTACCATTTGGCTCCTTTTTTTTTAAGCCGAGGGGAGCTGCGTGCCCTCTCGCCTGGCTTGTTCGAAATAGATCGGAAGCCAAAACCTCGTCCCCTCCGACTGTCCGCTGTCCTCCGTTTTCCATTTTCCATTCGATTTGTTTCCGTTCTTTTAACTTTTCCTCCGATTTGATTCGATTTAGTTGCGGGGAGCGCTCGAAACCCTAGCTTTTGGGGTGATGGAGCTGGTCGGGAGGGCGGTGAGGAAGAGATTTCCGGGGTTTGGGATCTTTGAGGGAGTGGTGGAGTCGTACGATCCGTCGGTGGGCTACTTCAAGGTGGTGTACGATGATGGGGACTCGGAGGAGGTCGATTTCGGGGAGATCGCCTTCATGCTGAGGGAAATGGGGGACTCGCCACCGCCGCCGCCGGGTCAGGCCCGGCGGAGTAATCGAGGGCGGCGGCCCAAGAAGCGGCGCCGGAGCGAGCCGGATCGGGCGGCGCGTGTTGGATCCGGCGGTGGAGCGGAGGATGGGCTTCTGAGAGGTAAGGATATGGGTGAGGGTTTGGTTGGGGAGGGGGGAAACCTAACAGAGGGTGGTGAGGTTTTGGTGGAAAACGGTGGGGTTTCTAATGGGGTTGCGAAGGCATATGTTGATTTGGGAATTGTTGGAGAAACCCATGCGAATGGGTATTGTTCAAATGGGGATATCAGGGAGATTAATTCATCTCAGGGTTTCGAAGAAACTCCCAAAATGGAGAAATTGGAAGAGAAGGACGGTTTTGATGGTACTGATGGCAGTGAGATGAAGGGCAAAGCATTGGTGGGGCATGTAGAGGAAACTGCCCATTTAGAAGGATGTAAAGATGCCCCTGTGGAGGAACCTGCGTCAAAAAATGGTGATTCTGATGATGTATTTTCAGAAAATCAAGGAGAGGATAGCGTCTGTAAGGCAGAGAAGGATGAGCATGGCCCGAAGAAAAGACGAAGGCTGTCCGAGAAACTCAAGTCCACTCCAGAGATGCCGTTGAGGAGAAGCGCACGTAGAGCAAGTGCTGCTTGGTTATCTCTGGTGGATTCTGTTGCCCGTCGGGAGAAAGTGCGGGCTTCTAAGTGTGCCATGTTGAATAAAAACGATCATGACTTGGTTGCTGAGGATTCCAAGCCAGAGCTTCCCCCATCTTCAAATGATGTGGATTTAGATGGTCTCCCCATTCTAGATCTCTTCTCTGTTTATACTTGTTTAAGGTCATTCAGTAGGTTGCTTTATTTGAGTCCATTTCGCCTGGAAGCTTTTGTGGCAGCGTTGAGATGCAATTTTGTTAATAATCTGATTGATTCCATACATCTTTCTCTCTTGCAAGCCTTGAAACAGCATTTGGAGTTTCTTTCTGAAGAAGGATCGAGGTCAGCTGCTGATTGTCTCAGGTACCTCTCATACACTATTCAATGAGTTCCCTCCTTTCAAATGCATTTTCTTGTTTAGTATTTTGAACATTGCTGTGTGCTGACTTATCTATGTAGGAATCTAAATTGGGAGCTGTTAGACTTAGTTACGTGGCCTGTATATCTTGCTGAATACTTGCTAGTTCATAGTCCATCTGTGAGGTCTGACTTTAAGCTTACACATTTAAAACTCTTGAACATGGAGTACTACAAACAGCCAGCTGGTGTAAAGCTTGAGATACTTCGTTGCCTGTGTGATGATGTCATCGAAGTTGAAGTGATAAGATCCGAACTTCATGCGAGGATAATGGAATCTGAACATAATCCGGATGCTTTTAATAGCATGAACATTAAAAAGAAAAGGAATCATTTGTCTATGAATGGTTTGGCAAGTTCGTCTTTGGCTCAAGATGAATTTGAAGAAACTGCTGATGGAAACAGCGATGAATGTTGCCTCTGTAAGATGGATGGTAGCTTAATATGCTGTGATGGTTGCCCTGCTGCTTTTCATTCTAAGTGCGTGGGAGCGGTCAAAGATCTTTTGCCTGAAGGAGACTGGTATTGTCCAGAGTGCTTGATGGAGAAAGGTGATAAGTTGGCCAATTTGCCAAGGTCTTGCCAGGGTGCAGAGCTTTTGGGAATAGATCCTCATGGGCGCCTATATTTTAGCAGTTGTGGCTATCTTTTGGTGTACGTTGTTCTGCAAATTTTCCTTGCTAGTTTCTGATCTATGATCTCTTGCTGAACTGTCTTTTTTTTTTTTTTGAAAAAAATATAAAATAACTTTTATTTCTTTAAAAGAAAAATGTCTGTATTTGCATGCTATAACTGTTTGGAATTTCATTCTTTTGGAGCACAATTTGGAATATAGAGGTCTGAAACTGATATTAAAATCTGTAGTTGACCAAATTACCATTTTTTTTGAAGAAATTTCCATAAATAATTTCTCTTCTCTTTTTTTTTTTTTTTTGTATATAGGAAGGAAGAATGCATACATTTTCATGGAGAGTAAAAATGGTGAAAATTTCCTTATAGGGAAAGATTGTCTCATAGGAACCTTGAAAACTTGCACAATTTTAGTCTATTTTCCAAGGATTTGGGCTTGGTGTAGTTTATTGTGAATTGGTGGCTAGGTTTCTCTATAACAGGCCTGTTGGCTCAGTTTGATGTATCTGGTTTTGTAACTACTCCATATGTTACCTTTTTGTCAGGAATTGGTCATAGACTTGCTTTGAGAGAATTGCGATTATTAGGAATATGCTAAGTCTATTCAGTTCTTATGATTGAGCTGTCTCAAAGTTACAAGAGGTTTTTCACATAAAAGAAGATGACTGAATGATTAACCTCTGTCTGGTATATTTTGGAGCCTAAAATAAATGGGGCAACAGGTAAAAGCGAGTAAAATTTTTACTGCTCTTTGGGCTCCACTTGCATATTGAACATTTTTCTTGAGAAATAAATTCCATTGTGTTGGGACCTTCGGTGATTCATAATAGTAGGTGGTACTTTATTATGAAAAGGCCCTTTATTTTGGATATAAAGTTCTGCAGGGCTCATTTATCATTGAAAATCTGAAACTGGTTTTACGTAGAGTGGGTGAATCAATCATAGACGGCTTATCAATTTCTTTATTGATGAATCTTATGGAGATGCGTTGGAATTCTACTATAAAATTGTACAAAGAGCTGGGTTGCAAAATCTGATTAAATCTAATATTCAAGGAATTGATACTTAAGTAAATATAATTTTAAGTTATTGAGATCAATTTCATTAGTCATTATGAGTTATGATTCTACTTGAACTAATCTCTTATGATTTTATCATAGAATTTGATTTTTAGAGCATTTTCTTTGTTGAAGAATAATAGTGCCATGAATGCGCGATTCAACTATATTTCTTGAGCAATGCTCAATATAACAGTTGTTGTTTAATTCATGTGAGAATTGATCGCTAATCTAATATATTTAGATATCATGCCTTTGCATGCAACCTATAACCATTAAGACTTCACCCAAGTATCCAAGATTGGAATCATATCAAGCAAGATTTTATTTTTACTTCTAACAGAAAGTAAGGGAAATCTACTTGTATCACAATTACTCAAGCCTAAATGCTCGATGATGCCTCACCCAAGACTTGAACCCAAAACCTCTAGCTGCGAAGCAAAGGGGTATAACCACTGGGACAACTCCTGAAATGTAAGATTTTATTTTCAGTCTAATATGTTTGCAGATCATCATGCCTTTGCTCATGTGAACAATAATCTTGATGATTCCACCCAAATATTTAAGGATGGCTTCACGAACGAATACTTATTTTCCAATCATTGCTATCAAGGGCTTCTGTATTTGCCAATCACCAATTAATAGGCTGATCTTTAGCCATACATGATACATAAATAATTACAATGAATTCTATTACCTGGATTTTTCCCCTAATTTTACCTGTCTGAGGTATTGAGAAAATGCATTAGCAGTTATATGGTCGCCAAAGTTTCTAGAATTCTTCTAAATTTTTCTCAATGAGACATTTCATTATATAGGAAAGAATCCCATGATCCTGACAACCTTTTCTGTTAAGAAAATTTAATACTACCTTTTCTTTTGCTACCTTAAATGCGCTAAATAACTAAAACATCCGTGAGAACCATAAATGTATGTCTCTAACACATGTTTCTTTTTGGATAGACTACACTGTGCTTTAGCATACTAAATGATAGGCATCCCATTAATTTTCATGTAATTTGCCTATCAATTTTAATGCTGAGTAGGAAAGTTTTTCAACTTTGACTACAAACTCAGTTGTATGTATGTATGCGTGTATGAATTCATGCTACCGAAAACAAAACCTTATTTCTGGTACCAAAATCTGATTCAGTGTCTAAGCAACATTGCATGTGAGAAACATTCTTTCACTTCATGATGTATTAACCATGCGTTACATTATTGTTGTACGCAAGTTTTATCAGGCTTTGCCATGTGTCATTTATGGTCTTTTCCTGAGTAGTTTGTCTCTGAATGAATTTTATCTGTCTTGGTTAGATAGTTCATCTCATCTGATTGGTATTTGAACCATCTTTTACCTGGCTTGAATATTCCAAACATTTTATTAATGGTGGACTTGCAGGTCTGATTCATGGGGCACAGTTGCTCTATCTCATTATTATAATAAAAATGATTTGGTGGCTGTTATTAGATTGTTGAAGTCATCTCATCCTTCTTATAGTGCAATTGTGGATGCAATATCCTCATATTGGAGAGTTCCTGCAAATGCCTCTAATTCCAGCAATCAATTTAGCCATGAGATACCTAGAGTGCACAAAGACTTGGATGCTAATGTAAACTCTGAACGCTTGGCAAACTCAAAGCAAGAGGTTTCCATTGTTGACATTATTGAAAATGCTCCAAAGGATTATTCTGCTTCACCTAGTCGCTGTGACCCTAAATATCTTAGTGCATCTGCAGATGGAATGGCTGATGCTGCCACCTGTGATCAAATTACCCAGCAAATTTACACCGATTGTTCTAAGAATGACTGTAATTCTATCAAAGAAGTTGTTTCTGTGAAACCTGTTGGCTTATCTGTTGAGACTGAAAAATACAATGAGTTCCCTGGTTGGGGGTTTGGTACATCATCGATAACTGACCGAAGGAAAGGTGCAGATTCTCAACTGCAATCTGATCCTGGTTGTTATGTGAATTATTATACTTTTGGTCAAATAGCTTCTTCTGTAGCTCAAGAGTTAATGCTTAAATCATCTGAGAGCAGCAATAAGGAGTCTAAGAAATCTGTTGAGGACATGATGACACTACAACTAAAGGCAATCTCAAACAAATCAATTAGATTTTGTTGGTATGCTAACCAGAAATTATTATTAGATGCACAGAAAGAAAAATGTGGTTGGTGTCATTCCTGCAAAACTTCCAATGGTAGTGATTGTTTATTTAAAGTTATGGATGACAAACATCTTGAAAGTTCTAAATCCCAGACTGTTGGTCTTCGTTCTGAAAAGAAAAAGAAAAGTCATGTTATTTCTGCCATGCACCATATCTTGTCAATTGAAGACCGTCTGCGTTGTCTTTTATCTGGTCCATGGGAGAATCCACAATATAGTGGCATCTGGCGCAAGGCTGTTCTGAAGGCATCAGATGTTGCATCACTAAAACACCTGCTTCTAACTGTAAGTGATTACACAAATCTATAAGGGAGCTGAATGTTTTGCTCTTTCTTTTTATTGTTACTTATATATTAGAGATCGAATTAATGCAAATCCTATGCTGCAGTTAGAATCAAATTTGCGTCGTGTTGCACTTTCAGCAGAATGGCTCAAACCAGTGGATTCTGTCGAAATAGTTGGTTCAGCATCTCACGTGGTGACTGGTTCAGTGATTGTATCTTCAAATAATGGTGGTAATAAAAAACAGAGCAAAAAATCCATTTCTGTTTCTGACAGTGTTCTTGCCCCTGCTGCTGGAAGTATTTTTTGGTGGAGGGGTGGAAGACTGTCCCGACAAGTTTTTCACTGGAAGATATTGCCTCGATCTTTGGCTTCCAAGGGTGGTCGCCAAGGTTGGATGTTCTTAAATGTTGATATTGTGCAAAGACATTTATGACCAAATGATGATAACATACTAAATGTCCTTTTAAATTGCAGCTGGATGTAAGAAAATTCCAAACATATTATATCCTGATGGTTCAGAGTTTTCCAGGAGAAGCAAATTTGTGGTCTGGCGATCTGCTGTTGAGATGTCACAAAGCGTCGCTCAGCTCATTTTTCATGTAAGAACCACTTGTATAAGCCTAGGAGTCAAAAAATAAGTATTTGAGTATAGAGATTGTTAGTTCAAAATTTCATTAGCTCTCACAATTTTATTTAATGTGTTTTCAGATTAAAGAACTTGATTCCAATATTAGGTGGACTGAACTTTCAAACAGTCAGCTTTTTCCTCAGTTGACTAATGAATCCAAAAAATTAGCAAGACTATTCAAGAAGGTGATGATCCGCAGAAAGTGTATTGAGGGAACAAATGTGAGATATCTGCTTGATTTTGGCAAGAGGGAGAGCATTCCTCCTACTGTTGCCAGACATGGGGTCATGTTTGAAGAACCCAATAGTGAAAGAAAGAAATATTGGTTGAATGAAATTCATGTTCCTCTAAACCTTCTGAAGTCTTTTGAAGAGAAAAAAATAGCTCGCTTACTTAAAAAGACAAATTCTGGGCTGCTTTCTGATAAGGCAAAAAACTGCAAAATGAAGAAGCGCAAACGATCGGAAGGACTTTCTTACCTACTATCAAAAGCAGAAAAATTAGAGAGCCGACTTTGTGGGTACTGTAACAAAGATGTTCTGATTAGGTATGACATCATGATATATGCATAGGCACGTTTTACTGCAGTCTTTCTTTTTTCCCTAAATCTCATATGCATCCTCAGCAATCAATATCCATATGATTGACCATATGGTGCGATCCTGTCCTTGAATCTAATTTGAATTTTTGATTGGTAAATAATAGCACTGTCAAGCTCCAGCAATAAAATTGGAATCTTTAGCCATAAAATTGGAATCTTTAGCGTTCCTTTCTATTTCTGATGCATATAATATGTTATTTTGTTGTGGAAGTAATGGCTTGGTAACTTTGTAAGTAGTTTAGGTTGCATGAAAAAGGATTTCAGAGAGGCATTTTCAAAATTGTGGCTTGTAGATTTACATAAGGGGCTTGATATTATCTTTTTTAAGTCTGTTTGAAAGTTGATTTACATATTAATTTCATAATAGCTAAATGTTACACAGGAACTCAATCTGTGTTTTCTTCTTTGCAATATGTATTATATTAGGTGTTATTTAGATTGATCTTACAATCGAGCCGATAAAAATATTGAATCTAATTTTAAGTTTAGTTCTGAAAAGAAGGTTCATAACCAAAATAACTTCATAGGTATTATCTGAAAGGTTGGATGAGAAGGATTTGTAAGAATGAATCCAAGATCAACACGGAACTGAATCCAAGAAAGATCATTGGTTTTTGGATGGACAGAAAGAGCAAGGCAAGAAATGGTGAAGCCCAAAATGGTTAACTGACAAGAGAGAAGTGTAGACAAAGTGGAGGAATATCTATTGGAGAATTAGTTGACTATTAGGATATAAAGAAGGGACGATAGCTTCACACTGCTAGATATGGTAACGCATCCCATAGATGTATGAATTATGCAAGTAAATGGCGAGAGCTTGTAGTGTGTGGTGAACTTCAATTTCTGAAGGTGAAGAGATACAAGAGGTAATTGTCACATCAGAAGTTGCATCACAAGAACTGTTAATGGGGGTGCACTCAAGAGGTGTAGCCTTGAGTGTTTAGTCATCTCATTTACAAGGCAAACTTTGTTTTCCTTGGATCTTGTTTCTATTTTTTTTTTATGAACTTTTTGATATGCTTGAGTTTTTATGGTCGGTTCACTAAAAGATAGATGAGGAGGAACCTCTTGATCTTAAATATGGTCAGAAATATTGCTGATGTGTATAGCCTTGGATCTAGATAATACTGAAACTCTGCATGATGGAAGTATGTATTCTTTAGAAACTAAATGAGATGAGGTGGTATTAATGAAATGGCATTAGACTACCTGCAAAAAAGCACATTTACTAGCCATAAATGATGGAACTTATTTCCTTAGTAGTCTGAAGCTTAAGTAGTGGAACGGTAAGATAGAATATATTGATTAAATCATTTAATATTGAGAGACACATAATTGGATAATTTTGGCTTTTCCTGGGCATTTGCGCTTAGATTAAAGTTACAATGCATGCTGAATTGTTATTTTCTTTCTCATGATTGGTTAAATTTAATGTCGAAAACTGTTTTCCCATTGCTAATTTCCAAAACAAGTGTTTAAGGGTGAAGAGTTCTGAAACTGAAACCCATCTTGGTGGGCTTGGTTCTAATGATCCTGATGATTTTCCAAAATGAATTGAAAAGTTTTTCTGGTTTGAACTTGCATTTGTTTTGTCTCCTTTAATTTCTTAATCATTTAGTTTCGATAAATTTCATGCAATGCTTCCAATGATTAGGTACACCAAGCTCCTCTATGTTACATATATTAATGCATATATTCATGCACAGAAATATATATATATATATATGTATGTATGTATGTATGTATGTATGTAATGTATGTAATGTATGTATGTATGTATGTATGTATAATATATTTCAAAATGTATCGTTTGCTTAATGTTATGTTGCAAATTAGTTTCTTCCTTTTATTTCAAATACAAATGATGTAACTTATGTTTCAATTTGTGTTACACAGAGAAGCTGTGAGCTGCGAATTTTGTAATGGTATGTACTTTGAACATTGTTCAGATTTTGATTCCTTTACATTTCATGTGAAGAACCTTATTGCTGCTGCTGCTACTGATGTTGTTATCAATAAATTACATTTCTTCACATCTTGATCAAATGGTAGACTGTTGTTGCTTAACATCTTTAAAAGCCTTCCCCTCAAAAAAACATCTTTAAATGCCTGAAATTCTACTGTGAGAGGTTTTAACTATGTCTATAAGTCGGAAAATTTCTATTTAATGATTGATGGTGGTGATGGAGTCAAGCAAAAGGTTATCATGACATCTGTATCCAGCATTTCTATCAGGATAAGTGTAATTGAACTATAGTTACGTGCTACCCAGCCACGTCATGTTGATGGTTGTGCTGTTTATCCTTCAGTAGTCAGTACTAATGGAAAGGTTTGTTTGAATTTGCTGTATGTATATGTTCTTGTTCTTTTGGTAGGTCCAATTGGAAGTGTAATAAATTTTGGTTGCTCATTTTTCATGGGAATGAGGTTCTTGCAACATTGCTGATCATATTGCTGCTGCTGTGAAAAAGGGAGATAATGGCCAGAATAGGATTGGCATTATAAAACAAGCATGACAGTTATGAATGTAGTGTTGTAAATGGGTCTGATGCTAAAAAGAATGCAAATTTTAAAATCTTTACTGATATATGTTGCTCATGGGCATAAGTTTGCAGTATTATATTTACATCTTAGTTACGCTGTACCTTCTCATGGAAGAATAATGGTGGTAGTGGCTAGACTAGGATAGTGAGCAGGACATTTGAGGTCATGACACGTTAGCATTGATATTTCTTTGGATTGCTAAAATTATAAATCTGATGAAATATTTTGTTCTTCCAATGTGAGATTAGAAAAGGAAGGTTTTATTTGTGCAAAAAAAGGAAAAAGGTTTGCTTATGGCATAAAAGATGAGGTTCATGGAATCGAGGTTCCAAATTTAGGGCATTGTCATGTTGCTATCAAAAGTAATTGAAAATGCTTCTTGAATGTCAATCAACTATGATGCATTATTTAATCAATTTTAAACATTCAACATCCTACTTGGTGTTGGTTAATAGAATTTTTAAAACTAGATGAAGACGTGACAAGCCAAGATGTAACAAGAGAACCTGTCCAAGCTCCACTGTACTTTGATAGCAAGTCAGATAGGTTTGAACTGGTTTCTATTATATTCCAACAAAAACTCAAACCTTGTGCACTTTTGACTTAATTATTTATGACCCCCAACATTTAGGACACTTATGATAGTGGTATCTATGTTACAAAATTACACACTAATATAATAGATGCAATTGAGCTGCATACATCCAAGTGTTGGCTAAACCGTTTGCAACTTATCAATTTGGATATTGTATTTTAATGTTGGCTGCATACAATTACAATTATGGATTGTTTGCTATTCTTTTGGTTTTCTTTTACCTATTAGATCATGATATGTAAAAGGTATATGCATAACCTTTTGCTGCAACATATGGTGTCCAATCATGGTCTTGGACGTTTGCAATGGATTCCCACGCTTGTAAAAGTAGCAAGGTAACTTTAATGAGTGAGATAAGTTCTAAGAAAAGTACAAGGACAATTGCAAACTGGGCCAGGGTTGTCATAGGTGCTTGTCTACTCACTTAAACCAGTATAGTTCCTACTTCTTTAGTTTGTTCTCTTTCTTCTTCTATCATAGCCCAACTGTGTTGCTTCTCTCTCTATATACCATGGTCCCCTTACTCTAGACCCAGCCCATGTTGCAGCTAGTATTTCCCCCCTTCCTTTGGTCAAAAACCAATCCTTCTGATTTGAAAACAATCTGGAGTTCAAGACTAACTTTTTTTTTTTTTGGTGGGGGGGGGGGGTTCACGTTCAGTCTGTTAAGCCTGGTTTCAGACAGTTTCAGTTGAGAGTGAAACTACTTATTTTTTTTCTTTTTGTTTTAGGTTAACAAGTGAAATGCTTTATGCTTTAAAACCTATCAATATTATTTAATCAGACATTTATTTAAGTCACACTACTTTTGTCAAAGCTTTGTTATTAATTTATGTGGTGGGTTAGCTTCAATTTAATCAATCAAAACATTTTGCAGTGTGTGTCTTTAAGCTATACACAGCACAACATGAAAAGATGCATGTGACGTCTTATTTGAAAATGGGTTGTTTCTGTGGGTTTTTTTCTTTTTTTTTGTTGGGGCCCGGGGGGGGACCTTTTATTAGATTTGAGAACCTTGGGGAACCTGAGCAACTAATGAGGGACTACCATGTACCACCATGTCCTTCACCTTTTGAGTGTAGGAAGGTGCTGAATAGGTCATTATAATTAATTAATTTTGTACTCTTTTCTAATTGATCTATTATGGTATATCCTTGATTGATATTGGCAACATATAATAAATTAGTAAATTCTGATGACATGTTTAATGCATTAAGAAAATAGAAACACAGGAACTAAAAATTTATGATTCTAGATAGCCCAAAACACAAGAAAATGATGTAATTAACTTGATTTTTTTATATTTTATATTTTTGTTTTTTGTTTTGATTGGGAGCCAAATCTTGGTGTGTAACTACTGAAACAGCTGAAATGGTTAAAAACTTGAAATCAAAACTCTTCAACTGGAAAAGAAACCAAAACCAAGTTATAAATCCTTTGTTTATCCTATAATGTGAAATTCAAAGCTATAAATAAAATGGAAGAGGGTGAAATGGATATTCATTGTGAAGATTGTGGTATGGCAATTTTTCACATAGGGTTTTATTGGTTATTTGATCTTGTTTTGTGTTGCTTGTCTGTGATCAGACTTTTTCATAATATGTGCTGTGTTTAATGGCAGAAAATGGGTTCAATGGTGCCAATTATAGTCCAGTAAAGAGAATGTCTTTATGTTGTTTATATAGTTCTTTTGAACATGTCTGTGATGAAGCAATATTCTAAGTTCCGGCTGTCTATCATCCTGAGCTGGCTGCCTAGGTTATTGGGAATTGTCTTCACCGAGGCAGCAGTTTTGTAACCTTGCGCTGGGAGTTTCAATCACTATCAAGAAGCATATAATTTATCATTTATCCAAGAGAATGCTGACAAATAAAAAAATAAAAAAAAAAGATGAGACTATCCCATGGTGTTTATATGGTATGTTGTTAGTTTCAAAAACAAATTTCTATTGCAGCATTCACTTTTAAGGCAGAACTCCTAACAAGATCAGATTTCTTAAAGGGACTATTCTTAAGAGTCATCTATCATTTGTTGCATCCAGAGGCTGACTCACTGGCTTATCATGAGAAAGTAACCATATCATGATTCCCTTGATAATTCTGGCAAGAAAATTTGGCAGACGTCTTTTTCTAATACTCATTTACTGTTATAAACAAATATATATGGGTGCTACATTTGTCTGAATTTTTTTTAGTCAACACACAGTTCCTAATAGGTAATGTTATCATGTCATGACTACTGGACTTTGATATACAAGTGGACACGGATGATCTTATTTTAAGAAAATCTTTGGGAAACAGCTTGCATATAAGCAATATATTTCCCTGGAGATTGTTTTCCATATAGCTAACCTTTGAAAAAATGTTTCATCCTTTGAAAGCTAATTGAATGGAGAAAGGAAAATACTTGATTATTCTTTCTTCTTCCATTAAATTATAAATCTGAGTGCTTAAAAATACAGAATGCGTCATGTCACTTTGATAAATTTGTGAATTTGTTGATTGATTGTTCTCTTCACAGGTTGTTTTCACAGAAGGCATTTCAGAGTGCCTAAAGGTGCCTTAACTGCAACTTACACTTGCTATGGATGTAAGGATAAAAGTACTGTGAAGATAAAAACTCAAGGCCGCAAAGAAGTTTCAAAGAAAAGCAAAAACTTGAAAGGTAAAAAGTCACAGCGTTTGCCTAAGAAAGGAAAGCATGCTCCACAGCGATTGCCCCAGAAAGGAAGGCATGGGTCATGCGTGTTGCCTAGGAAAGGAAAGCGTGTAGTGGTGAAAAGAAAATTAAAGTATAATGGAAAAAAGAAAGGCAAAAAAGGTAAACCTAAAAAGGGTCAGTCCAGAAAATCAGATCATGGCATCAGCTGGCCTAAGAGGAAGAGAACAGTTGTGCATCATTCCTACTGGCTAGATGGCCTTCAATGGACAGGGAAACTGGACGATGAACGGGGGAAGTATTTTAGAGAAAGAAAAGTTCTTCTGCCATCCCAACATTTTGAAGACCCCTCTATAGAACCAGTGTGCTGCCTTTGTGGTAAAAAATACAATCCAGACATCATTTATATTGGTTGCGAAAATTGTGAAGGTAAATACATATCTCTTAAGCCCCTGCTGCCTTTTTCTTGATTTATGCTTCTTGTGCCTTGGTACCAGAGAGTCCAATCATTGATTATAATTTAGCCATTTTTTTCTTCTTCCTTTTTCCTGGAATAATGTCTTGACTCAATACCAAAGAAAAATGCAAAATTTATTTCTATAAAAGTCATATTCTAATTGCATAACCACAACAATCAAACCTTTTCCCATTATTTTGGGTCTGATGATACCATATTACAGTCTAATAAATTTTCCTTGCAGCAGCCAGGAAGCTTTACATGCAATTTATTTTTGGAAATCTTTTTTATGTTTGTTTTTCTATGCAGATTGGTTTCATGGAGATGTTTATTGCCTTACTCTTGAGAATATCAACAATCTGATTGGGTTTAAGTGCCATAAATGCCGTGGAAGAAGCATCCCTTCATGTCCATTCTTGCAAAATTCAGTAGTTGGTGCAGGTCAATTACATGATGATGGCATTGTTGGAGGGGCTGTTTGTGCTGAGGATCAAAATGACAAAGAAAAATTTCACAGTGGAATATATGATGATGGTGCAGCTATGGTTCATAGAAAGGATTATCCTGAGGAGCAGAAAGACAGCACTGCAAATGTCAAAGAGGAACTTATGTTGTCTAATGAAACTGAGTTAACAGAGGGACCTATTGCTGATCAGTTGCTTGAAAATGCAGAGGAAAATGATCAGAAAGAAATTCAAATAGTGGTGGCATCGCATAAGACAGGGGAGGGTTCGAATGAAATGGTGTTGGTACCAGAGTTGCTTGCAGCAGGTATGCTTGGTCACTCTGCTGATCCACATGCAAAAACAGACAATTCTATCAGCACGAGAGTTGGCTGACATCAAAGTAAGATGTAGCTTACATTGTTGATGTAATGAGTTTTCATTATCTCGTGCAACTTCATGGTCACAATTTGTTGGGATGGTCCAATTGCGGGAAAAGCTGGCATATGTTAAAGAACAGTTTTTCATGTGATTTTTGTTAGATTGCATCTGACCTGGGATTTTGCCGTTAATTCTCTTCATTGCTTTACACATTCATGGATTGATGAATCGTGTAAGCATCATTCATTCCCTGACTGGCAACAAGCTTATTTGTGGTATGTTGAGTTTCCATCAATTGTCAAATTGTGATCTTTCTCAGCTTGTAAAGTCCATGGTGGATTTTGTTGCTTATCATCTCCCTTTTTGGATTGCATGTCATTGGACCAGCTTCCAAAGGCTCCTAATCTTTCAAGTTTAAAGAAGTTAAGCATCTTTTGGCTGCCTGCTCATTTTGTATGATTTCGATTTTCAAGTGAACTTATCTGAGAGTTGATTTGTTCATGAATTTTGGTGGCTTTGTTCTGACTCGGGAACATCAGACCATCAGATGTTATCCAAGTAAATATAGTTGGTACTGTATGTTGTTCCATCTGATTTATCCTATCTTTTTTATGTTGTTAGAATTCTATTTCTCCTTCAAGACTGTAAAACAATCTTGAGCCCAGGAGTTATTCATCATGTCAGCTTCTGCATTGTTTATCAGCCAAACCTGATATGGCATTAAACTTAATGGAAAATTCATGGTCTCATTGCATAAACTGTCCATCTCATCTGTTTCTTCCCTCTGCTTGCTTATTGCTTTATTATGTAACAAATTTGTGAAAGTCTAGGAAACCAAAGAATGAGTCATTTTAAGGAATGACAACTAGATATTTCATTGTAAGTGTGAGTCACCAAGTTTAGCTAATTTTGTAAAATTCTTAATTACTGGGAAACTTAGGATATGATTCATCATATCAAAGAGGAATGGAAAAAAATATACTTTTAGAAAAGAGATGCAGATGAAATACAATGTCGAAAATGTTAAACAAAGACTGAATGTGATGAATAAGATTTGTCGGTTATAATTTGTTTGTTTTAGTGTCTAGTGCATCTCCTCAGGTAGAAGAATGCAGAGTTTAATTAGATGGTCCTCCATATTAGTCTTGTTTTGAATATCTTCTTGCTTTATGCAATGAAATTTTAATTATTGTCTTCATTTGTAGAATACAAATATATTTTTGCTTGTTTGCCGCATTTATGACATAAATTTATGTGAGAATTTCTGTGAGAAGATGAATGTGTTATAGAAAAACCAATAAATGATGCTATCAAGGTCTGCAAAACCAGTATCAAGACCCGTACCAGTACATTAATGATTTGGTATGGTACGAGGACAAGGTGCCATTCTTTTTTTACTCTTAAACAGTTGGTATTGGACAGTATGAGTTAGTATGAGACGATTCAAGTCAGTATCAGGTGGTTCGGGTTGGTTTGGACCAATTTGATTTTTATTAAATCAAAACTCAATATCGTACCAGTATGGGGCAGGTTGTTACAAATCAGTATGATAGACCTTGAATGCTAGGGTTCACTAATTAGTTGGAATATAAGCAATTTGATTCCAAGTTTAGGATCTTTGGGCCTTGGGCATGGACAACAAACAAATGATAGGATTTAAATGGATGTAAGCAGTAGATGATTAGGCTAACCCTTTGATATCTTGCTTCATTTGTAAAGAAGCAAATAAAGATATGAAAGAGAAGTGCTTACTTCAAAGCAATATCACCATGGAATTGAGGGAAAATTGCTGTTTTTCTCCCCTCTTTGCAGTCTGCCATGCTATGCCTCGAATCTGATGTTGAAGTTGCTGCATTTTTGTCCTACATGTGATGCTAGTAGGCCTTATGTTTAGTTGCTGGATAAGGGTTGTTGGCTGTTGATTTTGATGTGGTATTGCAGGGATCTAAGTTAGAATGATGGGAGAAGAGTGTTTGAAGGTGATTGGTGAGGGTTAACTGAAGAGTTAAACGTAGCTATAGGTTCAGACAGCAGCCTGAAATGGAGTTTGGTGATTGATATTTTGGTTTTAAAGGGAAGGGCATGTGAGAAAATGTGGCTTTGACTTGAGGGAAAGTCTGAAGGTGGGAACCTGGAATTTTGTCCATGTATTGGTATGCACTCAAAGAAGGGATCAATATCTTCAGACCTCACGAAGAAATTCATTGATCTTTGATCATGACCCAAAATTGTCTATTATGGCATCTCTTCACATCTAGAAAGGGAAAGTACAATAAAATAAAGAAGTAAATGGAGTAGGAGTGAAGAAAGTTTTGAATGGAATTTTTATGGTTCTTGGTGTTGATTCTTCATCTTCCATACTCTCATAATAGCATCCTTCATTGAATCTCTTGCCATCTTCCATATTTGGTAGAATTTGCGGTGGAAGATCATTTTCATTTTTCCTAGAATCTTGATGATCTTGGTTGGAGATCCTTCAACAGTTAATTGGATTTTTGATTGGAAATTGTCCTTGGTGGCGATTGCCTTCCTTGGTAGCCTTTCCTTTGTCCTTTTCAGTCTTCCACCTGAAGAGATTCTTGGTTGGAGATCCTGCAGCAGCTGTATCTTTGATTAGAGGTTGTCCTTGATGACAGATTACCTTCCTTTAGTAGCTTATCCTTCTTCCTTGATTGGAGATTCTTTCAGCCATTGAATGAGATTACCTTGGCCCTCATGGCACTATCACCTTGAACAGCTAAGATGTTTCCATGTGGCAACTTATTTTGAAAAATAAAAGGGGAATTTACAAAAGATAAAGATCATTACAATGGATTATATGGCAGACTGAAATAGGAAGACTCAAAAGGAAAGCTGAGAAGACTAAAAAATTAGATCCAGAGGACTCAAGTTAGGATCTGATTGTGACATCGAACAAGTTCTAATCATGTTGAAGATACTTTCATCTCTAATTTACAAGGATTGAGGCTGTAACTTTTGATGCATTGTGTAATGTAGTAGGGCTTTAGATCCCCATCAACTCTTCTTAGCTTAGATGCATTACTCCCTAATGATGCTACAACATAGATTGTAGAGTTCCATGTTGAGCCATGACAATTACTCTCTGATAATCCAAGGCAGTTTGATGCAAGTCGTCTATTCCATTTAAAGGAACTCTTGATACTCTATGTTGCAAGTGGTTCCTTGTTGTTTATCTATGCTATTCTATAAATCTTCTCTCAATTAGGATAGTAATTGTACAGAAGGTAATGTAGGTTGTGTAGATTGTAAGTCATATGGTGGAAGGTTAAGTTGCCCCTTGTTTCTTTCTGTTAGCCTTTTGCATTGTATTAGAACCTTGACATGATCATGTGATTAGTGCTTAGATGAAGTGGAAGGTGAAATTCTAGGCTTATGCACTAGTCCACCTGATGGAGCACAGTGGTAGCAGCCTCTCAAGGTTTTTAAAAGGCGTTCCAAGGCTAATTTTCATGCTTATGCACTAATTTTCATGCTTATGCACTAATTAGGCACTCAATCATCAACTGTTATTGGAGATCTTAATTGGGAGTTAGAATAGTCATCATCAATTGTTAGAGTCATTTTATATTTATTTAAGTTGAAAGTGTTGGGTCAGTTTTATTTTTTTTTAAGAAGGGGTATTTTGGTAATTTTTAAATTTGCTGAAAATTAGCCATTCAAGTTGTAGTCAAAGTCTTCTCATGTTATTTTATTAAAGTATAGGGTTTATTAGTTTCCTAGTTGTAGTTAAATCCTAGTTGAATTTGTAGAGTTCTTTTGGGAGTTCTATTTTTATTTGGTTTAGGAACGTTTTCTATACATGGATATAAACTCTCTTCATAACGAAGGAACAACTTTTGAGAGAATTTTCAGCACTTTTGCCTTTAGATTGTGCGATGCAATCAACCTTTAGGTGTGATGCTAAGGAACCCTAGATGCAATGCCTGGTGCCTTTCTTTTCTTGTTTTTTCTTGTTCGATTCAAAGTTGTTTGCTAGAATTGAAGCTACTATTTCTAGTACTGTTCATGGGTATTGTTCACAGCACCAGGGCATCTCCTAAACTTTCACTTAATTCCTTAAATTCTCCCACTAATCTTAGTTCCATACCTTACCAATTACAAAGCTTAGTTTCCCACATACTTTCCTATCCTTTTGCTCATTATTAATCCTATTATTTCAGCCTCCTAAAGCAAGTTCCCTCAGCTGTCCTTCGTCAGTTGGTATCAGAGTAGGTTTCGCATCATAACTACATGATCCGAAAGGCTGTTTGGAGGAAGATTGACTAATGGTGAATGGGATGAGATGCTCTTTTGTATCATAGAGGAGATTCATGGGCTTAATACCCCATTTGATTGCCGTTGAGAGCTGAATTCTTCAACCTGTTGGTAGTGGGGCAGCAAACAATGAGTGAGAAGGAATAGCAATCCAAAAGCGTGGTATGAACTGTGAAACCTAAGAAAACCTGCAGGTAAATTAGATCCAAAAATAGGGCTGATCAAGCTCATCAAGTGCCTCCATATCCCATGCTTGGCGAAGGGAGTTTTTAGGGAGAGATAGCTATGAACCACATTACATTGTTGGAGATATTACCAAGAAAGTTAAGATAGATGCTCCAGATTTTGAAGGAAGGGTTGATTCTACGGCATTCTTAGGTTGGCTTGGTTCTATTGAAGAATACTTCGATTGCTATGATATGATGGATGGTCGTAGAGTGAGATTTGCAAGGATGAAGCTTGTTGGATTGGCAAAAGTATGGTGGGAACTATGAAACCTAAGAAAACCTGCAGGTAAATTAGATTGCAAATTCTCCTCAGAGATCCAAAAATAGGGCTGATCAAGCTCATCAAGTGCCTCCATATCCCATGCTTGGCAAAGGGAGTTTTTAGGGAGAAATAGCTATGAACCACATTACATTGTTGGAGATATTACCAAGAAAGTCAAGATAGATGTTCCAGATTTTGAAGGAAGGGTTGATTCTACGGCATTCTTAGGTTGGCTTGGTTCTATTGAAGAATACTTCAATTGCTATGATATGATGAATGGCCGTAGAGTGAGATTTGCAAGGATGAAGCTTGTTGGATTGGCAAAAGTATGGTGGATCGAAGTAGATATTCGACGAATGGGATAGCCACCAATATCCACTTGGCAAGAGGTGAAAGCAAAGATTTGCGGGAAATACATGCTACTGAATTACCATGAAAAGTTTTGCGAGCAACTTGTTACTTTAAAACAGGCCAGCATGTCTGTAGTGGAGTATGTGCAGCGTTTTGATCAACTAAGATTTGAAATCAAGTTGTGGAAGATCTTAGACAAACTTGAGCAAAATTTAAATCTGATTTGAGGGCTGATATATGAAGAGAATTGCTCCGATTGATGGTTTGTAGTGTGAAACATTGTTTCCAAGGGACACTTGACATAAAAGAACACTTAAGGTATCCAATTGTTAGGAAAGGACGGTCTTAAGCCGGGGAGGCAGTCGTAAAAATGTTTAGTGATGCAATTCATAGTTCAAAGGCAGGTTCTTCACAACACTTTGATCTATCTAATGGGTCAAAGCCTGTTTCTTCAAATGCGAATAACTATAAAGGCAAGCAAATCATGACTAACAATTCAGGCGGCAAGGGCAGCAAGAGCGATAGTGGTTTCAAAGTGTGGCGATGCTGGTCATATGGCTTATCTCAAAAAAGAATTAACTTACATGGTGTGGAACAAGAAGATGACCAACTCCAAGAAGATGGTATCGAAGAGGACACATTTGATTATGAGACTTTTGATAGAGGTGATTTGGGAGATGATGATGAAGAGGACACCTCACTTGTCTCAGTTGGAAGACATATCCTAGTAGCCCCTAAATTAGAGAAGGAAGATTGGCAACGCACCTCTATATTCCAAGCTTTGGTCTATTGTGACCAAGCCAAAAAACTTATCATTGATGGAAGTAGTTGTATGAATATGGTGTCAACATTCACGGTTGAACGCTTTCATCTTTCAACCGAACTCCATCCTCAACCCTACAAGGTAGCTTGGATTGACAGCACCTCCATTCCGATAACTCAATGCTGTCTTGTTTCGTTTGCGTGTGGTGCTTATAGTGGTTCTATCTTGTGCGATGTTATTCTTATGAAAGTCACTCATTCTTCTTGATTGTCCTTGGCTCTATGACCGAGATGTAATATATAACGGGAGAGAAAATACTTATACCTTTTTGTTTGGCAAGAATACAATTACCTTGAAGCCCATGACTTCAAAAGAGATGATAAAATATGAGCCAAAATGAAAAGGTGAGGGGAAGATGCAAGCTGAAAACAAGGTGCCTACTGAAAACAAGAAAAAGTGAGCTGAAAATAAGACAAGGCATGTACAAATTTTAACCAAGAAGTTTCAAGCAGAAAGTTGCAAATTCAAGGTGATATTTGCTGTTGTTGCAAGAGAGGTGCTGTCTGATTTAGCTGCTGGTTTAGTTTTGGATGTGGTTACAGAAGTAATAAAGTTGTTGTCCAACTTTTCAAAGGTAGCACCCGCTGAATTGCCAAACGAGCTTCCTCCCATGTGTAACATTCAATATGCAATTAATCTAATTCAAGGAGCTCAATTACCAAATCCTCTAGCTTATTGTATGAATCCAAGTGAGCATGCTGAGCTTAAAAGGCAAGTAGATGAGCTCCTTGGTAAAGGGTTTATTTGCGAAAGCCTAATTCTATGTGTTGTCTCTGCATTGCTGACTTCAAAGAAAGATGGTACTTGATGCATATGCATTGATAGCTGTGTCATTAACAAGATCACCACCAAGTATCACTAGGGATGGTAAAATTGAACGTGACATGCAAACACGACTCAGACCCAATACGAAATAAGTGAGTTCGGATTGACCTTAAGTGAATTTATGTTGTAAACGTGTCGACATGATTGAGATACGAAATAATTATGTCGTGTCGCTGATTGACCCACCAATCCAAAATTGATCTGTTTAGGACCCATTTATTTGATGACATATTAAATGAATCATGTTAAGTGGGTTGGGTCATATCTATTTATGTTAAGCAAGTTGTATCTATTCATATTGAGCGAGTCGTAATATGTCAATCCAATATGATTTGTTTATTAAATGGATTGTTTGTCGTGTCGTGTCGTGCTACCTGTCTAATAATCATGTCATATTTGTTTGGATTTTTGATATAAGTAATTAATCGTGTCGTATTCGTGTCAATCCATATATTGTTATACCTTAGCTTCGACACGCACACGACATGGAAATATGAATTGTTACCCCTAAGTACTGCTTCTGTATCTCTTGTCTTGATGATGGATGTTATGACGGGTTCTATTATATTTTCAAAGATATTTGAAGAGTGGTTATCATCAAATACGTATGATGCCTGAAGATGAATGGAAAATAGCTTTCAAGACTAAGGATGAACTTTATGAATGGTTAGTCTTGCTGTTTGGGCTTTCCAACATGCCCAGCATCTTTATGCGATTTAGATGTAGGCATTCCGGCCCTTTATTGGTGACTTTCTTGTTTATTTTGATGATATCTTGAAATATAGCACATCTTTCATGTACAACAAGTTCTGATAGTTCTTCGTCAAGAGAAACTCTACATCAACTGGAAGAAGTGCTCCTTCATGAGTCGAAGAGTTATCTTTTTAGGTTTTATTGTTTCTTCTAAAGGTGTAGAAGTTGACTTAAAAAAAAATGAAAGCCATTCGAGAATGGCTAACTCTAACAACTTTGCAACAAGTTTGTAGCTTTCATGGGCTGGCCACCACCTTTTATATGCGCTTTATTAGAAATTTTAGCACTATAATGGCTCCTATCACTATAATTGCATGAAGAAAGGTCAGTTTGTTTGGACGAAGGCAGCATCTAAGGCATTTGAAGAGATCAAGAAAAGAATGACTGAAGCACTTGTTTTGCACCTTCCAGACTTCTTTAAGGTATTTAAAGTATCATGTGATGCTTCACATGTTGGTATTGGTGGAGTACTTAGTCAAGATGGTCACCCAATTACTTATTTTAGCAAAAATAAATAAATGAGGCAAAGCAAAAGTACTCTACTTACGACAAAGAATTTTATGCTATAGTTCAAGCCCTTTGCTATTAGTGTTACTATTTGATTCCTAAGGAGTTTGTTTTGTATTCCACCCATCTTCCATCAGCTTTGTATGTGAAAAAAGAGATTGAAGACATTGTTAATTATCAAGTGATTTCTATCAGAGGTGGTGGTTACCAAAAGTTTCTTGTTAAATGGAAAGGGCATCCACTCTTCGATTGTACATGGATCATAGAGCAACAATTTCAACAACTCGACCATGATCTATATGAGAGATTCCTTGCATTCAACTCATTGAGGTTGAGTTTTTTCAAATAGGAGAGAGATGATGGAACATAGTTGCAGCAGCTTCTCAAGGTTTTTAAAAGGCGTCCTAAGACTAATTCTCATGCCCAAGCACTAATTTGGCACTCAATTGATGATGAGGTTCTTAATTGAGAGCTAAAATAGTCATCATCAATTGTTATTGAGTACTTATTTTATATTTATTTAAGTTATGTTTGGTCAGTTTTATTTTTCTTTAAGAATGGGTATTTTGGTAATTTCTAGATTTGTTGGAAATTAGCTGTCCAAGTTATAGTCAAAGTCTTCTTATGTTATTTTATTAAAGTTTGGGGTTTATTAGTTTCCTACTCAAAGTAGTCAAATCCTAGTCAAATTAGTAGAGTTCCTTTGGGAGTCCTATTTCTATTTGGTTTACGAATGTTTTCTTTACATATATGGATGTAAATTCTCTCCATAGCGAAGGAACAAGTTTTGAGTGAATTTTTCAGCAATTTTGTCTTGAGATTGTGTGGTGCAATCAATCCTTAAGTGTGATGCTAAGGAACCCTAGGTGCAATGCTTAGAACCTTTTTTTTCTTTCTTTTTTCTTGTTCAATTCAAAGATGTTTGCTAGAACTGAAGCTACTATTTCTGGTACTATTCATGGATATTGTTCACAGCACTAGGGCAATTTCTAAACTTTTACTTAATTCCTCAAATTCTCCTACTAATCTTAGTCCCATACCTTATCCATTACAAAGCTTAGTTTTCCACATACTTTCCCACCCCTTTTGCTTGTTATTAATCATAATATTTTAGCCTCCTAAAATAAGTTGCCTCAGCTGTCCTATGTCACCACCATATTACTTTGGATGTACCATAATTTTAACATGAAGTTTCTTAAATTTCCTTATAAGAATCTCTCAAGTTGAACTTCCATCATCAGGATGTATCCAAGGATTCCTTGAGGCTTTAACTTGTGATGAAAATTGTTAGTTGACTTGTATAATTAATTGGTTGGATTAAATTTCCAACAAATATCAACATGCAGACTTGCAAGTCATGTAAGTGCTAAAAAAGAGTTTTGTTGGTTGAATTCTACCATCTTAGAAAGCTGGTCCGCTATTGTTTGGGGAAGACTTAGGACACAATTCATGTTGATATCCTCTAATGGTGTGTGTGGTATGGTTAAAGGCACATACAATTTACTTTATCCCCTTTGCCAATTCACAATTATGGTGCCAAAAGATATGTTCAAATCTGGCTCAAAGGCTAGGCAAAAAAAAGGCTGTCTACTGTAGTATTGTTCTTGTCTTGATCAAAATGCCCTGTCTTCATTAGCATTCATTACCTACATATTGCAGTTTGTAATCAATACATACCACTTCTCTCTTGAGGCAAGGTTAGAAAATAAGTTATGTTTCACTTAGCAATGGTCTCGTGTTGACTAAAACATCTTCTAGAGCCATTAACATGCATTTTCTACATAATATGGTTTTTTAATGAGCTAAACATAGTCAAATGCCGCTTCAATGACAAAGTCTATACACTTTGTTCAAGAACTTCCGCAAAATCGGTACCATACCAACAAAACCACCTGCTACTTCTTTCGCACTCCCAACCATGATACTGCCCAAGACGAAGTGATACAAGTCGATATCAGGTAGTACAGGATGGTCGTTAAGGACCGATGCGAACTGGTTCAGTTCATATGCTGTACTGAATCTTGGTATTTTATTGGTACTTTATCAAAACAGTATGGTATCACCTGTATGGGGAAGCAGAATTTGGTATGATAGACTTTGTATGTGTGTGTACATGTATATGTGTATTTTATATAGTTGCTTACTTTCATTGACGTACATACATATCAAGCCATCGAATCTTACTCAGTTTGTGAGGTAAATACCATTCTACCAAAGCCTAGTTTTGGAAGGAGAAACCTGAGATGAGACTACTTATCCATTGGAATATTTATTTTGATAGTTCTGGTCAACCATCTTTATCTTGTAATAAATTTTCTCCATTAATGAAGCTGCCTCAGCCTCCTCAACATATGATTTCTGAGATAATCAAAAACTTCACTTGCAATTAATTTGAGAATAGGCTGAGGTGTCTGTTCTTTTATCCAAAATATAGCTACAACATCATTAGCTGTTTTTCAATACTATCATTAAATGGGGAGCAAACGTTATTAAGACTTACCTGTTTATTCTGGGATTAGCCATATATTTTAATGATAAAAATTGAAAAAGCTGCCCTAGAAATTCCTATCTTGTTCTTAAAACTAGCTCTTGGTGCTTTGGCTGCTCCTCTTTGACCCTGGTTGGGGATTAAGAATGAGGGTGTATCATTAAAGAAACCTGGGCCACTAGATGTCGTCTCCAATTTTCTTATGGTAATTTGGATAGCATAGGTTCCGCCCCAATTCGATACGGCACACCCCGAACTAAGCGGTTCGGGTTGGTTTTATAATCCTTGATTTGGATCATATATTTGACCGGTATTAGTCTTGGGTAGTATAGTCATATTTACCCCTTTTTTTTCTCTTGTTCATTTATTTTCCTAAATTCTAATGAGAATAGCATAATTAAAATTATAAGGTTATCATAGAAATGTATGCCTTTTCACATGTGCTGACTTGATGATGGTGTACTGATCATCTTCAAGGTGTCAAGGTCGTGAAAGAAGAGAACTCCAGGGAATGTCTAGTGACCTCAATGCTTTATTGATAAGCTTGTTGGTTTTTCTACTTACACCACTGTGTTGTTTGCAACATTATTTTCGTTGCATGCCAAAATCTCTTGATCTGGTGGCATGTCACCCATATACATTAAAAGAATGATTTAATCACCTTTTTAAAATGGTTGAAGAGCTCCTGAATTTTATGAGGATCTCCGTGTGCCCTCTATGTTCACAGTTAAGATGTGGTCAGCTTTGCAACAAAATCTTAATGTATGGCTTATAGTATTTTAGAAATAATGAAGAGGATACGGGAATTTTTTATCGAAATGTTTGCAATTCATAATATGGGGGAGGAAGCTTTTCAGTTCTTTTAATTTAGTGATAGTTTTTACATGTTAAATAGTTATTCTAGAAATGCAGTTTAAACAAACCAACAGCAAACTTAGATTCTCAGTCATCATTGTTTCTGAGTACTGTTATAGATAGGAAAGTGGAGATTTCAGTCGACACCAAAAGGCAACCTAATTATTTTGTTTAGAAGGTTGCCCTCATGACCACTCAGTAGACTGCAAACTACTGAAAATAGGCAAGGAAATGTGGCACCATATTTCTTAATCCTCATGATGGTTTCATGTTTGAGATAGTGTACGGTTATAACCAATAGCCCACAATTTTGTTCTCTTGGTTATCAGCTGATACTAACATGCCAGCACTGCTTGCTACTATATGATTTCTTATTATACAACATTTGCTGTTTATATGTGTAACTAGATAGCTTTGTAGTTACTAACTGCGTGATTATTTATTATGACGACCATACCATTATTTATCTTGTGTATGCGTCGGCATGCTTGCATGCCTGTATGATGAGGCTTGTTGGGTAAAGTTATAATAGGAATTCCCTGCACAAAAATACTAGTATTGTTTTAGTACCTGGGCATGGGATATGTGTTTATAGAAAATGAGAAGATTTTCATTTATGATAGCTAATTATCATTTCCTGACTCTCTTCTATATATATTTTGTCTCATCTAATGTTATAACTTCTTGAGTAAGCTGGAAGGTGAACAATTTGTTTCATTGCTCATATTTCTTTCCTTGTTGGCAGGAATGTACGCTGGGCATGATGTTGAAGATAACACTATTTTTGAACTATTCGGAGACCACAATTTGACGTTCTATCTCATTCCACAATTGGTTTGTCTTTTTCCACAGGATCAGGGCATTTTCGACCAATCTTTCTCCTGAGTATGAAAATGCCAGCTAATCTACTAACTTAAATGTCTATTCAAAGATATCATTCTGACATACTACGGACATTTATTTGAGGTTACATCCTTTTATTATTATCATTTTTCTGGACATAAGCAAGGAATCAAAAATTTTAATTTACATGATTAAACTCACAATGTTGATAAACATCACATTCAGAAACATGTTCTCAGCAGGTTCAGTTGTATCCAGTTTTCTCATCTTTGCATACTGAATTTGTACAAGGACATTCCCCTGCAACCCAATTCTGCATGAACTCTGCTGCGGATGCTAGTGATAGATTAGGGTCAAGGTTTGTGTTTTATTCAGATGAAGACTTTGATATTCCTATTTAAGTGGGCTCAAACGTGTTAAAAGCATCAAATTCATTCTCCTAGAGTTGGGATTCATGGGTATACCAATTTTGACAAAAATGGGAAGAGTTTTCTGGTGAAACCAAAGAAATAGGATCTCTGGAAAACATGGATATTAATTTATTTCTCAGTAAACTTTCAAGTGTAGGTTTTAGTCGATCACCATCAATTATAATTTAGTATAAAAATAATTTTACAATATAATTTGAAATCAGCATTTATGTTTTATTAGAAATTAGAATAGAGGACAGAACATGATATGGTGAGATAAATATAATTGGCATGAATATTCATGCTAGATATCAATCTGCTACATTTCCAAGAAAGAATTCATAACAGACTTTCATCTAATGTGAAGATAGGAACGACACACTCACTAAAAATTTGACAACCCATTCGAATTTTCCAACAGAAATGTTGCATCCTTTTGGAATAATACGTGATATCCTAGTTTCAGATGGTGGAGCTGTTCTGCCTCTCTTTTTGTGAGAAAATAATGAAAATGTGAAAAGAAAAGGGGTAAATTCAGCATTTCTTTAAATTCAGCATTTCAGTGTTAACCTCTGTCTATTTGGTAAGGAGTGCTTTGCTCTTCCTGCATCATAGAAGTAGTTCTCACTGAAGCAATTGGATTTTTGCAACATGGATTCTTATGTCTTTTCATGATTTTTTTAGCAAAATATAGTCTTTTTTGTTTCTTACATTTAGGAAGCTTTTAACATTGTAAACAATGATCATTTTGTGGGTGTAAAATGTGTGCTTTAGCGATTACTTTGATAGACCCTGCCACAGAATCATGCATACTTCTGTTTTATTCATCAAAAATTGCTGCAATAAAATATGTGCATTAAATTTAAGGATTATATTGTATTATATTATACAGTTCTAGCAGTTTATCTGGCTGTAGGATATGATTCATGTCTTACAACAGAGGAGCTGTTATAAAGGATGATGAATGTTGAAGGGTTTTACAGAGTTGTAGCTTTCTCAAATTTCCTGATGCTACATAATTGATAACTCTGTATCATGGTTGAAGTTTAGCCCAACACTCTAACCAAAGCTGCAATGTTTCAATTTTGGCCGGAACTGATCTGAAACTAGGGTGTGTTTTGAAATTCAGGTCAACACTCAACTCAGGGAACCAAAATGTGTATATCAGAACCAAAATGTTTCGGTTCGGGCTGGAAACTATCAGAGACTAGGGTCAATCCCAAATCCCAGCCAAAACTAAAATTATGGAACCAAATTGAGTGTATATTTGATCTGTTGCTAGCCTTTCTCTTTCCCTTTTCTTTTTACTATTTTAAATGTTGTGAGCCATTTTCTCAAAATTAAGATTAGAATTTATGAGCTTTGAGAAGCTGTGTTCCAATGAGAATTCAAGCTCTGATTCTTGAAGTCCTGTGTATACTAAAACTCAAATATTATATTCTGTAGGTTAAATTGCCATGGAAAAATATGATAACAATAGCACTGTTAAGGCTTTTATTCAGTATTTTATGTTTAGAAACAACTTTTGATTATTTCAATTATCTGTACGTGAGTTATACCGTACTGACTGGTAAGGTATTGGGATGCATGTGGTACTGGTGCAGTGAATCTTGGAGAAGGCTATCAATGGGATCATTTCCCAAACCATCTTTGTAGACTGGCTAGAACTAGAACTAGAACTGTGTTTTAATACCTTGTCCTTGATGCTATTTATGAGGTCCATAACCCACATTGACCTTCTCTTTGACCTATAAAAGTTATTTTTCTTTTATTGCCAACTGATTAGTGTGAAGCTAAGGGCCAAGTTGATCTATATGACTGGTTGAGCAAGCTTCTGCTGAGGTAATTTTCTTAGTTGAAACCAAGATTTCAGTTATCATGATTGGTTAGCAAGACTGCAGGCTAACTGCCTTGGCAGTAGAGATAAAGTCAATTTGAAACACTATTACAATTCAGATGTTATTTGCCGGATACGGAAATTTTTCAAGCAGTTTAAAGTTGGTGAATATGTTTAGTAATGATTGTCAAGGGCATCAATGACTGTTATTTCTTTGGAAGCCATGCAACACTTTTTTTCCATTCCTATGCTAACCTGTTTGTGGCTGGCTTCACTCATCCCCCCACTTAACCATCTGATATCCCTTAAAAGTTCTAGTCAAGAGTGCTTAGAAACGGTGATCTATTATGAAAAACAAATGAATGAAAGGGAAGTCATTTTGTATACAAGTCCTTGATAGGAATACGTGTGTTCCTAAATCTTTGAAATCAAACTTGAAATAATCTCGTGCCCAACAAGGCATTATTAGCCTGTGATGTATTCAAAAGAACTACAAGATGTGGAGATCAGCAGATAGCAGAGCCACTTGTTCTTATGATCTTGTGTTTGAATAATCTTCTACATGCAAATATGGTTTCGGTTTACATTTTGATGCTAGGGTTTTCCAGACCTGTATGTCTGAAAGTTTCAGCAACAATGTTCATGTCCGAGTATGCTACATAGGTGCTAAACAACATCTCTAGATTCTCTGTATTGTGCTTCTTGACTTTAAATTGTTTCCTAACTGAATGGGAAAAAAGATTCAGTGAATTGTGATGGCTATGTCACCATCCGCACTAGGAAAGTGAATAATTCTTTATACCTTTTTTTTGGTTGTCCATGTATGTATTTGGATGATTACCACCCTTTTCCATCTGAAAACTGACGTGAGGTTTCCTAGTTGGTAGACAAGATCCTTATTCTTCCGTTATATCATCGGGTGTATTGATCTCAAAGGATACTCATGTGACTGACAGATTTCTTGAGTACTCCACATTAACTGAGACGAAGCTTCGATGGCTTGACAACCAGAGTTCCTATCTGGGAAGGATTCATGTGCTTGGTGTTTTTAAGAAATTTTTTTTTTTTTTTTTTAGCTGTTTTATGAGGCTTGATTCAAACATTTAGCCATGAACAAATGCTTGCCTTGCCTTGCCTTACCTTACCTTGTCTATATTCCTGTTCTCCTACATTTCTCTGGCATTATTTCCAGTATCATTTATGGTTTTCTCAAGGCATGGAGCATTCATCATGGCATGTAGTTTAACCCTTGGCTCCTCCTAAGTGACTGCTACATGTGATCCATGTAGGCTACTTGGAATGCTCCGCCAGATTCTTATTCTGAATGACAGATAGATACTTGAATGGGTATTACCATCCACTGCCCCTGCCTAGTCACCTAGTCTACCGTCGTTTCTCGTTGGGAATCAAATTCTCACATGGGAAAAGGGAGGCTAGCAAACCCACCAAAATAAAAGCAGGGAATTTCAACAGTATATCAAATGTATCAGTTGGAGTATCAAATTTATGTCACCTCCAGCTTCACATTGTGCCCGTAATGTCTTCAGCTTAAAATACCACAATCAATAGATTGTATGTCACAGGTGCCATGCACTAAGCTTCTATGAAACGGTTGAGAAAAGAGTGTAATTTCAAGCTCAAACAGAGGGTGTTTTTTTTATTTTTTTTGGTGGAACAAAACAGCCTGCAGAAAGTTGTAAAAACGCAGACGGAAATAAAAGCAATACAAACATCGTCTCATTTTGCCTGAGGATGTGAAGCAATAAAGTCAACAGCCACATTGATGGAGTCAATTTTGTCTGCTTCGTTGTCAGGGATCTCAAACCCAAATTCTTCTTCTAGGGCCATGACAATCTCTACTGTGTCCAAACTGTCCAGGCCAAGGTCCTTCTGGAAATGAGCATTTGGCGTAACCTGCACAAAGACCCTGATTAGACCACTTCAGTTTTAGGAAATATCACAGGACAATCCCAGTTCTTTGGCGAGCAATGCACTATTTCAAACAAGCATATTCTAAATATTTTAATTATTTTATGACAACAAACATGGTGCCTCAACACACAACTTTCTTTTTTATACAAGCATCTCTGTGATGCCACAGCGTTTTAAAAATTTTAAGCAATCAATACCATGCAAAATAAGTACAGTTCCTCAAGGATACTGGCCAATCATCGATTTGGAGTAAATGTTGGCTCTCCAAGGTTAAGAGTATGGGTCAAGACGGTATTGGTCAAGATCTCTGTTAGCGTAAAGAAATTCTGCTCTTCTGCTCTGTTCTTAATGCAACTCTTGTTTTACTACATTTTAATCCCATCCTCTTGAATATTACTACAATTCATCGCGGTGTCATGCTGTTTTGTGACTCCAGATATTTTTCCTCAAAAGTCCCCTAAGCTTGGCATCTTCCAGCTTCATCTGATTCTACTTAGATGTCTTCCTTTGACAATGATTGAGGCATCATAAATAAATTTTAAGCAGGTAGTACGTCTAAATATCCAACTTATTCAAACTTTATATACCTTGTTTTAGTTCTAAACCTTTGATCCATTTGACCTTGATAAATTAAATTTATTATCATCGGACAATAAATTTGTCCTGTCTAGAAACAATAAACCATTTGTGAATCAAACATCATGACGTACTTCCTGAATCAATGATCCATCTGTGCTAGTCTAAAATGATGAAGGTGCAAAGCTTGATGCTATCAACCACCAATTACCTTTAATATGTTTAGTAATGCCAATATGGACACATAAATGCTTGCTCTTATATAGATTTTTTTCTTTTTTTTTTGTTCGCTTGCATAGTCAAGCATTTTTTTTTTTTTTTTATTTCTCAATATAAGGAGCTTCTAGAAGTAACATCCTAGAACCGAAGCCTAGGTCAGAACTCAGGCACCAACTCTTCGCCGAGAGAGATTTACAAAGGGTGACCTCCAGCCTCAAGAATGTAAGAATAGCATAAAGCTTTCAAAAAGTTTTTAAGCGTTAACTACAACGCTATGTGGATAACTGATCGCTGGTTGATCAATCAAGTACCAAATTACTAATAAGAATCCATATAAGAAAATAAAAGAATTCAAAAGGACTATTATTTTAGCACAATACCATCAGCAAAACAACTCGATGGACTCAAACTTTCTATAGGAATATATATATATATAACTAATGTGACGGACCGTTAAACTATACATTATGAAATGCTAATCGAGTCGACGGATTATAATAATTCGGAAAATTCCAAATGCCGAATCTCATGGAATAAAACGGCGCCCTAAGAAGAGTATTAGCAATGAAATATACCGTGAATGAACCCTAATTTCTGATCTACGATCCAAATCAGAGAGACCCTAGACTTCCGAGGAATAGGGGGAGTTGGGATTGAGTATTACCTTGGAGGGATCCACCTTCTGGAAGTTCTTGACGACGGTGATGACCCGATCGGCGACCTCGGACTTGTCAAGGAAGGTGCCCCTCCCCTCGTCGGTGGAGAAACCGCGGCGGCGGAGGAGGAGCTGGGCGAAGGAGAGGGGAGCCGCCGGCTGGAGAGGAGATGCCACCATTACCCTAAGGTGCTTCAGGAGAGCGTTTCTCGCCGCCGCCGCCGCCGCTGCTGCCATTGGAGAGCACAGAAGGAGAAAGATCAAAGCTTTGAGAGGGATCTCTTCCTCGCGTTTATAGCGAAAAGAGAAAAACTACTCTTCGAGAGATGGGGATGAAGCCTCTCGAATTCCGTTCTGGTGTTCCGGCGGACCAGTTTCTGCCCTTCTTCTCCGATCTATACATCGTCGGGTGTTAACCAATCGCAACGTACCTGTTTTACTTACGATTGGGACTCACTAATATGCGTTAAATTAATACATGGATTTTGGTTAGACTTTTCTTTTAAATAATCTGATGGGATTATCCAAAATCAACAATAAATGGATTGGTTTAGTTTGGTCCTGCCACGAGTTACTGTAGATTGGACATTTTTAAGTCTCCACAACCTTGGTATAGTGGCATGGATGGATGAAACATCGACAAATTTAGGTGTAGTGTAGTCCAGGTGAGGATATGTTTGGTTCTTTAAAAAAGTGTGGCAAATAAAAAAATATTTTCTAAGGAGATGGAATATTAAATGTGAAAAGTTTATTCGTACATTATTTTAATTCTCCCACAAATAGCATATATATATATATATATATATATATATATATAAAGACAAACAAATAGCATGTTAAAAATTTATTTTATATATATATTATTCTTTGCTTTAATATCTTCTTCTTCTCTCAACAACTTTTGCAGTTTCATTGTGGATCTTCTCTTTTTGAAACTATTTCTTTGTCCTATTGATACTGTTAAATTCATGTAACTTAAACAATATATATTGAAATGAACTTATAATGGTTGAAGCCTTGCATTTTGTATACCTAAAATAAAAAATCAAGAATGTATTTTGACAATACCTAGTCATAATTTTCTGAAGTTCTTCATGATGATATATCTTTAATAAATCTTAAGAAAAACAACGAAAAGTTCCATAGATTTTAACCAATTAAAATTTCCACAAGTTCATTGTGGCTTTATTTATTTAATTTTTTTAACTTATGACGTTTGACTATAGCATAAACTTCTTTAGAAAAAGGATGGAAAGAAATTAGGTGAAGGTGAGATGTCATTGGTATCCAATATTCAATGACTTTACATAGAAAATAAGCCAATTGGGACATTTGTATAGCATGAAGCTTCAATAATGCTTCCAAAATATCTCCACCATTAGTCATTATTAGAGGGAAAACTCTTGTTATTATAAGCCTGATTGGACATTGACACTAATGACGTGCACCTAGTTCCAAATAATTATTGAAGTTTAATGGCAACTCTTTTGTGCTTCCTCCTTGTTCCTTTTCTCACATTAGCTTATGGTAATGTAACTTAAAAATAATATTAAATTTTAATATCTTAAAATCTAATATGTACCAAAGTTTATATTATGTGAGTTATTATGGAGGATTAGCTCATTTAATTAGTTGTCAAATGCTTAATACATAAAATATTTTTTATAAAAATACTAGAAACTTGAGTTCAAGACCTACCTTTATTAAAACTTACGATCTCAGTAAATTATTAGTGGATATTGTTCGTCATCTCATAAAAATTTATTTGTATGTATACCATGTAATTCGATTAGGAAGAAAGAAGAATATTTTTTCAAACTGCCAACTTGAATATCTAAAATAGAATAATGAAGAATAAATTGATTAAAGAAAATATAGCCTAGATTCCCCTTTCTTTCATTAAAGGTTATTAAAATTGAGTTATAAACCTCTATTTATATTGGTGAGGTCCATCTTTATATAATTTAAGTCAGAGTTCTTTGAGTAAAAAGAGGTTATAGCTTTTTTAGAATAAACAAAACTAGTAGAAATAATTATGAAAAAGCTAAAACCCTACATGTATTATATATTGGCTTTGACATTAACTTTGTCTACTTTATCTAGTCATTCTCGAATATGTCTAGACAAAATATTTCTTACAAAGAGAAATTTTATCTTGGTAGGCCAGTTTTGAGGCCTAAATGAAGGAATTCACTCATGACTACTATGTACACTGAACCCTTTAATGGTAGCTAAGCACAGTATTTTAGATTTCAAAATTTTATTTAAAGAAAAAGAGTGTTAATTGGAGATTGTATCAATAAGCTATAATCTATGGGAATTTTGATGCGTAACTCAATTTCTAATGTAATGGATATTGTTCCCTAATCCTATTCAAATCTTTCCATACTGTTTAGAATGATCCGTATCGGCATCAATTATTCTCTTAAACCAATGGTGCTTAAGAATAGTGAATATTGATTAGCACTAAGTTGATAGATTTTGTATTCAAAACATTAAGAGAAAAAAAAGAGAGCAAAGAGCATGATGCGCACTACCATATACTATATTACATAAGGTGGTAGTTTATTACAATATGACACAATGCATAAAACTTCTATTATAGTAATTCTCTCAATACTATTGTGTGAATAAAAATAATCCAATTTTCTTCTTGTACCATAGGGTAGGCCTTGGCGCAACAATAAGACTACTCCCACATTACTTGTTGAAACACATAAATAGCCTTTACACACATAAGGGTACATCCGCATATATTTGAACATCTTTAGATCCTATAGTAGTAGGGCCCTCATGTGCTAAAATGCTCTTTTTCACCATGCACCAGAGCACAACACTCAATCAAAAGATCATGTTTCAATAGAATAAACATAACGAACACATATAGACTATTCTCTTCTAATAGTCTTTATGGTCATGTTGTGTTAGCTTGCTAAAGAGAACAAACACTCGAGAGCTCATTTGCAAGGGCAATAGCAAACATAGGTAGTGTAGATTGCCATCCTCTTATTTATATTCTCTTTTGTTTCAACTACTTGAATACATATGGAATGAATATTTTTAGGATGTTTAGATTGGTTGGAACCAAGTTGAATGTCCTAGCTTTTTCTTATCTCATTACACTTCCATGCTTGGCTTTCATGTTCTGCACATGCTGGTACATAAGGGAAGTGGGTGAATATATAATTAGTCTTCTTTTGAGAGAAGTAGCTATGTTTTGTCATGTATCATTCCTTGAGGCTTTTACAATAGTCCATGAGCAATTTAGACTTAAAATGTAAGATGGATAAAAAATAATTGAAGTGATGTAATCTGCATCACCTCCGCGGGCTAGGTGTTCAACTAAATGACTCATCGCATTCTCGCCTCGTGGATAGACATGGCTGCCACTTGTGATGAAGCAGTGGAGAGTAGGATGATCAGGGTGGGGCAGCTTGGAGAGCTACTCCTAAGGTAGAGCATAGGTGCAAGAGTAAAATGGTATTCTTTTGAGAGTGTTGTCAATCTCTTTGTCAATGAAGGGCTCGCTAAGGAGGAAGAGGTTTGGTTTAATTCTCACCTACTCTTGGCAAATGCAATAGTGGATCCATTGGAGCCTAGCTTAATGATAGCTCCTCTTCTAACTTCTTTCAATGATTTGATAAAACAGGTTCAAGGATCAAAGCTGCTACTTTATTAAGGCTTTATGGCCGCAATTGTAGGCTCATTGTTGTAGAGGGCCAAGTATGGGCTTGTCATAATAATACATCAAAGGCTTTTACGTGTGCCAAAACTTGAAATGCACTTGCATTACTTGAGAGACAATGGTTGGCCATGGTGCTACATAGCCATGACATGACACGACATCAAGGGACATGGAAAGTTTATAGTTTTGGTATGATGGTGGAATGCTAGAATATATTTGGATATTCAAGGATTCCTCATAATTTTGAGGATGGGTACAATGCTTTGGGTGTATACCAGACTCCTTGAGGCCCATAAGACATTAGCCTATCATGGCATAATTATGGGGCAAGGTGGTGCAATGATAGATAGGATGATCTCGTGTAGAAGTATCTAGGTCAATATTGGTTGGAAAAGCTAGCTACATTGCAGGGTGGGGTTTCCTATAAGGTTTTGCCTTGGAGAATTGTCAAGCTATGTTATGTATTCTTGATTTCTATTGTGGAGTACAAAGGTGATAAGGGACTATCAAGCAAGGGTCTGGCCTATCTTGATAATCCAGTCTTGTGAGCGTTAACAGAGTGTGATGTCTTGTGGGGATTGATGAGAACTAATTAAACATGGAGCATCAATGTGGTGCGAGAGATATTGATTGAAACATATGCCTTGAAGCTAGGCCAAAGATCAAGAGTGGTTAGGTGGGTCACGTCTTAAAGAGAACAATGTGGATGTCATGGCAGTGCATAATAATATATGACCAAGTTGTGAACAAAGAACATTGGGTGGTATAGCCATGGATCTTGCATACCATAGTAAAATGCGGTAATAATAAGTGAATAGACCATGGACATTGTCAAGTGATAAAGCCATGGATGGGAAAGGCATGACAAGGTTGCATGAGAGCTTATGGGGGAGTTCGGATTGTGGAACTCAGGGAGGGCCCGGACGTGCATAGTCAACCTTGACTTTGAGGGGCTGCGACGCATGTTGACTTGATGGTTTGGGTAAGCAACACTGGAGGATGGCTTGATTATAACCTTATGCATAGCAATGGAGTTCCATGATCATATCATGTGAGTAAAATCAAGAGTATTTTCGAAGGACAACATGGTGTGGCTTGTGGATCTATGGCATAGCAGATATGTTATCATAGAAAAGTAATTTCTTAGGCATTATGATATCTAGATGAGCAATACTTGGCTTGTGGAACAAAGCCATGGAGACAAAACAGAGGTGCTTAATTGTGGAGCTTTCTTAGGAAGAGTGTGTGATGGTAAGGAGGTGCACATGAATGTTGAAGATGACTCAAAGGGTTGAGTTACTTATGGATACTGAGAGTGTCATGTGTATTCAATTTCATAGAGAAGCCAAATTGACAGTGCATGATTGGCTATCTAGCTGCATTATTCCGCATTTATATGTCCCAGGGAAGTAAACTTAGGAGGGCTGAGGCCTTGATATGTGATATGCTAGAGAACACTTTTGAGTTTGGAATGCACTCACCCACATTTGGGCGAGGGCTTATAGATATTACATAATTTTTGTTTCCACCTCGCATGAAAAATGAAGAAATGGCATTACAAATCACACACAAAAAAAAAGGAGAAAAAATAATAATAATAATAAAAGGGAAGTAAGCCCTACCAAGCCAACTCAGGCCCTGCACTTTATAGCAAGAAAAGATATCAAATGTCGATATGCCACAAGGCCAAAAAAAAAAAAAGATGTTATCCTTGCAATTTTATTATCGAATTTTTTCTTTCTTGTTGGAACCATTATGAATGTGACTACCATAATATCCCATACTTATGCACATCACATCAGTCACATTTCAATGTGCTACACACTTCAATTTGAAGTTTCTATAGATTAAAATCTTTTATGATCTCCAATTTTATTTTTCTCATATTTTGATCCACTCATTATGTTTGTTCTTGATGGTTCCAGATCGATCAATCATATTTCATTCCATGGACTAAGTTTCATTGTGTGCAGGATTTTTTCGTGTTACCACTGTTAGTTTCTT